>BSQZ01000138.1:600355-605355 GCA_033239005.1 Lamellibrachia satsuma
GATTCATCCCAAAACTGGTCAGTCACTGGCCTATCGGAAGAAATATTACATGCTCATGATTAGTAGGGATAATAATGTACACACTGCCTAAAAACTCACGGTAGAAAAAAATAATAATTGGCCGCATTCTGCAAAACACACAACGCCAACGGGCTGTTTTGTTAGTTTCCGTCTCATGTTGCATTCCCGGCAATTATTTGATGATGTTCCCGAATGAAAACATATCTACAATCGACGCATAAACTACTAAATTGCAATTGCAGAACAATTATGATCTGACTCATCTGATGGCGGCGTGCTAGTGTTCACTGAAAAGTCAGCTCTATAACTAAACTTCTAAAAAGCACTGTAAGCAAGAACACATACTGAACAAACTACGCTAGCAGGTAACTAGTGTTGTTGTGAATACAGCCATGTCTTCCAGAAACAGAAAACAGGACACTAAAGTGAATGATGAACTTCGAAGCAGAACCGCAGAATCTGCTTCGATGACAATTCAAGATGGTGACGTGCGAGCCGCCGTCCTCAGCTTGATTCAGAATGACGATGACATCATGAAGAAAATACTGGAGACGGTAACCCAGGCGATCATACAAAAACTCATGGATAGCCCAAACTTTCTTGAAAAGCTAGCCAAAAATGTTCTAAAAAACGGTGTCCTCGATAATATCAAACAGGACATCTACGAGTCATGCGCTGTCGACAATGGCCACACAACAGACACGATACGAAATTTGGAGAGGCGTGTTGTCGACATGGAACGGGCCAACAAGGAGCTACGGGATGACAGTGACACACAAGAACAGTAGAGCCGTCGGAACCGCCTCCTATTGCACGGTGTCTCCGAGGAGCAGACAAACTCCGACAAGGCAGTGCTGTCGGTGTGCAATGGGAAACTCGGCCTGCAACTGACGAGTGACTGTATCGACCGTAGCCACCGCCTTGGCCACACTCACAACAAGGGAAGCTCGAATGGAAAGCCACGGCCGATTATCGTGAAACTGAAATCGTACGATGCGAGACGATCGATCTTCGGTGCAAAGCGCAAGCTAAAAGGTACACAACTGGTGATTACAGAGAACTTGACGAAACAGCGAATGGAGTTATTACGGAAAGCGCGCATAATTGATGGAGTCAAATCGACATGGACGATTGACGGACGGATTATATGCCTACTGACCAGCGGCAGAAAGGAAACAATCGTGCACGAAAGAGATCTTGTTAACTTACGTGAACTGTGTCGACAGTGAATAGGAAACCCCATGTGAAACTGTACATAGTCAACAGTACTTGTGTGTGAAATTAGACTTAGACATGACTATCGAAAAAAATCCATGTTTTAGACGGGATTATAGAAGACACTGAGGGAGGATGTAAGACAAACTATCTAGGTAATGTACAAGACTGTTTAAGAAAGTGTAATTATCACACCGACTCTGAACTTTACAACCTACATTGTAAATGTGACACAAACAGTAAGTTCTCAACATTGACAATAAATTGTAGAAGTTTATCCAAAAAAATTTACAAACTTGAATGTAGTCTAAAATCACTAAATGTTAATTTCGACTGTATAGGTATAACTGAAACTTGGATAAAGCCGGTGGAAAGCATTGATAGTTATAATATGACAGATTACACATTTCTGTCAAAACCTAGAATGGAAAAACGAGGAGGTGGTGTTGGTATGTATATTGCTAACAGGTTAAAGTTTAAGGAAAGAAATGACATAAAGACAAACTCTGAGAATTGTCTATATGAATCATTATTTGTAGAAGTCGAAACAGAAAAAAACAAAATTGTTATTGGTGTTATCTATAAACCGCCTGATACATGCATAAATACATTTAATATACAATTTAATGATTTATTAGGAAGAATTTCAAATGAAAGAAAGAAATGCATATTAATGGCAGAGTTTAACATTGACTTACTTAGGTCTGACACAAACCACCAAACAACAGATTTTATCCATAATATGTTTGCTAGTGCATTCTATCCAACGATTAGCAAACCAACAAGGGTCACTAAACAGACAGCTACACTCATAGACAATATTATAACCAACATTCATGAACATTCAATAAAATCTGGTATCCTTTATAATGACATATCAGATAACTTACCTATATTTACCTTTTATGAATTAGAGGTAAAAAGAGAAAATGAGTACAACATTTTTTACAAAAGCATGGCTAGATCAGCAAACGTAAGTAAATTAAAAACACAATTACAAACTTCAAACTGGGAGAAGATGTACAAGGATCAAAACACTGGAAATACTAAACACACAAATGAATGAATGCTTACCGTGAAAAAAAATTAAAATGAAAATCTGCAAAAGCGAATGGCTCAAGAAAGGCATATTAATATCCTGTAGACCAAAAAAATCACCTGTTCAAAATATTTAAGTGCAACCCTTCTATCGAAAATGAGATTATCTACAACAATTACAAAAACAAACTGACTCATGTAATCAGACAGTCAAAGAAAAAATATTTTAAAGACAAATATGAGCTATATAAAAAAAATTATTGCAGAAAAACATGGAGCACCATAAATGAAATTATAAAGTCCAAAGATAATAAATCTATAATAAATGATAAATTTATTACATTAGACGGTACCCACTGTACAGACAAAAGGGAAATAGTGGACCATTTCAATAATTATTTTACCAACATAGGTCATCGCCTTAATGTAAACTTAACACAAACAGGTAATGACCCAACACAATTTATTTAAAAAAATGCATCAAGTTTGTTCTGTACACCTACATATTCTGAGGAAATAATTAACTTAATAAAAAAAGCAAATTCAAAGAAATCAAGTGGATTCGACAATGTTGATCCACACATTATTAAACAAATTATACCACAAATTGCAAATCAACTTGCACACATTTTCAATAATTCACTTATGACTGGCATTGTGCCCAGCAAACTAAAAATAGCAAAGTTTATCCCCTTGTATAAAAGTGAAAACCCTGAACTATTCTCAAATTATAGACCAATTTCTATCCTTAATTTAGGAAAAACTATTCTACGTATATGGCACTGATTGATTTGGTTGATAAAATATCAAGTAAAATGGACCATAACAAATATTATATAGGTGTTTTTCTTGATCTCTCCAAGGCTTTCAATACAATAGATCATAACATTTTAATAAATAAACTTCAATGCTACGGTATAAGAGGTAATGCCTGCAACTGGTTTAAAAGCTATCTTAATAACAGAAGTATGTATCGTATAACCAAGCAGACTCAAAATATATGACAATTACATGTGGAGTTCCACAAGGATCTATATTAGGCCCATTACTCTTTATTTTATATATAAATGATATTGAAAATATATCAGATATCCTAAATCCTATACTGTTTGCAGATGACACAAGTCTCTTTCATGCTCATACGTGTTTCAACACTCTCATCGAAGAGGTAAACATAGAAATACAAAAAATATCAACATGGTTCCATACCAACAAACTTTCCATAAACACCAAAAAGTCAAATTTTATTATATTCACACCAAAATACAATATCAACAGTGCGTTAATACAAGTAGATGGAAACAAAATAAAGCATGTTAAATTCACCAAATTCCCAGGGATACTTATAGATGAACACTTCAGTTGGACAACACATATTGACAACCTATCAAAACAAATAGCACGGAATGTGGGAATGCTTAACAAATTAAAACATTTTCTCCTTATGTATATAATGAGAACTATTTATTGTTCATTGATCTTATCACATTTACAATATTGCACTCTATTGTGGGAAAATTCATATTGTAGAAACTTAAACAAACTCAGAATACTACAGAAGAAAGCTATTAGGATAATCACAAATTTTCATTACATCGCAAACACTGATCCTCTATTCTCAAAGTTAAACTATTAAAATTGGATGATCTATATAAACATCAACTAGGAATTTTTATGTATAAAGCAGCAAATTACAAACTCCCAGATTTTATGTCATCAATGCTTACGAGAATACAAAATATCCACAAACATAATCTAAGAAACCAAAATAGCTATTATATCCAAAACATAAGAACAAACAGCAGGAAATGTACAATAAACTATTCAGGACCAGTATTCTGGAATGCATTACCTAGTAAATTAAAACAGCTTGTGTCCATTAACCAATTTAAAAATAAACTGAAAGAATTGTTACTCTCTAAATATCAATGACTTTACAGTAAACACTGAAAAAAAAACAACTTTGTATTTGTACAAAATGTACTCTATATCTACATTTATTTTCACATGGTGGAGAAGACCATGTGTTTCAGGCTTATGTAATATTTAATGTAGTCAGGATCATGTATTAATGTATTCATGCTCACATTTAATGAATGCATGACAGTTGTGTAGTTAGTGTATTATTTGTTCATATAATTCAAAGTACAAATTGTATGTTGATATTTAAGCAACATTTTTGAGACTAAATGTTATATTTGTATAACATATACTTTACATCTACCATTATTTTAACATGGCAGAAAAAAACATGTATTGATGTTCGTGTAGTATTTAATGTATTGATGTTCGTGTAGTATTAAATGTATTCATGGTTCCTGCATTACTTAATGTGTTCATGTTCACATTGTAACGTATTCATGTGCAATAATTTGTTAGGTTATTAGTGTAGTATTTGTTTATAAAATTATAACTACAATTTGTATATACATATTTAAGCAATTTTTCCTGCATTACTTAATGTGTTCATGTTCACATTGTAACGTATTCATGTGCAATAATTAGTTAGGTTATAATTACAATTTGTATGTACATATTTAAGCAATTTTTTTACATTATATTGTATTCCAATTACAATAATGTTGCGTAGTATATGTTTTTGGCTTAAGCCTAAGGAAACAAAATAATTATGTTGATTTATTTCTGGGTGGTCCTCGTCATAAGCCCCGCGGGGTTTCTAGAGGCTCTCCTTGGTTGCTCTGCTATTCGTATAATCTCTGACTCAT
>BSQZ01000138.1:610355-687877 GCA_033239005.1 Lamellibrachia satsuma
TGCGTGGCTTTGTTCAAATCATTGAAACAAAATATGTGTATATGGCAAGGCTCAAAACAGTGGACATCCAAAATTGAAAACATTGCAGGGCGAAGACCGACCATGTGCGTGACTTCCATGTGCGTGACTTTTCATACTTTTAAAAATATAAAATATTTAAACAGTTTGTCTGATGATTTAAGAAGATCGACATAAATTTTGCACAAACGAGTTAGCATGTTGTAGTCGATACAATGGTGTTTTGATTCTTTGCAAATTGGATTTAGATCGAGTCAATAAACATTCGAATAGAGGATTGACATCTAAATGTTTTGATTAATTGATCATCACTAGGTTGGTCAGTAAGATCATGTGTTGGCATACGTCTTTACATTCAATAACACATTACGTTTCCTATCAACAGTAGGGGAGACCGGGGCAGGTTGTAACAAAAACAGCATATTGCAGGATTGCGGTTCGAATTGTTAGCAGATACAATTTGTCCTGGGAAATATTACAACTTACCCAACCACCATCTCATTCACAACACATGATTGCATTAAAACATGCTGAAAACATAGTTAAATGGCCTATGTAATAGCTAGAGTATATATTCATGATTATAGCTACCAAAAGAAGAATAGCATAGAATAAATCATCTGCACCCAAACACATAACAGGTAGACTTGCCAAACTTTACCATATTACCCGGTTTGTCTGTAGTACGTCTGCTTGAATTTACCCGTGTTACAACTAATCGCAGTCTCCTCTAACGTTGCCATTAAATACGTTCTAGGTGTTTACAGTATCCTCTAACGTTGTCATCAAATACGTTCTATGGATTTACAGTCTCCTCTAACGTTGTCATCAAATACGTTCTATGGATTTACAGTCTCCTCTAACGTTGTCATCAAATACGTTCTAAGTGTTTACATATGTCTGCGAAATAATAACACAAACCATTGGGAACTTGACATCTTCGTTACGTTTTGTATATAACTGTAAACATGTCGCTTGTGTCATGTTAGTGGTTTATTTGCACTTATTGGTTAACTGTTGCAACGTGGGGTGAACGAAATTATCAAAGCTTTGAAACGCCAGCCAGAGGATTCTCGATTGAGAATCAGACGTTCTAACCGACATACCACCGCGCCTCTCTTGATCGGTGATGTCTTAATGTCGTTTTTTCTACCGTTCCCTTCATAAACATTCAATAAAACCCAAAAATAATTACGAAAATACCAACATATTAATCACACAACTTTATATTATTGCTTCATGTTACCACCTAGCGAATTATAATTCCGATCTTCTGTAAACGTGCATACTATATACTATAATTATAACACATAAGCCGTAAGACTCACCGTTATGTATTATTTGTCAATGTTTCAAGGCATGTCTGACAATCTCAGACATATTTTAATTTTTTAGCCATGAAAATTACGAAACAAATATACATTGTTTTGCGAAAATGAGGCACAAACTCTATTATTTGCGTTTTCTGCAAGCAAACGCCCCAGTTAAATGTATTGGCAATAGCTGCCATTTACCAAATGCTGTGTGAAACGCTGTCGGAGATTTGTCAACAGCTGAACATCAACCAATGAAATTCCCTTTTTGGAAAGCAGCGTAAGCACGTGTTAGGGATGAACGTTACTTTACTTTTGAAACAAAACGAGTCTACACAGGTCTCCAAGTGCTCTTGAAATTAACTAAAGTCCATAGGCTGGGGACTCGCGGCCTGCGGTCCCTGGACGTGAAAATGTTTCACGACAATGAACCCATTATTTTCCTAAATCCTCGACTTCCCTCGCTGTGATGAAGGCTTTTGTGCGTCCATTTTAATTGTGTCATATTTAGTGATTATGGTTTGTTGTTACTATTACTAGTATTACTCTTACTATTAATATTACTAATATTATTATTATTGTTGTTATTAATATTACTATTACGATTACAACTACTATTATTATTATTGTTGTTATTATTATTTTTATTATTATTATTATTATTATTATTATTATTATTATTAGTGTTATTATTATTATTATTATTATGTATTTGTTTGATTGTAGTGTTTTAAATATTATAGTTTTACGATGGGAGTGTTGTTGTTGCTGTGGTTGTTGTTGTTGTTGGTGGTGGTCGTCGTTTGTAATGACGGTGTTGTTGTTGTTGGTGGTGGTGGTCGTCGTTTGTAATGACGGTGTTGTTGTGTGGTGGTGGTCGTATGTTATGACGGTGTTGTTGTTGGTGGTGGTGGTCGTCGTTTGTAATGACGGTGTTGTTGTTGTTGGTGGTGGTGGTCGTTTGTAATGACGGTGTTGTCGTTGTTGGTGGTGGTGGTCGTTTGTAACTGACTGTGTTGTTGTTGTTGGTGGTGGTGGTGGTCTTTTGTAATGACGGTGTTGTTGTTGCTGGTGGTGATGGTCGTTTGTAACTGACGGTGTTGTTGTTGGTGGTGGTCGTCGTCGTTTGTAATGACGGTGTTGTTGTTGGTGGTGGTCGTCGTCGTTTGTAATGACGGTGTTGTTGTTGGTGGTGGTGGTCGTCGTTTGTAATGACGGTGTTGTTGTTGGTGGTGGTGGTCGTCGTTTGTAATGACGGTGTTGTTGTTGGTGGTGGTCGTCGTCGTTTGTAATGACGGTGTTGTTGTTATTATTCGTTGTGATGATGACAATGAAGGCGGTGTTGTAGTGAAGATGTTTTGTTGATTTTGAATTTATGTTGTTATTGTCGTTGTTTATGTTGTTGTCGTCGTCGTTGTCGTCTTTGCTATATGATATTATATTTATCAAATGTGTCCACATATTGCAGTTAGCGCCGTAGCGTGCCTGTTGTCAAATAATTAAGCTGACTCTAACACAGGGAGCCAAACATGTTTAACAGACATGGAGTGCTGTAAAAGAGTTGTCTCCACAAAATATATCATTATATATCCAGGATCACAGCCTGGATGGACAACCTTGTAAACAAACTACAGTAAATATGTAGGAAGCCCTTGAATACACACGTCCAAACTATTAAAAACTAATGTTGTAACACTATCTGAAGACACATTTGTCCAAGAGATAAATTTTCTAAATCATTAGCATTAGGTTTGCGAAGAATCAAGTTCGGGTGAAATAAATACTTGCTGAATGTTCTCTCCCGGTTTCCCTAGCAGTGGTTCTATCTCTAAGGAAGAATCACCAGGAGGATCCAAGATAGACTCACAGTAGACACTACTTCCTTTGTCGACCTGGAAACATATTTGTTTAACATGTTCAGATGGAAAATCTTAGTGTTGTTTCCAATCCTGATTCGGTAATTAGTTAACCCGACTAATCTCTAACACTAATAAGTTTCTTTCCATTGCATAAGCAACTTATTGTAATGTTGCTTCGGATAGTAAATTTTTTTCATGTAAAAGTTCTTTGGAAGGAGCGTGTTGATCGGCAACAAATTCAATTGCTGTAGTGTAGGAGTGCACAAGTTCATCAAGCGGGTTTTCAATGTTGTTCAACATTGGTGCTAGATCCTCGATAAATTCCGGTATACAATGTCCTTAGTTTCCTAAAGGTGACCAGCTGGCGAACACTTTCCGGCTTCGCTAAGTTGACTCTAAGATATACAGCCAGTCACCGGAAAGGTTACCTTTCGAATCATCGAGGTATAGCTGAGAAACGGTTGGTGTCCCTCTCAAAAATGGACTACTGTCCCTGGTTATTACCAAGCCCAAAGTGTGTTCCATGTTGTGTGTGTCTCTCTCGCCACGTGTTGAACCAACCCATGAGCATTCAGCGAGTAATAGTAAATGGTGAGATCTTAAATTAGATTTTTTTAACACATTCCCACCTCTGGATGGTTCTAAGACATATTGACACAATCTGTGTTAGAAGTAATAACTGACCGTCCTCACCCAATAACTCTCTAGTGATCTCCATTGTATATGGCCATGTTTAAAATCAACAATTACAACACATTACAGGGGGTTCATATGAACGCCCATTTTATGTGAACCCCTTATCGTGAACCCCCTCCTTCTCAACAGCGTGAACCTCCAATAATATGAAAATAATAATATTATTTTCATAGTATTGGTGGGTTTATGCATTTTAAGAGGGGGGTTCAAATCTAATAATATATTATGCATTATGCAACTCTCTGATTTGTTTGAAATATAATATTATTCTAACTATAAATATGTTATCAAGTCACCTTACGCAGGTATCGAACTTAATGCTTGCCCCTTCGCCCGAGGCGAGTAGAAATTCCTGGGGATGAGTAACCTTTGGCCTGCACTAGTCCTCCGGGCAAGTAGCTATTTTCCACTCGTTTTGTAACAATGTGAATGCAAGCAATTTGAATTAGTCGTACATACATAAACGTAACACATTGTATCGAAAAATAAAATGTTTAATCTTCGTTCCCGATATATCCGATTTCGTAAACGAGCAGCCACTACTCGTTGCAACGTAGTCGAAAATCCGTGCACACGGGTACAAATATAGTACACTGAACAGTACTAACTTTTACCCATCGATCTTCTGCGTTTCCTTCCAAAATCGTGTGGAATTTCATAAAATGGGTCCAACCTCCTCAAGAGAAAACTGCGTGTGAGAGGAAATGAGAATTTCAGCCGCATTGGCTAAAGCAATTATCGTGGCTGGTATACAAAAGTTCGTCTGTTGGCGCTGACGTTGCCGCTCACGCTGGCGTTGGCGGTGTCGCTGACCGGCTGGCTACGAGCTGATAGCTGGCTACGAGCTGATAGCTGGCTACGATCCTGCTCCTCCCAATAGCGTTTTGTTGTTTCACGCCTTCCCCTTTTCCTATGTTTGGGCTACGATAAACTACTCCTAATGTTTAGATATGTGTATCTATGCTATACCAAACTGCTTCTTCACAATTTGCTTGGATATATTCTTTAACATGCCAAATTACTCTACATCCCCTTCTCTCTTGCCTATCCTTCCTAACATTACATAACCTGCGGGTGCTAACTCAGCATCTATTGTGTATCTGTATTTGCCCATGACACTGTGATATATATATATATATATATATATATATATATATATATATATATATATATATATATATATATATATATATATATATATATATATATATATATATATATATATATATATATATATATATATATATATATATATATATATATATATATATATATATATATATATATATATATATATATATTACCTGAGGGTCAATATATGTTACCATAATGTCGAACTCGCATTTTTTTTACTGTGCTCGTGGCATTTAGGCATTCACATTTAAATTAATTTTCTGAAATAATTGGTGAACATTTCTTTGGATGTGTATATGTATTCCTTTCAGTTTTGTTATGTCAGTTTCCCCTGATACAAATGCGATGTCACGGCCAAATGCGAATAACTGTTACAAAATTACGATAAGGATATCGAGCCTCATTTTGAGAAAGAATTCAGTCTGGTCAAAAAAAATACGAAGACTTCAAGATAGGTGCCGTGATGACATCCCTTCGTCAGGACAATAACGTGTCACTAGTTTCCCCAAACGTTTTTATACTAGCCTTGGCGATTGGTGCATGTATTCTATGTGCATGTACAATATAGCTACGTAGATATGATGGGTGAAATGTTCACTTGAAGGCGTTGGGGTGGATCTCGCTAGAGCCCACAAAATATACCAGTACCAAGGTCCCACGAATGTTTTAATTCGCTACTGTATGGAGGTCATACGTGCAGGTGGCCCCTTTGTAGGTCCTACACACATGAATCACAGTGAGTAGAAAACAAGACGGGCATTGATCGACGCGTGTTAGTGTCAATATATATGCTTCTTGCAAATGAACCCATTATTATTTCGCTTTCGACAATTAGCCGTTTGCTGTAATGCACCCTGTAACTGCATGACGCACCCCGACCCCGTCATGGGTGCGCCATGACCATAAAAACACTGACGCAGAATTACGCCAACAGTTTGCAGCCTACAAATAATTGATGACTCGGTGATCGACCGCCGGCCGACAGAAATTGTGAACGACTATTGAACAGACACAAACCAACTGATTCGCGACTTGGCGACTATAATTTACTATGCGGCCCAGTCGCACCAACGTATCTCGGCTGCCGGTCGGCCGATGGGTAGTTGTCGGCAAACAAACTGTTGGGGATTAAAATTGGCATGTGTATGGCGTCATTAAGCATACCAACTATTAGTTGTCAACAGTTTGTATGTAGACAAATAGTGGTTAACCGTCGGCTGACCAACTAACCGTCGGCTGACCGATTTTTCCTATGCCAGAGGTCGACAAAAATGTGTGTCAACTGTTGTTAGAGAACATGCACATAACAACTACATTTGTGGTAGTCGCCGACAAGTTGGGAACTGAAGAAGCGGTGTATGTGTGGCGGGTTATAAGAAAAAGTAGTCGCCAACATGTTTGCAACTGAAGGATACGTATTCAACTGCTATCCATGACTTGTTTTGCTTATAGCATAGAAGCACATCAGTCACTAGTTGCAGAAGCCCAGTAAGTATCCCCTCTCGCATTTCGCGTGAATTGGTGCGCTGTAGCTGGGTATTTAAATTTAGAACATTTGATTCTCTGTCGAGGGGACCGAGGTTCGTAACGAACTGCTGCTGTTTCCAAACTTGAGCAATTTCGTTTACCCCCCTAACAGCCTTTGATCCCTGTCACCTGATGTCTATGCCAGGAGGAGCAACAAATACCACGCACGGCAATAGAACAAAATATGTGGTGGATTCACTAACTCTAAGAAGGACAATAATAAATAATAATAATAATAATATAAACCTGGGAGGTTTTTATATTTGAATAAAAAACTGTACGTCTGAACTTGGCTTTACGTTGTTATGTAAATACGATAGTTATGCCAATATTAATCACAGGGAAAGCGAGAGTGCTTAATGTTGTACTTTTACCAACACTCTGAGAAACGTTCATGTAAATCTTCGCGTCGATTGTTCATATTGTATCGGAAATGCGCGAAATATATGGAATCATATATTATATTTCAGGCACATTAAACAAAAACGTGCATTGCAACATAAATTTACTTACATCGCCTTCGGTTGCATGAGCGGCTACGCTACCTTGTGAGTTAAAATGCAACTATGTGTGAGGTATCCACCCGGGGTAGGCGAAGACAGACATGACATAAAATACAAACATGTCCGACAACAAACCGTATGTTATCTTTAAAAACTGGTAAACGTATTGCACAAATGAAAATATTATGGTAAAACACTTCATTCATTCATAGTGTTTTGTTTTTGAACTTTTGAAATGGTTATACTACACCTAGCTACATTAATGTAGGTAGCAAAAGTTATACTACACCTAGCTACATTAATGTAGGTAGCAAAGGTGCATTTATAAATAGACAATATGCTGAATAACACACGTTTCTAAGGAGCCATCAAGTACCAATATCAAATAAAGGACTCGTCGTCTCAGTGGGCCCTACACATAGGCCTACTGTATATAAATTGCTTGATCGCATACTGTAAACCACGAACCATTGATATTTATAACACAACCAACAGTACATATCAAATCCGATCACCTCCTGCATTCAACGTATTATGAAATATTAGACGCCGTTAGGGCAAGGTGGAATGATTTCATTCAAAAGATTCGCATTAACATATCTTATCTATTCGCCGCACATATTGGCGGATATTGTGGTAGTACTCCGATGACGCTACACGGCCCGACTGCAGCGATCCACCGACAAGAAAGTGTCCATGTCTCAGGCTGTATTGTCTCCGACACAACAACAACTACTCGGTCACAATAGCGAGGTTGTCCACGGACAATCACTATAGCGTGTTAGTCCACGATCACAATCACTATAGCGAGTTAATCCACGATCACAATAACTGTTGCGTGGTTGTCCACGAACACAGTCATTATTGTGAGGTTGTCCAAGAACACAATCATTATAGCGAAGTTGTCATCGAACACACTGCTGGACAACAACAACTCTTGGAATATGGCGCTTAATTATTTTCGTCTACATACGAAGAAAACACGTGATCGTTTTGATGACGTTATACAAGGGACACATTTAATGTTGTAATGTAGAACAATGACGGTCATCACGTTACGTGATTATGTAAACATAATATCCTGAAGCCAAAGATTGTAGTTGCTCAGCCACCGTACTACTATACGCCGCACGTATTGGCGGTTATTGTAGTAATACTCGACCGGGCGTCAACAGCCGATGAAAACTCCGTGGCTTCCGATTACGCCACACGGCCCGACTGCCCAGCACCGATCAACCGAGAAGAAAGTGTCCATGTCTCGGGCTGTATTGCCTCAGATACAACAACAACAACTCGGTCACAATAGCGAGGTTGTCCACGTACAATCACTATAGCGTGTTAGTCCACGATCACAATCACTGTTGCGTGGTTGTCCACGAACACAGTCACTATTGTGAGGTTGTCCAAGAACACAATCATTATAGCGAGGCTGTCATCGAACACACTGGTGGACACAACAACCCGTGGAATATGGCGATTAATTATTTTCGTTTACATACGAAGAAAACACGTGATCGTTTTGATGACGTCATGCAAAGGACACATTTAATATTGTTTTCTCAAAAAAATGTTTTATTGTAGAACAATGGCGGTCAACACATTACGTGATTATGTAAAAATAATATCCTGGCAGCGTTCACATGTAAGTCGAAATTGACAGTTCTGTTCGGTGTCACTATAGCCGCATACAAAAGCTGTCCGTTAAACAAATTACTTCTACGTCACTCCTGTTATATATCGAACACGTTATATTAGAATAATACGAACAAGAAGATCGCCGTAATTTGTTATATTTTAAGTCATACTTTTGGTCTTAATTAATTTATTATAAACTGTTGTTTTACTGTGCCAATTGTATAATTCAATTGTTGTAGTTGCTATTTTAATAACATTATTATTATTATTTTAAATTAAATATTTATTGGTTTCACAACCAATCATATAAAATTACGCAAACGCGGAAAGTTAAATGCCTATATTCAAGTGATTTAGGATCTGAATGCCGGAATCTTAATATCCGGCTGCGATTATGTTTTCAACATTACTATGTGAGCTTTCTTAATGTTTTCTACACATTTTATGACGTACGTCCGATTATTTGTATTTGTGCTACTCCGCCCCCGTCTCCCATGATCAGGGGTCGGTGCATATCGCAAACATTCCATTTCATTGTTACTACACACACATAATTGATCTTAGCAATTTGGCAGCAACAAGAAACATTTATTTTAAAATGTTCGTCTGCCGTGTTGTACGCGATGTCTGCGTGAAAACGTAAACAATAGTTCCGTCGCCAACCACGCGTATGCTGATATGAAATCGCAAATGCATCCATGTTTTGAAGCAGATCATATTGTAATGACATACAACACCATCCAGTCGGCGCCCGATTGAGCAGTCACTGTGTGTAGCAACTACCAAGAGGGTATGTCGTACATATTGCATACTTTTTGTTTGTAAAACAATAGTTATTTTAATAATATGCAGTTTGTAGATGGCCTGTACTCACCAAACCAGCAAACGTACGGCATTATGCCAACGTCCAACAAAATCCACATGTCACAGGGCATCCCACAACATGTTAAAGCTGTCTCAACTGGCATTTTATCGGCTCGTCTACAACGACTGTGGTCGCCGTCGATAAGCCGACTGTTTCCCGTCGACTTGCCGTTCTCTATTTCGCCCGGCAGCACGCCGTCTGGATGAGCACGTGTCGGAAGCGTTTGTTGAAGAGGATGTAGATAACGAAGTTGATGGCCGATTTAAATATGACGAGCATGTTGGCGATGTGCGACAGGTAGAACTGGAAGCCGCCGCATTGTCTCGCCTCGTCAGGCATCACGGTCCACATCACCCTGGTGATGAGCACCGGCACCTGGCAGATGATGAATACGGTGACGACGATTATGAGAACGAATGTGATATCGTTGTCCTGCTGCTGGCGCACACTCTGCATTTCCATCCGCTTCCGGCGGAGCGCCATCAGCGCTATGGTCGTGCGAATGTTCAGCAACATCAGGATGAATACGGGCAGGGCCAGGTTGAATATAAAGTACAGGATGTTCTCATAGACTACGTAGTATAGAAGTCTCGAGTTTGTAGCTGTTGCAATGTACGTCGTACCATTTTCATTCGTATAGTACACGACGCGATACTCCATAAACTTCGGCATGTTGAACAGGACAGCGGATAGAAGCCCGAAGGCCAGCTGCTTCTTCGCCTTCCAGACGGTGCACCACCGCGACGCCCTCAACGGTAAACAAATGGCGATGTAACGGTTGACGGCGACCAGTACGGTCACCCATATCGTGGCCGTCTGAGCTGTTAGCGCCAGAGGCAGCATGTATGCGAGTACGTAGGGGCGTATGGCCCAGTACCCCTGCAGCCAGCCCGTGTAGTCGACGAATGAATGCATCGAGTACATCGGGAAGACAGTCAACAACAGTGCAGAGTCGATGAGCGACAGGCACTGGTAGAGAAACAACGCCGACGACTTGATGTTTTCCTTCCAGAAGACAACGAAAACGAAGATATTTCCGATGACGCCAACAACGACGAGCGTTCCGACGAAGACCGTGTATATGATGAATGAGTAAAGTTCACAACTGCGCTCGAGCTGGTAGTCGACCAAGGCGTCCGACATATTCCACGAGCTGTGTGCGTTTCTCGTCACCGTCGCAACTCTCGCATAATACCTGCAGTCCACAATGACAAATCGTGCTGGACAGAGACAACACGCGCGACTCGAATACTGCGGGCGACTAAAGCTAAGCTTCAAAGCCCGTCTCTATGTACTCGCGCGCGGCGCTCGAGCTCGCTACGGCGACGACGCGGCGAGCGAACAGCGGGTCCGGCTCCGTGAAGGCGCGACGTCAGTCATTCAAACTCACCCGCCGATCCCGCCTCCTACGTGATGACTGCCGTACAAAGAGGCGTGTTGCCAGAATTGCACTGCGTGGCAATCGAAGCGACGTCAGAGAGAAGCAGGAATTATATTGCCGTTGCCGTCTTTTCCTGACGGTCCGACTTCGCGTGTTGTACTTTGATTGATCAAACCTTTGACTGATCTATAACTGCATCTGTTCACAGCAACGATGGTTAATTAAATGTGGGCGCATTTTGATATACCGATAATACACGCCGATATTGTTTGGTTTTGTTGCCGGCTGCTGCTGTACCATTCGCTTCTTCCAGGCGGCGTAACTACGGTGGCTAATCTACCACCGTAGCCTGGCAGAATAGTGCTCCATATTTTCATACAAACTGCCTCTAAACGCCGTCAATAGGTGTCGGAAACGCCCGCCGTGGCTAGTCGATATTCTGCTCACGTAGCGACGTCGTCGTAGTCGATGGAGTCAGCTGTCAGTTACCCGTTCTGGAATGGTTTCGCTTGTAAATTGTTCGTAGTTAGTTGTTACGCAGGTGTTGGCATCTGTTTCACTGACTTTCACAGTAGACAATGTTGTTCATATGTACCTTTCGCACCGTACGCTTTACGAACCAATTGCGTTGTTCATGTAGAAATGCCACCCACACTACGAAACAGTCAAAAAAGGCAGACAACAGCACACGGACAACACAGAGACATGCGATTATTTTACATCGACACAATCTATTGCCTCTTATGACATCAGACACTAATCTCATCGCGAAGCTGTACCATTCCCTTTCACTCAACCTGATTCTACACATAGGTATATCCACTTAAAGTATTCGAATTTGGTGGACAACTATTTGTGGCGATCTGTCGTAAAATGGACCGCCCCGGTACAATGACGTCACTTGCATTCATGCAGCAAGAGCCGACATTACGTGCAATTCAATGATTAGCCTGTCAGGCTGAATCTGTAGGATCATGTGGTCAGCCCGTCAGGCCGTGTCTACCTGGACTTGTAGCCAGCCCGTCATACCGTTTCTACCGGAGCTTGCCATCAGCCCGTCCGGTTGTGTCTGCCGGAGCTTGAAGTCATCTCGTCAGGCCGTGTCTGCAGGACCTTCTTGTCAGCCTGTCAGGCCGTGTCAGCCGGAACTTGCAGTCAGCCTGTCAGGCCGTGTTTTTTGGAGCTTGCAACCACTGCAAGAACGACCATAATCAGATTACGATGAATGACAACTTAGGACGCAGCATTATTTGCACTGATTTATAAGATGCCGCTTGAACGCGGAACTGTCAGCTGCTTTATGCTTTTACGACGGCACATGCGATAAGCCTTCGACCTTCGCTGAGTTATTGCCACCACTGCCATTACCAATTACGTGACGATGACGACAACGTCCTTATGACTATTACATCACAACGACGGTATGACGGTGACTATGGGACAATAAATGAAATGTGAAAACGACGAGGTGACGGAAACGGCGCGTTTAAGGCAATATGATGACGTTGAATGCTTCACGACAACGGTATGACTACAACAATGTGATGACATTGAATATGTCACGACAAAGGCGTGAATACGACAATGTGATGTCATTGAATACGTTACCACAAAGTCGTGACTACCATACTATTTTGACATTGAATACGTCACAACAACGGCATGACTACGACAATGTGATGTCGTTGTATTCGACACAACAACGTCGTGGCTATCACAATATGATGACATTGAATACGTCACGACAACGGCATGACTAAGTCACAATTGAATACGTCACAACAACGACGTTACTACGTTAATGTGATGATAGTGAATACGTCACAATAACGACGTGATTACAACGATGAGATAGCACTTAATACGTCACAATAACGACGTGATTACAACGATGTGATAGCATTTAATATGTCACAACAACGGTGTGACTACGACAACATGATTACATTGAATACGTCAAGACAACGGCGTGACTACGACAACGTAATGACATTGAATGCGTCACGACAAACCCCAACAACATTTAAATAGCACAATCCCCAACAACATTCCATTAGAACAAACCCCAGCAACATTCCAGTAGTACAAGTCCACAACAACATTCTAGTAGAACAAGCCCCAACAACATTCCAGTAGTACAAGCCCCAACAACAATCCAGTAGTACAATCCCCAACAACATTCCAGTAGTATAAGCTCCAACAACATTCCATTAGTACAAGCGTGTGTGTGTGTGTGTGTTTGTGAAATTAGAGGTGTTGTGCATCCAAGTTACCGAGTGGAAGGGACATAGACCGAGGACACTGGCGGGTGGGTATCAGATGCTGCACGCAGGAGGACGTGGGAAGAGCAATGTTGTGGGTATCATAGCATCAGAGGAAATCAGTAAGGACGTGGTGAGAGTGGAGAGATGGCAACGGAGGATCAATGTTGCTTGGATGATGGTGAAGAAGCAACTCGTATGCATTATGTTTGTGCATGGGCCTCAAACAGGAAGGGCGGAGTCAGAGAGCTGGAAAGAATGATAGGATTGGTGGAAGCACATGTGATGACGTGGATAGCTGAATATTTTAATGGACATTTGGGATAGCAGTGATGGGAGAAGAAGACTCGGTCGGGTGATTCGGATTCGGAACAAGGAATCGAGAGGGTCGAGAGCTGATAGAATTGGTTATGAGAAGCTGGCTGGCCGTTAAAGGAAATATTTTCAAGAAGCGGGAAAACCACAAGATATCGTACAGAAGTGGCCAACATAAAATATAATTCGACCTGTTGGTGGTGAGGAGACAGCAGATGTGGAGGGTGAGGGACTGCAAGATCATTACTGCTGAGCATGTGGCCACACAGCACAGACCTTTGTTTTGTTGTCGTGCGCATGCAGATGAAGAGAGAAGATAACGTAGTGGGGCAAAAGACCATGAAATGATGGAAATGCAGTGAGGACACAGGCATTGCATACAGAGAGAGAGAGAGAGAGAGAGAGAGAGAGAGAGAGAGAGAGAGAGAGAGAGTGTGTGTGTGTGTTACATTAGACTATGAGAAACTTGGAACATCAACAGGAAGAGTAGTAGAATAATGAAGAAGATGAAGAGAGGCCGAGGAATAGGTATTGATGAAATGCGAGTGGGGATGTTAATGATGGCTGATCGTGTTGGGGTTAGGTGGACAAGGCGATTGTTAAATACTTGCATGAAAGATCCCAGAGGAGTGGTTGATATTCCCTGTAAGGAATAGAAAGACAGATGCTCATGACCCTGAGAAATACAGAGGCATCACGTTGCTGAGCCATGTTCTTAAAGTGTTAGAGACGATTCTGGATTGAAGGTTAAGGAGGACAGTGAAGTGTGAAATGAGAAAAGAACAACAAGGCTTCAGACGAGAACGAGGTAAGGTGGACGGGATGCTCACTTGGAGAAAAATTATGGAAAATTAACTGGAGGGACAGGAGAATATGGCCCTGGGATTCATTTACCTTGAAAAGGCATATGACATCGTTCCTAGAGAGAGGGCCATGGCTACATTGAGGTGGATGGGTGTCCCAGAGGCGGAGGTAAGTATGGTCGAAGGCACATATGGAGAGATAAAAGGTAAAGTAGAATATCGGAGGAATTCAGGTTGGACTTCGGCCTGAGACAGGGGAGTGCGCCCACTGTTGTTATCCGCAGGAGTGGAGGTGATCAGCAGGAAGCGAGTAGGAGCGATGTTCTCCGCAAGTTGATATATACAGATGACCTGGCAGTAGTAGCGGACAGTGAGGCAGACCTTCAAGAACGGTTGGTAGAGTGGAAGAAAATCTTTGGCAAACATGGACTGAGAGTAAGTCTAGAGAAGACGGAGGTGCTTTGTGTCGTGCAGCAGAAAAAAAATCTAGATATCAGACTGGATGGGAAGAAACTGAACCAACGTGACAACTTTGTATATCTGGGTTGTGCGGTTTGCGGGGACGGCGGCACGGAGACGGAAATTGGCAGAAGAATACAAGCTGGGGCGAGTGCGTGGAGGAAAGTGGTAGGGGGGTGGGAGATATACATGTATGTCGGGAAGAAAAAGGGAAGGTGATCAGCTCATGCAAAACATCAGCCTACCTATACGACGTAGAGACCATGGCGATGACAGAAAAACAACAGGAGAAACTGCAAGGAAGTTTGCAAGAATAACTGGGTGATAAGAATTGCGGGAGTGAAAAGAATAAACAAGCGAAGAATGAAGGAGCTGAGGGAGGAAGTTGGTGCGTGTGTGTGTGTGTGTGTGTGTGTGTGTGTGTGTATGTGTGAGAGAGAGAGAGAGAGAGAGAGAGAGAGAGAGAGTCGAACGAGGAAGCTGGTATGGAGCCAACAAAAGATGGCCTGGACATGTGGAAATAATGGAAGGCGTTTGGTTGCCGAAGAGAGCGGATGCGCTTAGAGTAGAGGGGAGAAGGAGAAGAAGAAGACCGGGACAGAGATGAGAGGACTGTTTGAAAAGAGAATTGGCAATAGTGGGAGTGGAGTGGAGAATGAGGGCGAGGCCTGGATAGAGGGAGTGGAGACGGCAGTCAAACGGGACTAGTGCTGAAGAAGAAGTGGAAATATCGATGACCGGTATCGGTGCCAGACTCACCCAGGAATACAGGGATAAAGAGATGAAGAACAACAACAAACCAATAATAAGGGAAATCGCACTTAGACTTAGCGGCCAGTGAGAACGTCGACCACGGGTCCTGGGAACATATATTTTTTGGTTTGAAGAATATGCGTTTGTCGGAAATGGAACGGGTAATCGCCACGTATTTTGATTGACTGATTCTAAATTACTAGCACCAGGTGTCGCTCTGATCGTGGAACAATATTCGGATGGCGAAATGGATCAGCGTTTTGTGTGGGACACATGAACAAATCTAGTCGTAACCAAAATTACATCCAGTCGGCTACAAATACGACATGCTCGGTTATTCTAACAATAAAGTCAATGCGAAGCAATCAGTAATGATATATTCGAGCCCACACATGGTTCCATTGTATTTATCTAGACAATATTTAATAAGTTTGTCATTCAAAGCAACAAGGTCCAAACGGCAAGTGGACGAGTAAGCCATTGGCTTATCGAAAGACGTTGTTAGATTTATTGTTAGACATAATCACACAGCTAGCATTAATACAAACAGTTTATTCCATTCATTTATTGTCATCAGTGAGAATGAGTACTTTCTCATATCCAAACTACACTGTTCTTTTACTAGGTCAGACCCTCTCCCTCGAGAACCTCCCTTATGTTGGAAGAAAAATATTCTATGAATATCTTGAGAACAATTCAATATTGTAAAAAACGATGTCAAACCGCACTCTATTACGAGTTGTTCATAAAAAAATCTCTCTCAGCTATGAAACTAGGTTATTTTTTCGTCGTATTCCTTGTCCGACTTACGATACGGCATCCATGTTTGTATGCAATAGTCCAAGTAAAGCCTAACTATTGATTTGTACAAGGGTATAATTAGCACTTTCTACTTGTATGTGTAATTCTCCGAATTAATCTGAACATTTGAAGCTGCAGTCACACATATGTATATATATATATATATATATATATATATATATATATATATATATATATATATATATATATATATATATATATATATATATATATATATATATATATATATATATATATATATATATATATATATATATATATATATATATATATATATATATATATATATATATATATATAAATAGTTTTACTAACGGGTGTTATATTTATGTCTATGGGGTACATGCACTAATAAACACCCCCACCCGCTCACCCGGGCGGTGGTTCGTTCGAACATGTTGCGAAACGTCGTGTGCGCGTATGTTCACGTTATCGATCCGAACAGTGTTCGAAGCCGTGGCTAAGCCTACATGGCTTTGCAGCGCCGCTTCACTGGTCAACGTGAGGCCGACTGGGAATGCTTGTCATCGACTTGCTGCCATGGCTCGGGGGTTGGACATGCCTTTCCTCCAGAATATTTTGTTTAATGAAGCAGAACCCGGTGATATATGCATGTTTGAATAGCAAACTCGAATCTCACTTATTTTAAATGTAGACGGTTCGATGTATTTATTGTTACCAACTCGTTGCATCGGGTTGTGTGAAGATGGGTTGAACATCCCTTTCCTGTCATGTGTGACCCTATGCAGTGGACAGATATATGATTATTTCCTTCCAAATTGATGGGATCATGCTTCAGTTACACTTCCTGGTGTGTTACAGACAAATTACACAGTAATTTTAGGTAGGCCTATGTGTAATTTAAAAAAAAATCAGATCATCTAACACATTAGAGCAGGCACATTGGCAAGTTTGCTGGTAGAACCTGTGCACAGTGTAACTGTTGATTTTTAGATGATTTCAATAGGTGGAAGGATTTTTGACAATTTTGTTTTCACCACAAGGCACTTGTGAGTAGTTATCCATGCAGCAATTGGTAAACATAGACGGGTATGGCACGTTCAGGCATTATAAAGGAGTTAGAAATATGACTTTGACTAAACGCGACCAGCATGTCAATGAGATGATGCCAATGGCAGATAAGGAGTTAAAAAAATTAGGATGGTCCCGTTTTCTTATAATCATACAAAACGTTAACATGGTCACCAATGGGAAACGTAACAGTAACAAACGTAAGAGTGGGCTGAACCCTGATGAACGACGTTCTTGTGATTATGTGATTTATTGGATTTCTTCCGAGTCGATAAATTAGTTTACGAAAAAAAAAAAATCATTTATTTTTATGGACTACAACACTTGAACCAGAGATTTATTTATTTAAGGTCTAATGGATGTACGAGTCAACGCGGACAAGATCCTTCTGTAAGAAAACCAAACCTGGTTGCATTGAACCACAAACGAGAGGGATCTTCATTCATTTTAAATTAATTTGTCAAACCTAAGTTGCACATTTGAAAAAAATCTGCTGTAGATAGTTAAGAGGCGAAACAAAAACACATTCTGTTCATAACATATCACTCGAAAAGTTCAACAGGCAAGCGTTTGCTTACACCAGGTAGTTTTCCAGGAAAGGGGGGTTCAACGTCAAAGTACGAACTCGCAATGTTGACGTAGAGTCATGTTTTACAATTTGTCAACAGGCAAGCGGCAACATAATGTTTAGCAACAGGGGCGAGGTATAGGTTCAGATATTTTTTAAGTCAATAAAAGCGAAATTACGTGCAATGTCTCCAAATCCCCACTCGACACACTGACGCAACGATGTCACGGATTTGTTCAAGTTTGACTGCTGTAGAGCGATTCGCGCACCTCTGTGAGGTGCCAACAGAAGGGGCAGCGATGAACAGGCAGGATCACCATATAAGTAATAGGGTTCCCCATTCCGGTCCCCCTTGCTTGTCAACTGCGGGAAAATTCCACTATCTTGTTGCGTGTAAGTGTCATGACGACGTCCTTCCACTGGTCCGTACAGGTTGGCAATCAATCCACATATAAGCGTCATGACGACTTCCTTCTACTGGTCCGTACAGGTTAGCAATCAATCCACATGTAAGTGTCACGACGACGTCCTTCCACTTGTCCGTACAGGTTGGCAATCAGTCCACGTGTAAGCGTCACGACGACGTCCTTACACTGGTCCGTACAGGTTGGCAATCAGTCCACGTGTAAGCGTCATGACGGCGTCCTTACACTGGTCCGTACAGGTTGGCAATCAATCCACATGTAAGCGTCACGACGACGTCCTTACACTGGTCCGTACAGGTTGGCAATCAGTCCACGTGTAAGCGTCACGACGACGTCCTTACACTGGTCCGTACAGGTTGGCAATCAGTCCACGTGTAAGCGTCATGACGACGTCCTTACACTGGTCCGTACAGGTTGGCAATCAGTCCACGTGTAAGCGTCACGACGGCGTCCTTACACTGGTCCGTACAGGTTGGCAATCAGTCCACGTGTAAGCGTCATGACGACGTCCTTACACTGGTCCGTACAGGTTGGCAATCAGTCCACATGTAAGCGTCATGACGGCGTCCTTCCACTGGTCCGTACAGGTTGGCAATCAATCCACATGTAAGCGTCATGACGACTTCCTTCTACTGGTCCGTACAGGTTAGCAATCAATCCACATGTAAGTGTCACGACGACGTCCTTCCACTTGTCCGTACAGGTTGGCAATCAGTCCACGTGTAAGCGTCACGACGACGTCCTTACACTGGTCCGTACAGGTTGGCAATCAGTCCACGTGTAAGCGTCACGACGACGTCCTTACACTGGTCCGTACAGGTTGGCAATAAGTCCACATGTAAGCGTCATGATGGCGTCCTTACACTGGTCCGTACAGGTTGGCAATCAATCCACATGTAAGCGTCACGACGACGTCCTTACACTGGTCCGTACAGGTTAGCAATCAGTCCACGTGTAAGCGTCATGACGACGTCCTTACACTGGTCCGTACAGGTTGGCAATCAGTCCACGTGTAAGCGTCACGACGACGTCCTTACACTGGTCCGTACAGGTTGGCAATCAGTCCACGTGTAAGCGTCATGACGACGTCCTTACACTGGTCCGTACAAGTTGGCAATCAGTCCACGTGTAAGCATCATGACGACGTCCTTCCACTGGTCCGTACAGGTTTGTAATCAATCCACATGGCACCATAATTGCTTGAAACTTTAGTTCATGTTGACGTTTATGCCCACTGTAGCACTGTTCCTGTAAATGTTTTGGGCGGCAGATATTCATGCATGTTCCGTCCACAAATCCTCAACATTTGTTAAGTGACGAACCTTTGCGGCTCACCGCATTGGCATATCTCTGTAGGTGGGCAATATGTACCCATTCCTGATTGAGATTCGTGAGTCGTGTACTGCACCTCTCGTGAATAAAGTCAATCACGGCGTTAAATATCAGGCTAAGCACTACGACCAAACATTTCTTCCATTTCACACAAGCGATTTGGATGTACCAAGCGGCGTAACATTATACAAAGTCCATCAATGCCAACAAACGCTCTCCTGTTTGGCAATGTCATGTTGCCAGGAATGTGCAATGCACTTCAGTCGACGCAGATCATCTTTTTGAAATCTGAACCTTTTCCAAGAATACTCATTGTTAGCATCATTGAAACAAAAACGTCTTTTTCGGAGGCATGTTGTTCCTTGACGTGCAGATGCTGCAGGACAATTACCATCGCGTCGCCAGTATTCGATAGAAGCGCTAGGCTCAGTATTGCATTGTACATATTTGTATAAGAAGAAAAATGTTTGTTACAACATTTGTTAATGGTAAACATTGTGGTACCATAAGTTAGGGGGTGTTGGGATCGGGCGGGATGGTAGTACCTTTGCATGCCATACAGCCGCACCCTTGCTGTGTGGCTTGCAGCATTGGTCCACCCAAACCACTGAACTCCAAGTAGCCGCGTAAAGACCGCGGCGACCCATCCCCGGACAACAGCCTCGGCCCAACCCCGGACAACAGCCTCGGATGGCTAAACTTCGTGCGGGTTAGCTGCCTCGGGGCAGCGAACTGGGGACGTCTACCCATTTAAACTGTATGACGCACATGCGTGGCAGAGCATATACAGGGCAGCATGGATGTTTACAGAACACGGCTGGCCACTGCCTGTATTCGATCTCCCCTCTAGTCCTCTCAGCCAAACTGAGCCACTAGATAAAGTGTGTGGGATAGATCTGCGCTAATCTACTCCACCTTATACTTTCAGGCGCATATGCAGATTCAGTACTCTCCCTTCTCTCTCTCTCCCTCTGTCTCTGTCTGTCTGTCTGTCTGTCTCTCTCTCTCTCTGTCTCTCTCTCTCTCTCTCTCACTCTCTCACTCTCTCTCTATCTATCTCTATCTCTCTCTCTCTATCTCTCTCTCTCTCTCTCCCTCTCTCTCTCTCTCTCTCTCCTTTCTTCCTCTATCACACTACAAAAGTCCTGCGGCGATGGGGAGATGGCAACGGGGACAGGCGGATGATGACGCTGGGAGTTCTTAGTCACGACCCTACACGTATGGCGGACCTAGTGTGAAGGTCGTTTTATCATTGACATGGAGTTCATAATGACGTCCTTATCCTGCTAGGGCGACATAACCGCCTTCTTTAAGGGCAGCACTGCTCTCTCCAATTCGAGGAGGGGATATAAAAAAGTTCCCTAAACAAAGTTGCTTCCACCCAGGCTTGTCGTTTGCAAACTGCGGCGGACTATACAAGATTAATATATGAACCTGGAAAGTGAGAACACTCAGGACAGCAGTAGCTTGCAATAGTCGACATCACCATTGCCGCTCTGAGTGAAACACGACTACCAGGCGAATTACATCTTATTGAGAAGGGTGCCGGATACACTTTTTTCTGGACTGGCAAATCAGATAATGAACCCAGACAAGCCGGTGTAGGATTCGCAGTAAAATCAACTCATATTCGGTACATGGACACCTTGCCTAAAGGAATAAACGAACGGCTCGTGGCGGATCAGGTTATCTGACTATCGACATGCCACCATCATAAGTGCATATGTGCCAACCATGACCTACCCGGATTTCAATGCACGAGTAGGAAGCGACCTCAGCGCTTGGGAATGGGTCATCAGACACCATGTTGTTGGAAATGAGAACTCGAATGGGTCCCTCCTTTTTACAATGTGTGCTGAATTTCAACTTGTCATCACAAACACCTTATTTCAACAAGCGGAAAATACAAAACATCATGGCTTGCTGCACGCTCAAAACATTGGCATCTGATCGACTACATCATAACCAGACAACGCGACGTCCATGATATAAGAAAGACACGGACAATGCGTTGAACAAACTGCTGGTCTGATCACAGAATGACAAGAAGCCAAATGTGCCTCAATGTACAACCCAACAGGCACAGATGTATTGCAAAACCACGGAAAAGCTTGATGTTTCAAAACTCAAGTCGTTAACCGTCCAACAGCAACTACCTAAAAAACGTAACACCATATTCGGGGAAGATATCGAACCAGCACCAGATGCTGACATCGAATGGGCACGTCTGAGAGACACCCTATACGAAGCAACCCATGAAATACTCTGTGTTACCCAGCGCAAGCACAGAGACTGGTTCGACGAAAATGATACAGAGGCAATGAACATTCTCGGCAACATGAACATTTCACATATCGCATGGATAAACGACACAAATTCGAAAGAAAACAACATGTTATCGCAACTACAAGCAACACGTTATCGCCAAATACAAGCAGCAAGCACAGGCCAGGCTACGTGCTATGAAGGAGGCCTGGTGTTCTGATAGAGCTAGTGAGATTCAACAAGCATCTGACCAGAAGGACGCGAAACGTTTCTATGACGGCCTCAAAGCAGTGTATGGGAACCATTTATGTGGGGAGGCACCACTCATGAGTGCCGACGGAACAACACGTATTACAGATCGAAGTGAAATTCTCAAACGATGGGCTGAACATTTTAATGATGTGTTAAACCAAACCATCAATCATCTCATTGGCAACACAACATCCAATCATCCATGAACAAATATCACGGAAACCACTCAAGCGATAAAGAAACTGACAAGTGGAAAAGCTGCAGGTTCAGATGCAATTACTGCAGAAATATACAAACACGGAGGAATAAACCTCACTAAACGACTTGTCAAACTCTTCACCATTATCTGGGACAGCAGATCCATCCGGCCGGATTTCAAAGACGCATCGATTGTACATATCTACAAGAGAAAGGGTGACAGAACAATCTGCGACAACCACAACTGCCCTTCTTGGAAAGACAAGTGCTTCTTTCGGCAGACTAGCCAAGCGCCTCTGGCATGAACGTGGCGTCGTACTTACAACCCTGCTCTACGGGTGTGAGGCATGAATCCCATATCGACGACAAATCAGACGACTAGATCAGTTTCACACGCGCTGCTTACGGCAGATAGCAGGCATCACATGACAAGCTATGGTGCCAACACTGAAGTAATAGACCAATGCGGAACGTGTGGAATCGAGTTCTACATTAAACGAGCACAACTCCGGTGGTCCGGTCACATGATCCGTATGACTGATGACCGTATACCCAAGGCGCTGTTCTATGGCCAACTGAAAACAGGTTGCCGAACAAGAGACACCCCAAGAAAAAGATGCAAAGACGTACTAAAATCAACGCTGAAGTCCTGCTCCATCCATCTTAACACATTGGAAACGACAGCAACAAATCGCCCTCTTTGGCGTCACACTTGTCACACTGGTCTACAAGACTTCGACCAGAAACGACTACAAATAATGAAAGACCGGAGAACAAATAATACTAGTTGTGCTTTCTATTAACGCATGTGTACGTTGTTGCATGTTATGTTGGTGGGTTGCCTCTAATCCTTTACATTAACACTATCATTCGTTGATTTTGGTCTGGCGTTCCTGCATGTTTGTCGGTGGTTGTGTCCGTGCGTTTAACGTGTAACGTGTAACGTGTAACGCCGGCATGCATGTATGGTCTTGAGACGGTGCCACTGATAGAGTAAAGACAGCAGAAGCTTCGTATTTTCGGGAACAATTGGGCGGAAAGAAGAGAAAGAGAAAGTGAGACTGCAGGAAAAGGGGAAGACCAGATCGCACTTTAGATGGGAAGATTGTGTAAAGAGAAATGAAAAGTGGAGGGAGACGTGGAAAGGGATAACAGCCGGGACGGTGCAGCCGTACAAAACCTAGCCTCACCCCTTCATAAAGGGAGTAACAAGGAAGAATAAAGTCCTTCCGCGGTGTCCACTGTAGGCGATCAACGTAATACAACAAGAAGAGAACATGTGACGTAATTAACGTTTGGGCTGACGCAGATTCTCACCCAATGATACCGTTTTGTAAGCAGCACATTACAAAACATTAGACAAACATAACCCTGCCTCCTTTCAAGTGAAAATTTTAGAAATTTCGAAATGCACCATTTGAATGATCATGACTATTTGTCCAGCTGATTTAGCTTTGGGTATTTATTTTTTTACAACCGTTGTTATCTAGTCTCCTATCATCCGAAACGTCCCATTTCAAGCCCCATAAAAGTGTTGAACCTGCGGTGGATAAATTACTGCCTGTTATCTGCTCTAGCTCGGCTGTATATGAAGTTGTTTGCCGTTCTGTAACTGGGCACAGACCACATATGTTTCCCATTAATGGCCATGTTAACGTTTTGCGTGATCTTAACAGAAGTGGAGCAATGCAAATTCTCACCTTTCCTGACGTCCACCGGCACTATGTTGCAAATGAACTGAACAAGTTTTGTCTAAATCACGTACCCCCAAGCTGTTTTAGTCATGTCGCAAACACGCTGATACTAAAAAAGGGCAGTTTTCGCAAAATGCGAATACGCCTACGTGTGTTCCGAGAATGCCACCGCTCAAACACATAATCGACTTCAAATCCGATGGTGGAATGCAGTTGCTTCTTGGCAAATGAAATAACCGAAATCGTCTAACTACCGCATCTTTAGGCACTACTTTCGAAAGCATAACAGTGGTCTGACCCCTATTTTGTCATTAGCTGGTAGCTGGTTCAGATGCGTGTGTGCACAATGTGATTATTAAGTTCGTGTCTGAGGTGTTCGCCATACAAACACCTGACGACGTGTTCTCGATACGTCGACAACTGGCATAGATATGACAAGAAGAAACCGCTCTTTATTGGCACGCCTAAGTTTAACATGGCAACCCTTCTGCGCTGTGGTTGTGGGAGAACTGAGCTATGAAACCGCGACAATGAATAACGTTCAGTTTCACAATCGTAAAATACGTCGCAGGAATTACTACCGACACGCTTGACATGTTTCTCTCAAGGCGCATACCGTGATGAACACAAGGTCAACCCAGAAATGCCCTTATTTAATTATGTAAATCTCCCTCTCTGTAAGACTCCCATTAGCCAAATGGGAGCCAAAAAGAAAACCAAAACATTATACAATTTATCAACAGATACAAACTGTTACGTAATAACTATAACTACAAGCCAATTACAATTATTCAATATGTATTATATATATATATATGTATTATATATATATTATATATATATATATATATATATATATATATATATATATATATATATATATACATATATATATATATATATATATATATATATATATATATATATATATATATATATATATATATATATATATATATATATATATATATATATATATGCCTCTGAGCGGGTTTGTCGATGGTAAACAAGACTGACATTGAGCACCAGATTCATAGAATTACAATGGGTATATATATAATATATATATATATATATATATATATATATATATATATATATATATATAATATATATATATATATATATATATATATATATATATATATATATATATATATATATATATATATATATATATATATATATATATATTATGTATGCATGAGTGTATTTTCATGTATATATTGAACGACCCAACATCGTTATACGTTCCAACGTTTCTATTGACTGCAATGATTACGCATGACAATAAATTTTATGTTATCTTATCTTGCCTTATATATATATATATATATATATATATATATATATATATATATATATATATATATATATATATATATATATATATATATATATATATATATATATATATATATATATATATATATATATATATATATATATATATATATATATATATATATATATATATATATATATATATATATATATATATATATATATATATATATATATATATATATATATATATATATATATATATATATATATATATATATATATATATATATATATATATATATATATATATATATATATATATATATATATATATATATATATATATATATATATATATATATATATATATATATATATATATATATATATATATATATATATATATATATATATATATATATATATATATATATATATATATATGTATATATATATATATTTTGTAATTCTATGAATCTGGTGCTCAATGTCAGTCTTGTTTACCATCGACAAACCCGCTCAGAGGCGGCATTGCTGTGTGGAAATCCATCATGTTTGACAACGTGGCAAACAGATATTGGCCTGGGGGCGAATCCGCTTTTCCCTTGTAGCCCAGGCACTATCGAGGTATATCCGTGGTAACTTAAGTTAATCGTATCTGAGCTAATTCTGAATTCGAAGCGGCAGGGTCGACAAAGTGTATACGTATTATTATAATTACATCTATACATTTTTCCTGGCCAGTCTTCCGTCTTCCCTGGCCAGTCTTTCGTCTTCCTTATCCAGTCTTTCGTCTTCCCTATCCAGTCTTTCGTCTTCTCTGGCCAGTATTTGTTCCACTCTCTTCTTCGTCCGACTATCATATTAAGCTATATTCATCCTACAATCCAACTGTGCCGGGCGACCAAGCGGAAACAGTGAGACGACTCACATACTGCATTAGGGAAGTTAGACAGTGGATGAGTCAGACTGCATTAGGGAAGTCAGACAGTGGATTAGTTAGACTGCATTAGGGAAGTTAGACAGTGGATGAGTCATACTGCATTAGGGAAGTTAGACAGTGGATGAGTCAGACTGCATTAGGGAAGTCAGACAGTGGATGTGTCATACTGCATTAGGGAAGTCCGACAGTGGATGACTCTTCGCATTCTGAAACTGAATGATGACAACACTGATATGATATTTTTTACATCAAAACATAATCTCAAGTTATATGGAGTTTGCTCCATGTCCACTGACGGTGTACGAAACTTGGGAGTTCATATGGACCAACATCTGACGATGATACATCATGTGACAGCTGTGTATGCTGCTTAACTATCATATGTACAGACTGTCATCAATACGTCACTATTTTACAACAGAAGCCACCAAAAGTGCTGTAAACGAACTATTTACATCTCGTCTAGATTACTGTAATTCACTCTTAGTTAACCTTCCGGCATCACAGATATTTCGAATGCAACGAATACGGAACTATACCCCAGACCAATTACGCTCACCGGTAGGCGCGATCACGTAACACCAGTCCTAATGGGCTTACACTGGCTGCCGGTAGCAAGTCGAATACATTTCAAGGTGCTAGTGTTGGCGTACCGATGCGTCAATGGTTTGGCGCCGACTTACTTGTCCGAACTGTTACACATACGAACTCCTGACGGGGTCTACCCAAGGACTATGCGCCAACACTGCACCAATGCATCACTAAGAAGAGCATCGGTGACTCTACATTTGGAACAACAGCGTTTCGACTTTGGAATGTGTTGGCCGGAAAAATTCATAATTAAAACAACGCTAAAAAAAATTTTGAAATCTTTAAAGACTCACATTTTTATTAGTCACATCAAATATATGTAAATGAATAGAATGTGTGATGGACACTATGGATGGACCCCTATTTGTGATTCACGTTCATTTTGCATTAGGATTCTCACCAAATTTTAAGGTTTTCTAAATATTATTTAATGTATTTATTTCTAAAGTAATTTAATTTATTTATTTATTTATTTATTGTGCCTTTATCTACCACTTATATCAACAGTTAGCTGTCAATACACACACACACACACACCCACACACCCACACACACACATACACACACACACCACACACACCCACACACACACACACACACACACACACTCATACACACACACTTAAACACACACACACACACACACACACACACACACACAACACACACACACACACACACACACACACACACACACACACACACACACACACACACACACACACACACACACACACACACACACACACACACACACACACACACACACACACACACACACACACACACACACACACACACACACACACACACACACACACACACACACACACACACACACACACACACACACACACACACACACACACACGTGTGTGTTTTTATATTCAAATAGTATTTTATACCATGTGAATATTATTATATGCCATGTACAGCTCATCGATCCACATGGTGGGAATTAGCCCTTCTAAAAATGCTATATTATTGTTATCGAGCGACTGGACCTACTATCGTTTTTTCTCTGCTGAATTTCCTTAAACAGGCAATCGATTACGCATCTAACCATCGGAATTTGAAGACACTAACTACCAAATTAGCCCAACTATCTCTTCCTGGCACCTGGACGCTTGTGTCATTGAACACTTTCACGGATATGCACGAATCGTTAAGAATAAAAAGAAAAATGATTTCATCACAAATGTGTTGTCCTTTGAACATCATATGACGTAAATTTAATTTTTTTTGTATATGTCAAAATGATGGAGTCTCCGCACGAATGACGGATAGTTGTCACGCACACGCACACACACGCACGCACGCACGCACGCTCTCACTTACTCACTCACTCAAACAAAAACGCATTTTTGTTATAAGATATTCGTCATACCCAGTTTCGTTCGAGTCTTATTCAACAGCCTTTCTTGACGTGTTACTATCTGTCGTTCACTCGTCATATTCCACAGTTGGCAAAAATTATGTGAATTTGATAGAAATCTATACAACACTGTATGTATAAATACATATGATGTATAAAAATAATAGTTTTAAATTCGATCCACACTAGAGACGAGAGTGGTGTCACCTTCAAGTTCGTCCTAGTAACCACGATGTACAGTGTTTACCTTATTGTCCACACTAGAGACGAGAGTGGTGTCACCTTCAATGTCGTCCTAGTAACCACGATGTACAGTGTTTACCTTATTGTCCACACTAGAGACGAGAGTGGTGTCACCTTCAATTTCGTCCTAGTAACCACGATGTACAGTGTTTACCTTATTGTCCACACTAGAGACGAGAGTGGTGTCACCTTCAATGTCGTCCTAGTAACCACGATGTACAGTGTTTACCTTATTGTCCACACTAGATCGCTGGCGCGGCATGCTAATGTCAAACTGCTTCTACCAAGGGATGGCTCTTCTGAAGAGTAAGTGCGAATTTACGATGATGCTTTTCCTGCCAAATGAGTGATCCATCGTAACGGGAGGATCGCGTCCACAGAGCGTTGTTTGACGGGCGGCCGGTTACTGTGCAGTGCGTTGTTTGACGGGCGGCCGGTTACTGTGCAGTGCGTTGTTTGACGGACGGCCGGTTACTGTGCAGAGCGTTGTTTGACGGGCGGCCGGTTAATGTGCAGTGCGTTGTTTGACGGACGGACGGGTACTGTGCAGAGCGTTGTTTGACGAGCGGCCGGTTACTGTGCAGTGCGTTGTTTGACGGGCGGCCGCTTACTGCGCAGAGCGTTGTTTGACGGGCGGCCGGTTACTATGCAGTGCGTTGTTTGACGGGCGGCCGGTTACTGTGCAGAGCGTTGTTTGACGGGCGGCCGGTTACTGTGCAGTGCGTTGTTTGACGGGCGGCCGGTTACTGTGCAGAGCGTTGTTTGACGGGCGGCCGGTTCCTGTGCAGAGTGTTGTTTGACGGGCGGCCGGTTACTGTGTAGAGCATTGTTTGACGGGCGGCCGGTTACTGTGCAGTGCGTTGTTTGACGGGCGGCCAGTTACTGTGCAGAGCGTTGTTTGACGGGCGGCCGGTTACTGTGCAGTGGAGATGACCATCGCTGTGGTGACTCGTTATATCCGCACAGATGACGATTAGGCGTAGTGCGCTGAAATGTTGACCTGTAGAGCAGGACTTTGCGGTCCATCGACATCCTTCTGTCTCGAAAGACAATGTTGTGCGCCACAGGAATTTCTTCTCTAGGTTGGAAACCTTGGCGAAGAGTATGGAGACCACTGCCCAATCGTCGGGTGCCTCCCCCGCCTAACTGGTGGAGTCGTATACATTACATGTAGCACCAGCTCAGCAGCATAAGTTGTCGGAATGATGGCATTGTTGACATCAAGCTGTCTTCGGGCTCCACTCTGGAGTTTCTGTGAGGGTTTATTCCGTTACTTCCAGTAGATCATATAACGTTACATTCATTATATCATATAAAGTTACATCCATTAGATCATATAACGTTGCATTCATTAAATCATATAACGTTACGTCCATAAGATCACATAACGTTAATTGGGTTGGGCCACGTACTACACACTATGCAGACGTGTGCAGGTTAAGTTCGTTATTCTAAGAAATTCAGACAGGCACGAGTCTGAATTCATTAAAAATAAATGTTACGGAAAAACGTATCACGGTGTCTGGTTGCATGGTGTCGCTAGAAGTCAGCTCAATGATTAGTTATCGACAACGCCTGAAGCGATGTGAGTGCGTCCTGCCGGGAAAAGCGTTCGGGTACACAAGCAGGTATAACGCGTTTCGTTAGAACATTTCTTTTCAATAAGCCATAATGCAATGGTGCAGCATCAGACTAAGCCATCACGCGGCCTGTCTTACCGCATGGTTGAGGACTTCACACGGAAATCGTTCGCCGGGGAAACATCAGAAGCGGCTTGTGCCGGCTTAAAAAAGATAAAAGAACCAAATACGGCTTTATTGCTGCTATGGCAAACAATGCTTTGATTTGTAACTGATGTGCGCTGACGACTGGCCAACACATGATCTGACATGCAACACGTACGCGCGCGCGCACGCACTGCGCACACACGCACAATAGCACACCAAGACATTCGCACATGCACAAGCACAAACACGCACACGAGCACAATCGCACGCTCGACCGCTCGCAAACACGCACCCATGCACACACAAAAATACGAACATACGCACGCATGCACGCACACAAATACACACACACACACACACACACACACACACACACACACACACACACACACACACACACACACACACACACACACACACACACACACACACACACACACACACACACACACACACAAACGCACTGTGTCAATTTGTCCATGTATGCATGTTTGTAGGTTTATATATGTGCTTGTATATATGCATGCATGTATCTATTTATATATGTATGTATGTATGCATGTGTGTGTGTATGTATGTACGTATGTATGTTTGTATGCATGTACGTATGTATATATGTACGTATATGTATATATGTATATATGTATATATATATATATATATATATATATATATATATATATATATATATATATATATATATATATATATATATATATATATATATATATATATATATATATATATATATATATATATATATATATATAGTGAAGCGAAGACTCTTCTCAATAGTGGCTGCATTCATACAATGTGTCACATTTCTCGCTGCCTTCAACCCAGCAACATGCAGCGATGTAGTTTTACTGCGTTACGGTAACGGTGGGACTTGGCAGACCAAGTGTCAACGTAGCGGGGGAAATGACCACCTTCACACTGCTTCCAGAACGTAAAACACCTAAGAGATTATGCCTTAACTACCCTAGAGACACGGCCGCTAAGAGGAGTTAGAAAAATAAGTTTTTAAGTATTTTTTTTTCACTTATAGAAAATATAATAAATAAATTATTCTTTAGCACAGAGGATGAACGAAACAAATAATATACTGTGAGTGTAAATGCTATCAATGTGAGTATGTTTAAACGCAAAGTTGACAGATATCTCAGTAGGGCGGGTTACACATAGGGAATAATCGTTGCACACTCGATAAACCAATGCAATCCTTGTCCACTTACCATCTGTGTGTTTTGCATTAAAAGGCAATCTTGTTAAATCTTATTAAACTGTGTTGTTTGGTCGGTTTTCATGTTCGCGGACATTAACGTTTTTTCAGTAACTTAATTTAAGTTCTCATAAAAATGTTTTGTATGCCAATGTGATATTCTATATTTAGTTCATTCACTGGCGATTTCAGCTGAGTGGCGGTCACTACTGAATTATTGATACGTAGGCGTAGCTGTTCAAACTCAAATCACTGATGATTGAAATCATCAAATAAAACAAGTAGTGAACTAAAACTTAAAACCACCAAATAAAACAAGTAGTGAACTGAAACTTATAACCACCAAATAAAACAAGTAGTGAACTAAAACTTCAAACCAAAAGCGCTCCTCCACTGCAAGTAATAACACTTAAAAATATAAACAACTACTAAACAAGAAACAAAAGAGATTCCTTTCTCCGGTCGATCAAAATTGCAACGACCAAGGAGTGGCGCTAATTTAGACCCACTGAGTGATAACATCAGGTAAAATAGCTTATTTGCTGTGTTTATTTTGGTTTCCAACACACGTCGTGTGCGCGTGTGTACGTGCGTGCGTGCTGGGTGCGAGCGTGCGTGCGTCTCGTGACGTTTCCCTCCCTCTCTCTCTCTCTATGTTTCTCTTTCCCCTTCCTCCCTCCCCTTTCTCTTTCCCCCTTCCTCCCTCCCCTTTTCTCTTGTCATATTGTACCAGAGTACTATCTATTTGTGGTCTGCTCTCCTTCTATAGCCGGATTGGTTTTGCATAATTAAATCTCATTTCCTACAGAGACCGATACACTACACTGGATGACACAAATACGAGACCTTTCTCCCATTTGTAATTATTCTACGCAACGCGAGTTGATTTTCTCGACAGACGCAAATCGCCAAGCGTCATTTTTTAGACTGAAATTCAAGGGCCTGGTGATACCTTCAAAAGATGAAAAGCAGATTGCGAGATGTCGGCGCCCGGCGTCTCGGTTGACTCTCGCGGTACCCCTCCCACTAGCTCGAAGCAAGCGGCGGGTCGCTTTGACGAGGTTTTGATAGATCCCCCGTTGGAACGGTGGCGATTCTGCTGTCCGGGGAAAGGGCATATGGCGAGAAAGTTGGTAAATCTATGTATTTACGGCAGCCACAAACGCGTCATCGCTTGATGCAGAGGGGCACGGACCACAGTGAAAATGCATCTGCCATTACAACGATAAAGAGTCCCTAGGAAAAAATGAATTGTGCAGTTTGGATGTATTAGTGAGAGCAGAAATTGTGTGAATGTGTGATTGTAAGTGATGTTTTGTGCACAGTAGCATCTGAGTTTTGAAATGATGCCAGTTGGTATATCTGTTGCGGAATGACACAGGGCCATTAGGTAGGATGGACTCATATTTTGGAATTTGGGGAATTTCATGGCAGAAATGCAGGGGTGTCATGCGTTGAAGCAATTTGTGTGAAAAAAAGATATGTAATGTTCACGAATTTCACACACCAGATGTCTTAGTGGGTATGTCATGTGCCATCGCGGCCGGGCTCGCTTACTCTGAAACTAGGTTCTTCCCCATATCTGGTTTCTTGCGCCTCTGAGCTCAGGTTCCTGACTAATTGTATTAGTATTAATAATATTATTATTATTTGCATTGATATTTGTTATTATTGTTATTAAATGTAACATGATAATAGTATACAACGTTGTAAACGCATACACAATTGACAGTCGTTTGTTGTTATCTTTAGTAAATGTAACATGATAATAGTATACAACGTTGTAAACACATACACAATTGGCCGTCGTTTGTTGTTATCTTTATTAAATGTAACATGATAATAGTATACAACGTTGTAAACACATACACAATTGGCAGTCGTTTGTTGTTATGTTATCTTTATTAAATGTAACATGGGTGTTGTTTTATGTCAATAATCTTTATCTTAAAATACGTCAGGCCTTACAATTCGAGAATGCCCCCCTCCCCCAGTTACTATGTTTGATATTCGTATTATCTGCTTGTTTTATATTGTTAAAAGTAATTCACGGAATGGGATGCAATGAATTTGGAATAACTTTACTTGAGACTGATATCCTGTGTTTAGACCGGGCGCTCGTTGACAGTTTGGCGTGCCAGAAATAAACAATTGTTCCAAGGCGGAGGCAGTCATCGACTATACGTTTAAATATATTGTCAGGAAGAAAGCGGAATTAGAATGTCTATGTAGGCGCTCTTGTCTTGTGCTCCTTGGATGCAGCAAATAGGCATTTCTTATTTTACGTTGAATAGGATGTTGCCAGCAACTACTTTCGCACGCATTAGTGTAAATTACCGCATAATGCGCAACTAAGACTAAACGAGTTGTCCTATGTAATTCAATGCGTAACTACTTCCGCGTTTTCATTGGATGATATATCAACGCGTTACTATCTTCGCGTTTTTACTGGTTGATATATCAACGCGTTACTATCTCATAGTTCTCATTGGTTGATTTATCAACGCGTTATAATCTATTTCAACGCGAAACTATGTTCGCGTTTTCATTGCTTGATATATCAACGCGCTACTATCTTTGTGTTTTCAGTGGTTGATAATTATATCAACGCGCTTCTATCTAATTCAACGCTTAACAAAAAACTGCGTTTATGGCCCTATCGGCCTGCCATACACGTGAAATCCGGTCGGTGTTTGTGCAACGTCTCGAGACGAGCAGTGTGAGCGATTAGGGGCCAGTCTAGTCAAAGCACACACGGGTTTGGACACGTAGAGTCGACGAATAGCCGCCGGATTTAATCGCCAGGTATATAATTTTGTTGTGGTGAGGTTGTCGTGCGGTCGTCTCACAGCCTCAGAGCGCTCGACGATCATTCAGCTTGGTCGGTAATCGTGGATGAAGTAGGCGGCCCGTCGGCGCTGTGTTTTGCTGTGGGCTTTTTATGAATAGCTCTCTGTTTGTGTGACGCAACACAGCTCGGATCGATCGCTCTGTATTCTAGCATCGCGCATCGTAGCCAGAAGTTTTGACGCAGCACAGCGACTGTAATTAGCATAGACAGACACGTACGGAGATATCATCGTCACTTTATACTTCTTAGTATTACTTAGATTCTTCCTCATGGTGGCTGTCGCCTCAGAGGTCAGATTTTCACGTCGTTCGACCTGCTAGCGGTTTACAACAGTTCGAAGTGCTCAAAGTTATTGAATTAGGCTTGGTAGCTGAATATCTTTGTCTACGTTCTGGGCTATCAGCAGACATATTACAACTTTATGAACAAATCTAACGGTGTAATTTTACTAACTGTGGACATGCTCATTGAAGGTAAGTTTGCTTTCAAGAAAATAATTATTCTTAGAAGGGAATTCGGGATTCAATACTCTTTTGGTTGTGAGTCAAACGCCACCACAGAGTGCGGCATCATTGAATATTCATTCTATCCGTTGGTGTCATCGGGTGTCATTCCTTTGAACGCCGTGATATATTACACATTATTTGTTGATTCTTTTGTCGGCGTGAACTCTTCATCGGCTCTTAATAAATGTTTCATCACCTGTTCATCAACTCCGGTGGCTTTCTATGTGTCCACTTATTCGGTTGATGTATATGTGAACTCTTCATCCGTCTCTGGTGATTGTGTGTTTTTACCTCTTCATCGGCCTTCGGTAGATATATATATATATATATATATATATATATATATATATATATATATATATATATATATATATATATATATATATATATATATATATATATATATATATATATATATATATATATATATATATATATATATATATATATATATATATATATATACATTCACAAAGGACAGAAGAATCATTCACACATACATACACAGGGGGCGATGAAGAGTTAACGCAGACATCCACCTGGGGCTATGAAGTGTTCACACACACACACACACACACACACACACACACACACACACACACACACACACACACACACACACACACACACACACACACACACACACACACACACACACACACACACACACACACACACACACACACACACACACACACACACACTCACTCACACACACACACACACACACACATATATATATATATATATATATATATATATATATATATATATATATATATATATATATATATATATATATATATATATATATATATGTATATATATGTATATTTATATATATATATATATATATATATATATATATATATATATATATATATATATATATATATATATATATATATATATATATATATATATATATATATATATATGTATATATATATATGTATATGTATATATATATATATATATATATATATATATATATATATATATATATATATATATATATATATATATATATATATATATATATATATATGTGCGTGTGTAATTGTGTGTGTGTGTGAATGATTCTTCTGTCCTTGGTGCATGTCTGTGTGAACTGTTAATCGGCATCGCCCTTGGTGGATGTCTGTGTGACCTCTTCATAGCCCCGTAGGATGTATATGTGAACTCTTCATCGCCCTCGGTGGATGTCTGCGTTAACTCTTCATCCCCGGTGGATGTCTGTGTGAACTCTTTATCGCCCCTCTGGATGTCTGTATGAACTCTTTATTGTCCCTGGTTGATGTCTATGGAACTTTTCCGGGAGGGGGGAGGGGAGGGAAGAAGGGAGGGAGGGTGGGAGGGAGGAAGGGTGGGAGGGAGGGGAGGGGAGGGGAGGGAGGTAGGGAGGAGAGGGAGGGAGGGTGGGAGGGAGGGAGGGAGGGAGGGAGGGGAGGGAGGGAGGGAGGGAGGGAGGGAGGGAGGGAGGGAGGGAGGGAGGGAGGGAGGGAGGGAGGGAGGGAGGGAGGGAGGGCGGGTGGGAGGGAGGGAGGGAGGGAGGGAGGGAGGAAGGGAGGGAGGGAAGGAGGGAGGGATGGAGGGAGGGAGGGAACTACTTTTTGCTATTTTGTCCAATGTTCTCCTGACACGATCAGGTGCGCCTGTTAATCCTCAACCCTACTTCCCCGCAATTCCGGCCAAACGCCAGGATTTGTGAGAAAAAATTGGTTTAGATATATCTATGACAATGTCGATGTCGAGTGTTTTGTTATGTGTATAATTAGATCCATCGATTTCAAAGATTTATTCAAGCCAGGCAACTACATGCAATGTTTAACGATGAAACGTCTCACAAAATAATTAAATATATGAATACCATTATTATACAATTTAAACTTTATAACACACCCAACATATTTCTTAGTTTGTTCTAGGATCATATTTAGAACAACTCGTATAAATTAATTTAATTGATGTTAGTGATATGATATTAATATTACTGTGAAAGTGCGAGCCAGAGACAACGGACGTACGACACGTAATGATGTAGATTAAATGAGAGAGTCCACGACAATTACGCAAATATATAAAGAATTATTGTTTTGCCAAACAATACATCATTCCAATAATAATGGTTAATGGCATTAAACAGAAACGACACAGCTAGTATCGGAAAGCAAAACTTGGCTGTTCTAACGTTTGAATACCTACGAACACTATTGGGCGTTAGCATAGATCTATACGCCAATGTTTCAATAATTCGTATTGCTCATTTCATTTAATGACGTCGGCCACTCTTTCATTTACATACATCACAATAATTAATCTTAACTTAACTTCTATAACATCACACATACATATGGTGGAACAGCGATCGACATTCGAAAGTTCGCCATCTTGCGTTTAACAGTAGAACCTTCCAGTTACCAACTCCCATTTCCACAATCACTATTCACACAACATTTGTTTACACCAAGGAATGCTAACTTATGCATTACATTTGCCAGCAGTTTTCGTTAACTTTCAGGCAAACGTCCGCATACATTAAGCCATAGGTTCAACGAGAAACACTGCTCAGTGACTGGTAGTTTTACATTTACGGACATTTTTTTGATAGCTTGACGGGCCTGATATGGTTGCTAGGTAAAACGTCACGGAACTGTTACGTAAATTGCTGATACACCGTACGTTAGTATCGTCACGATGACGTCACACTTACACGACCATCATTGAGACACTGTGGAACTACATTTTGATGACGTCAAGCTTACACGATAATCACTGATGCAAAGCGGTAGAGATAGGTTGAACGTGTTTCCCTGTCGAGGCACTTACTGAGACCATAGTCAGACCTTAGTCGTTTCACGCTATTGCGGCATATGCTGGTACTCCATATTACTTAAATCAAAAGTGTTACTTATTGTACGTTCGTTGTGTGACACTATTACGACCGCTGTCGAGACTGTGCAATCACCGCGGAACGACGAGTTTCGTATGTTTTTAATTAACAGTTGGTGGGGCCGGTGTTTCTGGGAGGTCCAGCGGGAGAGACGGATGCACGGTCGATCGCCGGACGCAGCAGAAGATGCTGAGAAACGATTTGCGGAACTCAGCGTTGTAGATGAGGTAGATAACGATGTTGTAGGACGTGCTGAAGACGGCCAGAGTCAGTTGAATCAAGACGAACCCACTGGCCGCTTCGGCACTGCTGGTCTGGCCGGTCAGTTTCTACAGGAACAAAACAAATATGTCTTCGATTGATATGAGTAACGTTCATTAACACTTGCACGCGTGCATGTATGCACGTATGCGTGCATGTAAGCACGCACACACACACACGCACACGCACACATACGCATACACGCGCGCGCGCACACAAACACACACCAGCGTGAACCGTTCCAATGAAATAACACTGAATTATTAATGTAGATTTAACAAGATTTAACAAGATTGCCATCCCAAACAACAAGTTCCAGATGGCAAAGTGGACAAGGAAGCCATTGGCTTATTGAGAGTCCAACAATTTTCTCATCTATGTGTAGCCCACCCTTATCAAATATCTGTCAATTCTATTTTTAAACATATTCACACTACTAGCATTAACACAATAATTTGGCAGTTTCTTCCATTCATTTATCACCCTCTGTGAGAAAGAGTACTTTCTCATGTCCACCCTACACTGCTCCTTAACTAATGCTGCTTTGTGTCCTCTGGTTATACTGCCTTCTTTAAGTTTGAATAACATATTCCTATCAACATCCTCATAACCGTTCACTATTTTAAATACTTCTATTTGGTCTCCTCTTAGTCTCCTGGTCTCAAGTGTTGTCAAACCACCTTGTAATAAGCGACTTTCATAACTAAGGTCTCTCAATTCTGGAATCATTTTAGTTGCTTTTCGTTGTATCCTTTCTAGCTTGTCTCTGTCCTTTTTACGATACGGCCTCCATGCTTGAATACAATATTCCAAATGTGGTCTAACTATTGCTTTGTATAGGGGTACAATTAGCTGTTTCTCCTTATACATGATAGTTTTCCTAATTAGCCCTAGAATTTGATTTCGTTTTGAAGCAGCAATCCCACATTGCTCTGAAACTTTCATGTCAGCACTAAATGTTACTCCTAAGTCCTTTTCTTGTGTGGTTCTACCTAGTACAGCATCCCCCATTTTATATTCTTCGTCCATGTTTCCATGCCCTATGTGTATACATTTGCACTTCCCAAAATTTAATAACATTTGCCGTTTTTCTGACCATTTAACTAATTTATCTAGATCATCCTGTAAACTTTGTTTATCTGTATCATGTGTAACCTTTCTGAATACTTTTGTGTCATCTGCAAATTTGAGTACTTTACTAGATATGTCATCTTCTAGATCATTTATATATATTAAAAACAGTATAGGGCCTAATACTGATCCCTGTGGTACCCCACTCAAAACCGATTTCCAGTTTGAAATCTCACCATCTACTATTACTCTATGTCTTCTGTGTGTAAGCCACTTTTCTATCCAGTTGATTACATCATTACCATGGGCTTTTATTTTAAGTATCAATCTTTGGTGTGGCACTTTATCGAAAGCTTTCTGAAAACCTAAGTAGACAACATCCACTGGTGACCCGTCATCTACCCACTTTGTAATTTCTTCAAAAAAACACAAGAGAGTGGTTAGACATGACCTTGCTTTTAGGAACCCATGTTGAGATGTATTTATTAAATTATGTTTTACAAGGAATTCCACCATGTGGTCTCTAATTAATGTTTCGAGTAATTTACATATAACTGATATTAAACTCACTGGTCTGTAATTTTCTGGCTTCTTCCTCGATCCCTTCTTAAATAGTGGCGTAATGTTTGCTACTTTCCATTCTGATGGAACTATTCCTTCTAGTGACAAGTTAAACAATTTTGCAAGTGGTGTACTAATTTTATCAACAATTTCCTTAAGTAGTTTTGGTGGTATCCCATCAACTCCAGGTGATTTATTATCTTTCATCTTCTTAATGTTGTTTGCTATCATTACATTACAAATAACTGCCCTAAATGTTCTGATTTATTACCCTCAAATTTAGTAAGTGGAACTGGAAGTGAGCTGATATTTTATGTGGTAAATACTGAGCTGAAATACTCATTCAGGACCTCTGCCATTTGAAACCCCTCTGAAATTATGTTTCCCCTGTTGTTTTCCAGTGGTCCGACCTTATCTCGAACGTTCTGTTTACTCCTTACATAAGCATAAAAACTATTGCTCTCATTTTTTATATTACTGCCAATTTTTTTTCAAAGGTTCTTTTAGATTTTCTAATTTCAGTTGTAGCTAGGTTAAGTGCCTCTTAGTAAGTTGCATAGTATTCATCCTTTCTGGTACGCCTATATACCCTCCACATAGTTTACATAAACACTATTTTTCTAATAGCTTCTTTTAACAAGTGTTTCTTTCTAGACCGTTTTCCTTGTTTTTTCAAGGGAACAAATTTATCGATGATACTCTCAATTTCATAATTTAGAATATTCCAACATTCAATTGCGGTCTTTTTTATTTTTACTTTCTGATTTTACGTTGATGTCAAAATGTATTTGATTGTGATCACTGTTACCCAATGGTTCATGTATTTTTACATTGTCGATAAATTCTTTTTGTGATGATAAAACTATATCTAATACATTTTTCCCTTGGTTGGTTCTAGCACGTGCTGAGTAAGGAAGCTCTCCTGAATTAAAAATAAAAATTGTTGGTCATCACCCCCTGTACTCTCTACAGATTTCCATTGTATGTATCCATGGTTAAAATCTCCCATTATGATACATTCCCCTTTACTAACTTCCTTTATAGCATTTTGTATTTTTGTGTGATCCGCTTCGTTTATGTTTGGACTTCGGTAAACTAATCCAATAGTTAATTTTGAATTTCCTGAAACTATTTTGCACCAAATAGCTTCATCGTAATCTGCTTCGCTTTCTAATTTCATTTCATAAGCCTGAATAGATTCTTTAACATATAAAATAACTCCCCCTCCCCTTCTTTCTATTCGATCTCTCCTAAACATTACGTATCCTGTAGTGCCACTGTTGATGTGTACTTGCACCAAGCTATTGATAACGCTAATTGTCATTGTCCGCGTGGTTGTATTTAAACAATTCAATTTTGTCATAACACAAAGATCATCCGCTACAATACATCTAGTAAAAACACAATAACATACAAACAAGAACTTACAGCACCGACAAGGAGAACGAAGTAGTGCAGCCAGGCAAAGGAGAAGAGAATTGCGATGATGACCAACATCTTTATAATCCTCTTCCGATAGTGCGACACGAATGATGACGTCAGACCCCCTGGCGTCTGTTGTGCTTGCCGTTTGATGAACATGACAAGACGGTAGTAGCGACTGAAGATGAGCGCCTGGGGTATCATGTACGATGCGCATAGGATAAACCCACCGTTCATCATGTTAAAAACGTCAGACTTGGGCTTACATGACTTCTGTAACGTCACCGCAGTGGTGTTGCTGACATCTTTTAAAGTAATTGGCTTGAGGTGGACGGAATAATCGACAAATGTCGGCGTGGCCACCAGGGCTGACAATGTCCATATTCCACCAATGATCTCCAACGCCCTCTTCCGGTACATGGTACGCGTAGAACCCAAAACGATTGCTCTGAAACAAGGACTAAGTTGACGCTCGCGTTCTTTTGTTTCACCCCATAGCAATATCCAATATTTGCTTACGTTCACATTTTACACGCTGCTATTGCTCTACTAGGGCTAGAATAACTAGTGAAATAAAGTTAATATTGTATATTTTCAAAATAACTTAATTTAATTTAATTTGTATTTCGATACTTAACTTGTTACGTTGAGTTAACTAGTTAGGTTTAGTGGTAACATTTCCAGATTTATGAATGAATCTGTGATCGACATTTGTAAATCACGCACACACACACACACACACACACACATATATATATATATATATATATATATATATATATATATATATATATATATATATATATATATATATATATATATATATATATATATATATATATATATATATATATATATATATATATATATATATATATATATATATATATATATATATATATATATATATATATATATATATATATATATATATATATATATATATATATATATATATGTATATATATATATATATATATATATATATATATATATATATATATATATATATATATATATATATTTCATAGCCTCTATTTTAGAATATGTTAGCATTGTTTGTAATGTAAATATAAGTTTTGATTACATGAATGTAGAGTGCCTGAGAGCAATCACGATTGACCGGCCGCTATATGAATATTATTATTATTATTATTATTGTAGTTATTGTTATTATTATTATTGTAATTATTATTTTATCATTGTTATTGTTATTATTCTTGTTGTTGTTATTATTAGTATTACTACTTGTTGTAATAGTATTATTATTATTGTTATTTCGTAAAGAAAATGCAATTAACACATGTTATCTTTAGCATAGTAGTAGTAGTAGCAGTAGTAGCAGTAGTAGTAGTAGTAGTGGTAGTAGTAGTGATAATAGTAGTAGTAGTAGCAGTTGTAGTAGTAGTACTAGTAGTAGTAGTAGTAGTAGCAGTAGTAGTAGTAGTACTAGTAGTAGTAGTAGTAGCAGTAGCAGTAGTAATAATAGAAGTAGTAGTATTAGTAGTAGTAGCAGTAGTAGTAGTAGTAGTAGTAGTAGTATTAGTAGCAGTAGTAGTAGTAGTACTAGTAGTAGTAGTAGTAGCAGTAGCAGTAGTAATAATAGTAGTAGTAGTATTAGTAGTAGTAGCAGTAGTAGTAGTAGTAGTAGTTGTTGTAGCAGTAGTAGTAGTGTTAGTAGTATTGTTATTACTAATATTTCGTAAAGAAAATGCAACTAAGAGATATTACCATAACACTAACACCGAACTGGTGGAACGTAGTTAATTTATTGAACAACTTAAACTACTTATATTTTCATCAAACCAATAGCTACACCAATTTAAAACGAGTTGCGGGTGGAAACCTGTCTAATGCATGTCAGAGGCCTAAACTGCCATTATGTCGTATTTCATAAAAAAATTCATAGTTATACATCTATAACAGTTGCAATAAAGTTTGCTGTAATAGATCTACCAAGGATCAATACATTAGACAAAAAAAAATGTTGGAAACCACTATTTTTATTCCAAGCCCCAAGTAGGCAGGCAAACATATATTGACATTTTTCCGCTGATTGGCTGTTCCATAAATATGACGCTTCATCAGAGTAGCAAGCTGTGTTAATGACGCCATCAAAAACCGTATTTGCTGATTTACACATCGTTAATGTCTGAATAGTTTAAGTAAAATGGTGTAGTTGGTTTAATAAAATTGTGCGTACCTCTCCTAAAATCATCTAAAGAAGTGACTTCCATTGAACGTGTGAATAGTCTCATATAGAGGCAGAGTCGTTGTTTTTGGCCGAACTTCGATTGGGGCCAGTTCCTGTGTCCAACTATTTCATAAAAAAAGTAACTATTACTTTTGACAAACGGTTCAGCATGGCGTAGAAGATACTACATAGGTTAGCTTTTTCGCGAAATTAGGCTAAAATTGAGATGAGGAATTTATCTCACTTTGATAATTGTCTGTTGTAGACGTTGTACTATTATATTCTGATGGTATTGTTAATTATGTGATTATTGTTGAATTCACTGTAGTGATTTCCCTTCTTAACAATAGCTACTGCACAACGTGTTTCCCTTCACAAATGCATTGATGAAAACTGTTTCAATGTAAACTACACATAACTTTTCATGCAACGTTCTTCAACATTACAACTTCACAACAAAACCAATGATAACTCAACGAGTCACGGGGTCATACTGTTAATAATGCCTTCAAAAACGGAATAGTTACGATACTGAAAATATCATAAATTATGTTGGTTAAATTTGGTTTTAAAAGTTAACAATACAATACATTATTATGTTATGCCTATTTTGGATGCAATCGAAATTCCTTTCGAGGGCTAAACAACGTATGCTGAAATGTGTGTGCAACTGTCTGGTAAAAAAATAACAAATAAAAACCAAAAGGCCCGTACATCGATCATGGGGAGGAAGCTATTTCAAAATTGGGAATATTATGAAGAAATCTATGTGAATTTTTTTTATGGTTTTTATGTTACAAAATATAGGATCGGAAGGAAAGAAACTGAACCAAAGAGAAAGTTTTGTACATATGGGTGGAGCTGTTTTAGGGGACAGCGGCACGGAGACGGACAGTCGCAGTAGAATACAAGCTGGGGCGAATGCGTGGAGGAAAGTGAAATATATATATAATATATATATATATATATATATATATATATATATATATATATATATATATATATATATATATATATATATATATATATATATATATATATATATATATATATATATATAAATATATATATATATATATATATATATATATATATATATAAGAGAGAGAGAGATAGATAGATAAGGGAAAGATGTTTAGCAAGTATATCTATACATATGGCGACGACGGGAAAACAACAATAGAAACTGCAAGTTTACGAGAATAACTTTGCGAGAAGAATTGCGCGGAAGCTGGTGAGGAGCCGGCTAAAGTGGAAAGAATGGAAGGAGAACCTTTGAGGAAGAGAGCGGATGCACTTAGAGTGGAGGGTAGAAGGACATTAGGAAGACCGACACCGAGATGGGAGGACTGCGTGAAGAGGGGTTTGTCAAGAGCGGGAGGTGTGTGGAGAACGAGACCAAGGGATACGTGGAGGGGAGACGGAGGTGAAACGGCAGAATGAGACCGAGGGATACGTGGAGGGGAGACGGCGGTGAAACGGGAGAACGAGAACGAGGGATATGTGGAGGGGAGACGGCGGTGAAACGGGAGAACGAGACCGAGGGAAACGTGGAGGGGAGACGGCGATGAAACGGGAGAACGAGACCGAGGGATACGTGGAGGGGAGACAGCGGTGAAACGGGATCAGTGACGAAGAAGAAGGAAAAAAATCGACGACAGGTATCAGTGCCAGTCTCACAATGGACTTATGGGTGTATACCTATATTACATATGATGGAACATGGTGGTGAGCGCACCAATTGTTTTCTTTGTGCTAATGGTAGAATGTATTGTGGAACTGTTTTAGGAGGCCAAGCCGCTGTCCTGCTTCCATTGCCATCTATGTGGGGCGCGATAGCATACCGGTTAGAAGGCCGGACTCTCAATCGAGAGAACCCGGTTTCAAATCCCACTGCGGTCGCTTCGAACCTTTGGCAAATTTGATCACCCCACGTTGCCATATTTCACTCAGCTGTATAAATGAGTACCTGGCAATACAGACAGTGGTGGATATATGAACGAATAGCCTTCGCGCAGCAATTGCAGCGTGGCTGAATACTTCCCAAAGAAGTTGAGATGGCCTTGGAATGAACAGGTCTGCCAGGGGTGAAGTGTAAAGCGCTTTGAGCAGTCCTATGGACCGGATACCGCGCTATATAAGAACTTACCTTTACTTTTGTCTACTAAGTGTGTCCAGGACAATTCTACCCGGACAGCGATGTCCAAGATATCCACCTATTCCACTTCTGACAAGATTGCGTAACTGTACGCAACGGGTGGGTGGTTTCTGCACCTGCCAGTCTTGATACAGTTAGGCTTTTGCAAATGACTGCAACAAACATCACATTCCAAGTATCTGCCCACGTTTGAATATGCAGCAGATCTTCGTCATATGATCATGTCACAGCTGCCCGAAGTTGCATATCATTGATTGTGCTAAAGAATGATGCATCATAGACATAAAGGACGACAAAATTCTATATTTTGTATCGCATATCATCGATGAATATAATGAAAAAGATATGCGCTACAATGGATACCTGGGCTATCCCTGCATTGACGGAATTGGCATCAGAGCATATTTCGCTGTTGACAACTTTAACAAGATTTAACAAGATTTGCCATCCAAGCCAAAGGCCCAGATGGCAAGTGGACAAGGCAGTCATTGGCTTATCGAGAGTCCAACAATTTTCATCTACTTATAACACGCCCTCCTGAGATATGTGTCAACATTTTTAAACATATTCACGCTGCTAGCAGTTACACAATCTGTAGACCATTTGTTCAATTCATTTATTGTCCTCTGTGAGAATGAGTGCTTCCTGATGTCCAATCTACATTGATCCTTTACTAATTTTAACTCATGTCCTCTAGTTCTTATATCCTTCTTGAGTGAGAAAAACATATTTCTATCAATATTTTCATACCCATTCAATATCTTAAAAACTTCAATCTGATCTCCTCTTAACCTCCTTGTCTCTAGAGTTGTTAAACCACATTCTTTCAGGCGTTCTTCATAACTAAGGGCTCTAAGTTCTGGAATCATTTTAGTTGCTCTCCTTTGTATGTGTTCAAGCGTATCTATATCCTTCTTACGATATGGTCTCCATGCTTGTATACAGTATTCTAAATGAGGTCTAACTATTGTTTATAAAGAGGTATAATTAACTTTCTTCCCTTGTATGTTATGTTTCTTCAAATCAATCCAAGAATTTGATCACCCTTTGAAGCTGCAATACCACACTGCTCTGAAAATTTCATGTCAGCGCTTATTGTAACTCCTAAGTCCTTTTCTTTTACAGTAGTACCCAGAACAGTATCTCCCATTTTATAGTTTGCATTCAAATTCCCATGTCCTGTATGTAGGCATTTACATTTCCCAAAATTGAACAACATCTGCCATTTCTCAGACCATTTCACTAATCTGTCTAGATCGTTTTGTAAATGTTGTTTATCACCATCAGTATTAACCTTTCTAAACAGTTTTGTGTCATCCGCAAATTTCAGTACGTTACTTGTTATACTGTCGTCCAAGTCATTGATATAAATTAAGAATAATATAGGTCCTAATAATGATCCTTGAGGTACCCCACTCAAAACCGATTTCAAATTTGAAACTTCTCCATCCACTACAACTCGTTGTCTTCTGTCAGTCAGCCATTGTTCTATCCAGTCAGTTATGCTATCCCCGATACCATGGGCTTTTAATTTAAGTAGTAATCTTTGATGTGGCACTTTGTCAAAAGCTTTCTGAAAATATAAGTAGATAATATCTACAGGCGATCCCACGTCTATCCACTTATTGATTTCTTCCAAAAAACATAACATATTTGTTAAGCATGACCTCGCTTTAAGGAATCCATGTTGAGATGAATTTAATAATTTTTTTACGAGGAAGTCCTCCATATGGTCTTTAATTAACATTTCTAATAATTTACAAATCACTGACGTTAAACTCACTGGTCTGTAATTCTCTGACTTATTTCTCGAACCCTTTTTAAATAATGGTATGATGTTTGCTTCTTTCCATTCAAACGGATCAGCTCCCTCTTTTGATGACAAGTTGAATACTCTTGCAAGTGGTATACTGATTTGTTCTACTGTTTCCATTAGTAATTTTGGAGGAATCCCATCCACTCCCGGTGATTTGTTATCCTTCATTGCCTTTATTTTCTTAGCTACCAATTCTGGAGTTACAACTAACGGACCTAAATAGTCTGAAATTTACCATCAGCAACTGGTAATGAACTAATATCTTCTTTGGTAAACACTGAACTGAAGTAACCATTTAGGTCTTCCGCCATTAAAGACCCCTGTGATATTATATTTCCAGCACTGTCTTCTAGAGGTCCAACCTTGTATTGTACGTTTTGTTTACTTCTGACATATGCATAAAAACTCTTGCTGTAATTTTTTTATGTTACATGCTAGTTTTTGCTCGTAGCTTCTTTTAGATTGTCTGATTTCAGTTGTAGCTGCTTTAAGTGCCTCTTTGTATTTGAAATATTAAGTTTTTGTAAACACACATGGTAATTGGTGTATTCGTCAGGTCCACACTATTCATACGGATGTTGGATGTTTCAGCCCATGATGACAGGACATAGTGTCACACTTGATCTCAAGGTGACATGATGTCTGATCGTGTGCATAGAGGTCATCAACAGGCTGGTGAACTCGCAGCAGAGCGCTGACAAGCAGTGTTTGTGTCTTCCGACTGCAGGACCAGGCAAACAGAATTCTTCAGGTAGGACTGTGTGATTTGGTAATGTCATCAACTTTGTAATATTGTCAACTCATTAGTCTGTCATTCCAAGTACCACCTCAGCAGTGTCTGAGTTAACTGACCCAGATAAATTTGTTTAACCGGCCCAGTTCTATAGCTATCTGGAATCGGCCCAGGTGAGTTTGAACCGGCCCCACATGTTTATAAGTGTATTTAATAGAGCAAAGTTTTTGTGCATAAAAATAAAACAGACACTGCGTTAAATTATAATAAACAATAATTTGATAAATATAAACCATACTTAATATTGTCATTCATTTCTTATAACTATCAGACCAATGAGGCAAAGTAATGAATTTAGTAAACATTTCAGTGTGAACTTTATGTGCAACATGGTTACAATTGTTTAAAGTAACATTTATGTTTGATGCCGACGTTTCGCATGCATTGCCACTGTCCTGACCTAGACCTGGCACAGGCAAAAATATATGCCTTTCTCAATTCACTCCAAATCAAAGCCTACAAAGTTCACAACCAAATATCACATCAATCAGAATGTCTTGGCACAGCATATTGTTAATCGGATTGTCTGCCTCCAGCATTAAGTAAATCCATGTTACAAATGCCAGGGGTTTCCCTGGAATGTGTGGACTTTGCCTTAGGCAGCGATCTGTAACTGGCAAGGAAGAAGTAGTTTGTCGCAAGTGTATTTTATATTAAATTTGCATAGATTAGTAAATACTGTAATGTGCATCATTAATACTGTCCGACCCAGCCGTGACCGCCAGGACGAATTTATGGGGTGGGGTCGATAACTTGAGCATTTTGGCTAACTGAATCGATGGGAAGCATTTTTAATTGACGATCGCCGATAAAATGGCCTTAATTTCAAACACTGTCTCAGTTATACTGACATGTTTGTCCAGTAAACTTGGCAGTTCTTTAGTGGTCAAAACAGTGGACCCTTCTGTAGCTTCTCATCGATAATACAGCTCAGATTTAATAGAAATGTTGCAGCAACTTCCACACAACAATAAAAACTACTTGTCCTCGTGGTCTAAGCTCTGTCATGGAGTGAAAAGGCTTAAGCCAAGAGCACTAGAGTAACATGATCTGAGTTATTAATGTAATAGTAATAATAAATATTATTTATATATTATATTATATTATTATAATAAAAGTACTTATATAGCACCCGATTTTACATGCCATAAGTTGCTAAGAGAATCATTTTACTAAGAATAATCTACACAAATGCTAAACATAAAAAATAAATGCTAAATAAATAAACATGTTAAAATATTCTATATCACTATTCAAGTTCAGTAATACAAGTGAAACTAAAAAATTACCATAAATATGCTTGTTTTTTTTTTAACCCTGGATCTGTAACTGTCAAGGAAGAAGTAGTTTGTCACAAGTGTATTTTATATCAAATTAGCATAGATTAGTAAATACTGTAATGTGCATCACTAATACAATCCGACCCAGCCGTGACCGCCGGGATGAATTGACGGGGTGGGGTCGATAACTTGCGCATTTTGGCTAACTGAATCGACGGGAAACATTTTGAATTGACGACTGCCGATAAAACGGCCTTAATTTCAAACACTGTCTCAGTTATACTGACATGGTTGTCCAGTAAACTTGGCAGTTCTTTAGTGGTCAACACAGTGGACCCTTCTGTAGCTTCTCATCGATAATGCAGCTCAGATTTAATAGAAATGTTGCAGCAACTACCACACACAAAAATAAAAATAAAAACTTCTTGTCCTCGTGGTCTAAGCTCTGCCATGGAATGAAAATGCTTAAGCCAAGAGCACTAGAGTAACATGATTTGAGTTATTAATAATAAATATTATTTATATATTACTTTATATTATTATAATAAAAGTACTTATATAGCACCCGATCAGTCGAGATTGCTCTCAGGCGCTTTAGATGCATATTAGTATTTTACATGCCATAAGTTGCTAAGAGAATCATTTTACTAAGAATAATCTACACAAATGCTAAACATAAAAAAGCTAAATAAATAAACATGTTAAAATATTCTATACCACTACTTCAAGTTCAGTAATACAAGTGAAACTAAAAAATTACCATAAATATGCTATAAGAAACTGATATATACAATATAGTAGAAAGAAATGCCATATATAGCTCAGACACATTTCTTCAATACATGTCAGTGTGTTTTCCTTTAAAAAAAACATTAACCTCCCAATCACACATGATCACAGTGAGTTAGTTTATGTTTTCAAGGCTAAATACAAACTTTGAAGTTTCTTCCAGAAAGTGTGAAGAAGAGCAAGAAGAGAAGATGTGGAAAAGTTTGGATGTTGTAGTGAGTAGCTGCACAGTTTATCTGTTTATATGTGACACATTGGGAATGTAAACTTCTGAGTGCATAATTCGTGTGCATCCCACAAACTTTGTGTTTGACCATGTCTGATTACATGTGAGAAAAAAACCCCAATATAGACTGACATCTGCTGAGAGCTCATCACTTTTGTGGCCTGTTGATCTATCGAAATAAAACTACTTTTGGGGTTTCAACATAGTTTGTAAGATATTCACTTTACATTGTCAACCCAACGATCATAAAATACCCAATTAATCAAAATCCGGGAAGCTAGCCCCTCAAAGTTGTCTTGCAGTTATCATCACTTAACCTTGTTCTTGCAAGTTAAAAGCCTGTTGAATAGGTTTAAACTATTTTTTATTAAATCTAGAAATTTGTGTTCCTGTTTATCTTCTATGGAATGGAATTGCCCATATATGTATCCTTCATATCCATGTTCAGGGTTGTTTGATTTAAATCATGATTTAAATCGCTCCAAAAAATCATTGATTTATGATTTTTTATATTTTTTTACTCCGATTTTTTTTTTTTTTAATCATGATTTTTTTCAAACCTGTCCATGTTCCATATAGGTACCATGTGTGTACATGTGCTGATTATGTACCAGACACAGAATACTCTACAACCCTTGCTCATATGTGTCATTTTGCTTTCAAAGTATTGATTTGGTTTCATTTATTCATCTATGTTTTTTCACACCCAATATGTCATATTGAAAATAATTTTACCTAGTGATGTTTGTTTTACAGAAATGATGCCACATGACGTCACATGATGCCATGTGATGCCACAGCACGACTAGCACTGCCTAGACACGACTAGTGATGTTTGTTTTACAGAAATGATGCCACATGGCGTCACATGACGCCACATGACGCCGACAGTGAACATGAACCTGAGCACACAACTAGCACTGCCTCATGTAGGTACCAGAGCTTTAAGGAGAGGCGAAGTAAGCTTGTTTGTGACGGTATTTTTATTATTAATAATGATATCAATGCCATGAATTGTCACATATTGTCACCTTATACCGCCAGGTCGTTCCCGACTTTTGGCGACTCTCCAGCACAGGCTCCTGCATTCAAATGTTATAGGCTGTCACTAAATGTTATAGACTGTCACTAAATGTTTACATTGTGTGACATACAGAAGAAAGATGTTTACAAGAATAAATACATCTTGTGAGTTGTTTTTCAGTTGCCTGAAGATTCTTTCTTTTTACAACCGCATTATGTATCAAGACACTCACAAGTTTGTATTACACATTACAGGTGATGACGGACAGCTGGTGTCACAAGAGATAACTGTGTCTAAGAAGAGGAAAGGTGATTTTAGCTTATGCTGTGTATCATTTTAATCTTTCTCGTCAAACATATGACCAAGTAGCAACAATATCATTAGGAATCCATGCTAGAAGTGAATGATAATGTTATGTTTGTGCAGATGTTTCCATTACGCTGCTTAATGTGCTGTGGGTTTGTAGATTGCAGGGTCAAATTTGTAACTTTTTGTGTGTATTGGAGTTAATAATGCTTGAAGCCAGTCATTGTAGGGTTTGCAAAAGTTGTATGACTGTTGAAGGTTGTGTGTTATGATTGGGCTAATTGCTCTGTAGTTTCTTTAAAAAGAACTGGCTGGGAGTTCATCAGGGTAAGTAGCTGGGAGTTCATCTGAGCCAGTAGCTTTGCTTTTGTTTAGGTTTTCCACTTGTTTAATTATTCCATTTAGTGCCAATTTCAAGGAGGGGGATATTGGGATACAAATTTTTTTTGGATAGGGTATTTTTCATGGGAGATTGCAGAACTAAATTGGTTGTTCAGGGCATTTGCTTTGTCGCGATCATTTGTGATATATTTGTAATTTACTCATAAGGTGGGGATGCCTATATTTTTTATAATGCCCTAATGTAATCTAATTTGCAAATTATTTACCTTTGTTTTCATATACCAACTTTGGAATGAATTGTGTTTTAGGAGTTTCATATTACTTATCATCGTCATTGTTATTCAATAAGGATTCATGCTCCTTGTCTGCTTGCAGTCACACGAAGTCAGTGGACACAGCAGCAACGGGATGCAGTCTTTCGGCAACTGGGTCATTGTGTAAACTTGTTGAAGGTTCTGAAGAAAGCTGACATTGAAGAAGCCATTACTAAAGAGGATGTTTTAAGAGATATACCGTGGCATCACATCAAAGACTTTGTGTATTACAAGATAACGTCTCGGAAGCTTCACTTCATGTAACTAGTTGTGTGATATGTCTTCACTTACCGATTTATCGATTAATAGACATGGAGCCGTCACTCTTCAATATCCTTTGCTATGTGGTGATACGTGAACGCAGCTGCGTTGGTCCATAGGGGGTGTTTTTATGGTATGCACTAGTTACGTCATGTATATGTAGACGATGTATTCAGCAGGCAACTGAGCCTTTGTGTAAACTTGTTGAAGTTGCCAGGAAGATGTTTTAAAATATATTGGTATAATTATTAAAATGTACTAAGGCTTGGATTCACTTATTTTGGACATTTCCTGTTTGTGGTACTTATCTATATCAGAATGTACTTGTGGCCCTAATTATTGGAAAGCTTGCTTTGTAATGCGTGCAAACTTGTGCGAAGCCAAAAAAATTTTCACTTTTTATATTTTCAGTTTGGGGGCAACATGGCTTTGTGCACTTTTAGTAGCCTTACATTTGCAAACAGCTGACCTGACCATACAAGTAGGTCAACACACACACGTTAAGTAATAATTTTATATTATAAAATTAAATAGTAATGAAGTTGCTTTCCAGGTGGAGATCCCGGTATGCCAAGGGATATAATCATGTATTTCTAATAAAGTTATCTTCTTTGACAGCATGTTTTGAATATTGCTTTTTTTATAGGCTTTCTGATATTATTTTGGTAAGCAATAGTTATTGAACAGTGACAATTTGTACAAAGTAAAATTTTAGCAACCAGTCGCATTATAATACATACATTATTTCATTTGGGATATATTATGTCATTCGATACTACAGTAACTATGCCATTAGGAATTAGGATATGTTTATTTGTCCCCAAAATATTATACAAAATCAAAGTTAACATCATTAATGGTAGATGTAGTAAGCCTTGGATTGATCTACTTTGGACATTTCGGTTCGTGGAACTTGTAAAAAAAATTATTTTGGCCCTAATTATAATTACAGTAAACTTCGGATACGAATCGCTTGAGACCAGCCAATTGATTTGTTACATCCGAGTTTACTGTTCTAGGTTTGCTTTATAATGCATGCAGAAAAAATAATGGCTGAAATCAGGTCCCAAATTCATTTTAGGTCCCCATTGAAAGGCTTGTGTGTGGCACTGGAGTGTGTGCACTCTACCCCACCACACACACACATTGGAGTCCCCCCTAGGGCCTGTCTACCCCCCCCCACACACACACACACACAATTTATGTATTGAGCTAGTAGTTCGAATGTGTATATTTGAATAGTATTTATATGGTCTCCGCTAATATAGTCGCATATTAAATAAGGCCAACAATTTCCAAAAATAAGCCCATCGAGGCTTAGTGCACGTCTATTAGCCTTACATTGACCTAACATGTAGGCCAACGTGCAGCTTAAGTGATACTTTTATATTATAATTATATGCAACCTGCAGTCAAATGTTTTACACAAGCTGCTGACAGCATGTACAGATAAATGCATGTCGTAACCTTTGACCTAAGTCCCCTATCTAGTTGTGCGTGGTACAGGTCCCCACTTCAAATCCCCAGTTGGATTTTAATTCCTATGACTTCAGTTGACTATTAATCTAAACGTTTTGGTTATCGTATACATTATTAACGACCAAGGTTGTCATATGATTGCAGATTGGTGTGGCCAACACCTATATTTACGAGGTCCCCACTCACCATTACATTTATTGTAGTCCCCACTTGGGCATCTATACTCACGTGTGTGTATGTATAAATATATACGTATATATATATATATATATATATATATATATATATATATATATATATATATTGCTGCTAGTAATAAGAATTATTAAAAAACAATTAATATGGCACAATAATTATATAGCAATAACACCAATATATAAATAAATGTATATGTATGAATAATAATAATAAATAATTTAATAATTTTGTAAAATATTTTTATAGTAATAATTTAAGTGATAACATTTATTGGTAAAATAATGTTAAGAGTGCATTGCAGTAGTCAAGCCGCGGTGTGATGATAACATTGACTACGCGTTCCTTCGTCGGTTTGGGTAAAAAAAAAAACGGCTGATTTGATTGATGTGGCGGAGATAGAATGAGCATGCGCTGACGGTTTGTGACACTTGCTTTTTCATATCTAGGTGCTTGTCAATGAAGACACAAGTTTACAAGATGAACGAAGCAGTGCTCGCTAGTTTCTTGTTTGCTATATTGAGGGTAACAGTCAGAACACAAGAGCTGCACAGAGAGTTCTCTGTAGACATCATCAGTCATTGTCTGCTCGTCTTGTATACTTATTACATATTGTTTTTTCATTTATTGTAATGTTCTTGTAACAATTGGGTTAAATGATATCATGCAGAACCAGCTCGGGCTGAATAGTCGAGAGACGTGCGCAGCAGAGGGCAAGCTGGAGCGTCGTGTGAGGGCATGGCTGGAGCGTCGTGTGAGGGCGTGGTTGACTTGAGTGGCAGGAAAGCACAGACACATGAACGGCAGGAAAGCACAGACACATGAACGGCCGGAATGCACGGAAACATGAACGGCAGGAAAGCACGGACACATGAACGGCAGGAAAGCACGAACACATGAACGACAGGAAAGAACGGACCCATGAACGGCAGGAAAGCACGGACACATGAACGACAGGAAAGAACGGACAAATGAACGACAGGAAAGAACGGACACCTGAACGAGAGGAAAGAACGGACACCTGAACGGCAAGAAAGAACGGACACATGAACAGCAGGAAAGCACGGACACATGAACGACTGGAAAGAACGGACACATGAACGACAGGAAAGCACGGACACATGAACGGCAGGAAAGAACGGACACATGAACGGCAGGAAAGCACGGACACATGAACGACAGGAAAGCACGGACACATGAACGGCAGGAAAGAACGGACGCATGAACGGCAGAAAAAAACGGACACATGAACGACAGGAAAGCACGGACACATGAACGACAGGAAAGAACGGACTGTCGAGGGGTGCTCTGGCACAAGTAGTTTGTGTGTATCGTGTTCCGGCGATGGGTGAATCGTTTCCGAGCGATGTTTGAATCGTATTCGAGCGACAGGTGAATCGCGTTCGAGCGATAATTTAAATCGTTTTCATTGTTATTTCATCTTAATTTAAGTTATACTCGCAATGTGGCGATGTTTTGGTTATTGCAATATTTATTTTGTTGTTTTAGTAATTATGAAATTCGATATACATGTATTGTATATAACTAATATATACTGGTTAACTGGCTATTGTGGCTTCAATTGTATTATATTATACACGACCATTGCGCGACAGTGTCATACTGCGTGTCCTGAAAGAACTCGCGGCTGTCAAACATCGGTCACGTGAACACAGCATAACGTTTAAAAAACTGGCCCAAATACACCGATCGTAAACTTGAGAAGGACAGCGTATATTGCGAACACTTTTGACAGTTCTCAATTAATTCAATCTTCCCAGTTGCGTACGTGTCAACCTGAGATGATCAAAACGACTGAGATTGTGCACACACAGACACACAGACACACACGCACGCACGCACGCACGCACGCACGCACGCACGCACACACACACACACACACACACACACACACGCCCGACTAATTGGGACACACGTCAAAACATAGAATTCACATTTTATATAATTTGTTTATTTAAGGATATGACTGTCAGCGTTACTCGGATTGGCATATTGGGGGGATGACACCCTTTGGCTCAAAGATGTTTTCCAATACACCCTGTTGGGTCACTACTTGAAAGCAGGGTAAACTAATGGGTGACTAAGCTTGCCACCACCCCCCACCACCAACGCCCCCCCCCCGATATGGCCGTTATTCAGACACTTCTCTTGACTACCAGCATATTTGTAAAACATTACGTGTTGACCTTACGTGTGCTATGAAAGCAACCAAATTGGCTACTCGGCTAATTCCAAAAACGCTACGTCAAAGCCTACAAGTGCCTACGTGTATCGTCTGTGTGACTTCTGGCGACCTTCTCTAGCCAGTCTTTCATCCAACTATCTTCCTTTCTTCCAACTATCATTTTCGTCCAGCTGTCAAGCGACTTGTACAATCGTTTTGTCTTTGCTGAGATTCCTGGATCAGGCGATCGATTACGTAACTAATCATCGACATTTCACTAAACTAACTGTCTGTTCCTGGTATCTGGATCATTGCGTCGTTCATGGATTTTACGGATAAGCACGATATGTAAATGATAAAACGAAATATAACAGACAAGCTTCATCGTAAATTGGTTGTCTGTTGAACATGAAATGGCGTAGATTTCAATCTCCCGGACGGATATATTTTGCTTATGTTACGAATTACTTAAGAGTTGACAATTATACAGTTGTTGAAAGTGTCCGCTCAAATTCCAAGTTGTGTCAGTCTGCCTCACCATGTTGCCACGCTCGCTAACACGTACGAATCCACGCACCAACGCACGCTCACACGCATGCACTCACACTCGGTCATTCGCACGCACGCATGCATGCAAGCACGCAAGAACACAAGCACACACGTTCGTTCGCTCTCTCGTCCTCTCGCACGCACCCACACACGCACAGAAGCACGTACGTATCCACGCACCCACGCTGGCTGGCACCGCGCAGTGTATGTGTCTGTATGTCTTCCCCCATGATGCGCATTTGTGCGCACGCTCGCGCGCACGCAAGCACTTACGTATCCACACACGTACGATGACTGGAACACATGCCCGCACGCTCGATCGCACGCACGCACGCACATACGCACGTACGTATCCATGCACCCACGGTCGCACGAACGAGCGCATCCGCCCACACACGCATCCACACACGCACCTTCGCACGCACGCACTCACACACGCTCGCTCTCACGCACGCACGAACGCTCGCATCCACGCACGCAACCACGTACACTCGCACGCAGGCACTGTTGCAAGCTCGCGCGCATCCACACACTCACGCTCGCAAGGTCGCACGCACGTACGCACATATGCATGCTGACTGGCACGCACGTACGCACAATTCGCTGTTTCAGTATCTCCCACTTTGTCTTCCTGTCCTCGTTATTGATGTACAACTAACGCAGATGAACAGCAGCTATTCTGTTGTGGGGTCAATTATTTGTTGTTATCTCACTACTCGCCAGATGTCAGCATTATCGTTTGGTGAGTCGTACCAATAAAAAATCACACCATTGTGTACGCAAATACCAGCCAAAATCTACTCTGTTTGAGTACAACGTCTACGAATGTCAGGCTGTTTGAATACAACGTCTACGAATGTCACGCTGTTTGAGTACAACGTCTACGAATGTCAGGCTGTTTGAATACAACGTCTACGAATGTCACGCTGTTTGAGTACAACGTCTACGAATGTCACGCTGTTTGAGTACAACGTCTACGAATGTCACGCTGTTTGAGTACAACGTCTACGAATGTCACGCTGTTTGAGTACAACGTCTACGAATGTCACGCTGTTTGAGTACAACGTCTACGAATGTCACACTGTTTCAGTACGTCTACGAATGTCACACTGTTTCAGTACGTCTACGAATGTCACACTGTTTCAGTACAACGTCTACGAATGTCACGCGTGACAGTGAAAGTGGGGAATAGGAAGAACATGTGTTGGGAGGAGGGACCATTGAACGTGTGAATGGTGTCAATGTGCGACGTTTGGTGACATGAAGTGACGTTTGGTGACACGAAGTGACGTTTGTGACATGAAGTGACGAGTGGCGACACAAAGTATTTGCCGGATCGGATAAATCCGTGAGCAAATTTAAGCAACACAGAAAAACGTCCTTCGTTAAGATGACATGTCAATATAGCGATGTGTGTTTTTTTGGATTTATTGATTCTTGTTTACAAACATATATGTCGCATTGTATTTGCAACTCGTTTCGAATAATTCGATCCTCCGTTGCCTGCTCATGTCGACTCGACCACTGAGCAGTGGCCGTCAGAGGGCGTCAACGTCCGTCATAGGCCGAGGTAGTTGTTTCGAAGACGCTCTCAGCCGCAGATAGTACGTCACGCTCGGTGGGTGGGGTGACAGGGTAAGCGTTACGGAGCATCACATGGCTTGGGGGTGTTTTGGCGATCGCTACTTTCGTTATTAAGACACTTTTTTGCTCGTCCAGCTGGTGATTTCAGACTGATGGCATTGATTGCTATGTCAGTTTTGGGGTATATTTCAACAGAATTCAAAAGGAAAGGGAAAACCGGCTGTACTGTGCATCAATGAAGTCTGTAAAGGCGCGAAAAGGTGAACAATATGAAAAATATATGATGAAAATAAAAGGTGAAAAATAGTATGTATATCTCAAAACGAACGTAGTTTGAGCGGTGTACAGGCCAAAATTAAACATTTGATGTTTACATAATAGTATTTTAAGGATGGCCCCTTATTTTGCCGGAGTCAATGTCACATCCATTATCTGTTGGCGATGCGACAGACCGCCCGCGTCCAACAACGTCACCACATCGAGGGAGCATGTCAATATCTTATCAGTTGTCGAGCTACACAATCAAGTAATCGCAGGGTATTGTTGGTGCTCTCCCTACAAGAAAGGTGGACGGCAATATAACAAGGGAGAGCGAGCCTAGTCATCCAAGCTGTCATAAACCTATATTATAGGAAAATACGGTAACAATCAAAACATTTCAGCCAAGGGGGACAGTGCCCCCCATAAACACGTCACTGCTTAAAGTAAAAGCCCAACCTCACGACAGTTTTTCGCGAAATTACCAGTAATAGCAGTACTGAACTATAGCTGATAACCCTACCCACCAACACTGCCTAATTAACAGAGAAAACCGATTAATTTGTAACTCGCCCCAGCAATGGACTTTGCCCGCAGCGAAAATGTTCCTCGGGTAACATTTAACCCGTGACCATAGAGTTACATAATTAATCATCCCCCTATAAACAAGAGCGATAAGCCAACTCACTGCAGTGAAGCGGGCGTGGACCACTGGCCGGCATTTCATTGCACGGCAGAAACAGCTGTATCCACTGCATGACACAGGGTAGTACTGTTTATAGTGTGAACATAGCATGTTACAAATAGTTGTCTAACATATGTAAGTAAGTAAGTAAATAAGTAAGTGAGTAAGTAAGTTAATTTATTTCCTCCTCGCCATCATCATGTACAATATAAGCCAAAGGCAAACAAAAGCAATGAAGATGAGGTGGCTACCAGAGAAGTATAAACTTATCGGGCTAGTAGCCAGTGACGATGACACCTGGAACCAATTAACTTGAAGATTTGTCATTGCCATTTGTTCTTAATGGGGCATGGCCACCAGACTGATTAATAATTTGCATGAGGGTGGTCCCAACAGTTGTGTTTTAAGTCTGGACAGTTGGGTTGTTCATACTGGAATGAGCATCAGTGCATTAGTGTTAAACTCTCCAAGCCAAACATTTTTTAGGCTTGCTGGAAACAGTTGTGGGACAACGAATATGGTTATTTCCTGTGTGGCTTACAGCTGTACGAATCGACAGAAGACAAGATCTAACATCTCGTTATTTTCAGGTAATTTATGTCGCAAATGTTTGTGCTGTGTTAGTGTATATGTGAATGAATGTAACACTTTCGAAAATGTTCTGAAACATCAATATAATTACAGATACGTTTGTTTTTCTTGGAGGTAGGGTACGTTAAGTGTTTCCCAGTAGTCACATTGATTGGGTGCAACATAAAATGTTATAGGGGTAGGATTCAGTTTTATAAATAATGTGTGCGTGCGTGTATGCATATTTTTAAATATTTTTTTTTAATTCTACTAGATGTCAGCTCATTAATAAGATTTTTGTTCTTTATTAAGTCATCTGCATTTAATGAGGCTCTCCCTTTTTGGTCGTCGTTTGCCTTTTCATCGTTGTATAAACCACTATCATGTAACTCATTATGTGCACATTGCAACATTCATTGCATTATATGCACTTGTTTGACAAACCATGTGAAAGGTTGCCTACTAAAACAATCGACAGCTTAAATGAGAGAGCACATTTCTTTGCATGAGGCGTGTCCTTGGGCAAGTTGGCCAGATAACATTCGAGAAAGATCATGATCTGCAGGTGGAAATGGCTGTGATGGAGCAGCTGGGGAATGTGTTGGAAGATGGGAAAATTATATTTGTGGGACCTTAGAAAAGAATGTTCAACAGGGCTTAATGAGATTTTGAACACTTGCAGTCATTAGCTAATACATGTATAGAACACTTCAGAAAGTTAAGATTTGATCATGTTTAGTGGTGCTACTGTTACATTTTTTTATAACCGTTGGCATGCATTCACTCGGTGTAAGCTATTCAGAGTAATACCTTTGGAATACGCACTGCATAATCATAAATGACAAACTGCACTTGTTAGTTAGTTATTGTAATGCATTTCTGTTGGCATTTTTGCGTTTATCCGCCAGTGTCAGTACATATGGTTTGACAGGCCCAATTTGTCCCCAAACAATGATTTCTTTGCAGGTGTCAGTGTGGCCAGTGCCAATCACTGGACACAGATAAAAATGTTTGTGTTGCCGAGAAATTGACCCTATGGTGAGCACCATACAGGAGTCTGCGGCTGAGGTGCAGTGCATCACCCAGCACGAAGGTTTCCTGCCAGTAGTGTTGGACGTCAACGTCCTCCAGACTGCCTACTTCAACTATAGGCAGCACTATGGGCCTCTGAATTTAGCCAACAATGAGTGAGTAGTATGCATTTATCCAAACGTGATGAGGTTATGAAATATATTCTAGGCACATAAGTATACCACAAGTATACTAAACTTTTTTAAGATGAAAAACACCTGATATATTATTTTAGATATTGCTTATTTAATAACTGCTCGACAAAGAAGAGACTAAAATAGTTGCATTTGATTAATATAAAAACCGTTTATTCATCACATACTTCCACTTGCCCCTGGCCAACAACGAGTTGGATACAGGGATAGGCTGTAATGTAGAAAGTATGCATGCATGAAAACCTTTCCATTTTAGTCATGTTTGTTTTTAGAAATAAAACACTGTTCACGTGTCTTCAACTAGCTTCTTTACAAAAATACCAAGTGAAAACAGAAGTAACAGAACAAAACCTGTGCTAATCATATATAGCCAGGAAAGTTATTTACTGGAAATATAAATATTTCAACATAGCATATTAAAAATATTAAGACATGCAATAAGCAACATTACAAGACAGCACTACACCCAGCAACACTACACCCAGCGACACTACACCCAGCGACACTACACCCAGCAACACTACACCCAGCAACACTACACCCAGCGACACTACACCCAGCAACACTACACCCAGCGACCAATGATATATGTAAGGTTACTGCCTTTTCAACACTACATGCTACAAAATTTAGCGAAGTAATAAGATATTAATTTTAAACATGCACGAAGCAATAGCATGAGAGCACCACGTGACCAGTAATGTATTGGGATGACGTCGAATGCAATACATAGAATAAACAGAAGAGCCCATTTCCACAGAAATCATATCGGTAGAAATATTAACAAGACACCCATCACCACAAAGCAGAGCGCACAGAGTTACGAGGTGCTGGTACTAGCAGCTACACCTGGAGCATATCTAATATTGTTACCAAACTGTTCTCGCGCAGCAGCTCTGTCCACATCCATCATTGCTGCAGACAATGGTGGTAGCACCTCATGACCACGTAACGATTCTACGAGGGTTGTCCACATCCATCATTGCTGCAGACAATGGTGGTAGCACCTCATGACCACGTAACGATTCTACGAGGGCTGTCCACATCCATCATTGCTGCAGACAATGGTGGTAGCACCGCATGACCACGTAACGATTCTACGAGAGCTGTCCACATCCATCATTGCTGCAGACAATGGTGGTAGCACCTCATGACCACGTAACGATTCTACGAGAGCTGTCCACATCCATCAGTGCTGCAGACAATGGTGGTAGCACCTCATGACCACGTAACGATTCTACGAGGGCTGTCCACCTCCATCATTGCTGCAGACAATGGTGGTAGCACCGCATGACCACGTAACGATTCTACGAGAGCTGTCCACATCCATCATTGCTGCGGACAATGGTGGTAGCACCTCATGACCACGTAACGATTCTACGAGAGCTGTCCACATCCATCATTGCTGCGGACAATGGTGGTAGCACCGCATGACCACGTAACGATTCTACGAGGGCTGCCTTGTTTTCTGCAATTTACCTCAGCACAGCAGAAATCATGTCTGGCCCATACAATGCAGAATAAAAACAATTCTTAAATAACATTGAACAAACTTGCTCCCTTCTTGGCTTTGGAGACGTAGACTGTCAGTCTCTTCTCGCCATCCTCTCGGTATGCCCTCCTCCTGTCGGAACTCTCATTCATGTGCATGGCTGCCAGCATCACTGTGTAGAAAATTACATAGAATAGACTATAAGTGAAACAATGATTTATAGTTCCAATTACCTGCACTGCATTGCCATATACTGGAAGGCGATGTGTTTCGGGGCGAAATGCAGGATGGTGATGTGGAATCCTTCCACAGAAGATGTCTGTTCCATGGGTGACAGGTGCTGGACGTCTTTCAGTAGCCATGTATCCTGGAGGATCTTTTGTAGTAGCACCTCTGCTTTTGAACCTAGCAAGCATAATACACGTATTAGCATTATATTCACAAATGATATGAGAGCATTTGCATTGTTAACGAGGATACGCGTACACAAGTAGTAAATACATACAACAGACAATATGCATTGTCTGAAAGCATGATACACTAAAACTATAGTACACTCAATTTGGCAATACCTGGTGTCAACCATTTCTTTTTTCTTCCTGGTGTTGGGATGTTGTCGTGCAGGCATTCAGGAAACAAGACATCGGCATGACATGTGTGTCTGTTCAGCAGGTGATTCGATAGCGAGTTCCACTTTGCCAGCATCACTGTACCATCCCCATCCGGTGTGGAGGCAGTGCATCAGTCGAGGTGGTTGATGATGTATTTCTTCCACTCCTTAATGATGCCACAGTCTCTCTGCAAAACCAACTTGTCCAGCTTTTTCCGTAGACCTACACAGCATGTATGCAATAATGAAACAAGTAATCAATGCCCAGTATTAAGTACATTATTATCACAATTCCTCACTTTTTTACATGAAGCCAATATATAAATTTGTTAAGGATAAAACGCATAATTTGTGTTGTGGAATTGATTACATAAAACCTCATAAAAGGGTGTTAAAACCTTTAGCGATGTGCTAAATATCATAGTAGTGCTTGATGGATTTCTTCTCATCTCTGAGCCACTTGCCGATGCTTCGGTGTCTATCGGTGACAATGATCCCGATGTTCACTTTGTTTCGTTCCAGATGGTCCAAACTGCGTTTGAGGCTCTCTGGCTCCATCCAGTAGCTAGATTTCACCTCGCTGCTCTAAACAAATATATACAAAACAACTAAACCTAGACACCAATTATTTGCAACAGATCGCTTACATGTTGTCAGTTTAAAACTTCACGTTAAACCTTAGCTCATTTATCAATACATCTGGTGCATTTATTCTGAAATGTATATACAATTTTGGTTTTTAAATTATGTTATTGGTTGATTTTTACATTATGTGAATGTACATAATTATTATTCTAACCTAAGAGGTAACTTCCAATTATGTGTGCACTTCCAGGATATATTAAATACACCTGCTAATCTTCACTGGGTAGGTACGTTTTAGGGGTTTACCTGAACTAGCTGGACATCAATGACTTTGCCAAGTCGTAGCTCCATCATTGTATACGTGTCATATTTGGCAGAGTGACCCGGACTGTCTGCCCTCCCATCCCCTCCAAACGTCGCAGTTCCATCCAGTTCACTCAGAAGTAGAAACAGTTGTTGCTGCTGTGTTTTCCAGGCATCAATGATGATGGGGAACAGTATGTCATATTGGTGTTTCTCAAAACTGCTTTTGCTTATGAAGAGGACTCTCATGTAGTGAAACATCCTAGAAACCTTGTTTGCCAGAGAAAATCAATGCAGCACTGGTCAATACATTTCCTATATACATGCGGTCCACCTTATGCTGGCTCGCCCATGTTCTCTCGTACAGACACCCTGTGCACTGTTGTTTAACTGTAATGGTAGTGCCAGTCCTAGGCTTTAAAGTATCAGTTGAAAATACAACATTGCATGGGCCCGTACACAGCACACATGCAACAAACAGACTTTCCAAAGATGAACGGGACACCAGAAACATATCGTCTTCATTTGAGGATGTTTGTGAACTCGGTGCATACCTGAAAAAAAGTTTGGTTTTATGAGGAAACGCATGTGATATTTAATTTAATGTCAATGGTTTGACATAAAAGATAACATGATACACATTATACACATGATACATATGCCCGTACGATTTATACTTTAAAAACAGTGCTCATGACCAAACATTAATTCACTTTAATTTGCACCTGTTTGCAAATCAACTACTTACGCTCCTTCTATTTCATCCTCTTCCAATGCTTCTTACCGTGAGAGGTTAGATGGATGGTAGTCCATGTCCACGCTAGCCTCCTGTCCCCCCACTCCTATGGGACTGGGAAAGGGACTGTCTACAGGGGGAAGAGCATCCTGCCTTGCTTCTTCTTAGGGGTTGATGCCAGCACACCTGCAGTTTCAGCGTCGGGCTGTGTTCCTGGAGGAGGGTCTACACGAGATGGTCCAGGCGTCACCGTTGGTAGAATTCTAAAATTTATATGGTGTGTCCATTACGAAAACATGTGGTTAAACTAGAGAGCAAGGTTTGGTGAATGATAAGATTAAAGCAAATGATTAAAAACTGTTTTGTAATACACCTATAATAAGAGTTATTTGCAAACAACATTATAACCATCAAATCATAATATATATATATATATATATATATATATATATATATATATATATATATATATATATATATATATATATATATATATATATATATATATATATATAGCGAAGCTGAAAGCAAGGTCTGCCAGCACACAGACCAAGGAAAGTCTTTCTGATGATGCTCCTATGGTTCTACTCGATGAAAATATTATCATATTGTATTTGATATTTACCCTTCCATATTTTCATCGAGCATCATCAGAAAGACTCTCCTTGGTCTGTGTGCTGGCAGACCTTGTTTTCAGCTTCGCTGTACACCCTGCATTACACAACAGAGACATATCAATCGTGACTCAGATTATACTCACAGGTTGTTCTTATTCATGTATTTTCTCATTAATTATTTGAACCTATTATGATAGAAATAACAAATACTATTGTGTTATAATTCACTAAAATAAGTAATTTGCCATCACAAGTTTTATTACAAGTTAATAAAATGATTTAGATGTCTTATAATCACCTTTGCTACGCATGCTTTGTCGAGTCTGAACAGCACGAGGCATGGTGTGTTTAGGAGGAGACTGGTGTATGACACAGGTACATGTGCAACCAGAAGTTCCAACATCTGGCGATTCCTCCTCAGGCTGACTCTCCTCGCCTCTAACTGTTGACTCGATACTGGTTATTGTACTGGTGGTGGTCTGTTGACTCGATACTGGTTATTGTATTGGTGGTTGTCTGTTGACTCGAGACTGGTTATTGTACTGGTGGTGGTCTGTTACCTCGAGACTGGTTATTGTACTGGTGGTGGTCTGTTGACTCGAGACTGGTTATTGTACTGGTGGTTGTCTGTTGACTCGATACTGGTTATTGTACTGATAGTGGTTTGCAGCTTTTTGTCTTCAAGTCTCTGGACAACGTAACAATGCGAATGTTTAAATGTGTTAAAAAATTACAACATTGGGATTGTATGTTTTATTTCGAACATATACACACTATAAGCATTGTGAAATGCAACAGCAATCTACCAAAATTATGAAATGAATACCAGTCAGACAAGCTTAGTGGGAGACTGCACATACTCATTTAGACAGACATCTCACAGCCACATGCCAACATCTAATTGGTAAACATGTGCTGGACCCGGCTAATGGTCTTCTTGACCTACTGAGTCTGAGTACTGACACTGACAGGCTAGGCTAGGGCCTATATATAGGCGCAGGACTAAATATGTATGACTATGGCTATAACTGTCATGTCATTTAACAAGATTTAACAAGATTTGCCATCCAAGCCAAAGGCCCAGATGGAAAGTAGATGTGGCATATGTGATGGCTATTGTACTTACGAGCCACTATGTACTTGGCTACCAGTTCCCTTACGGTTCTCAGCCTGAGTTCGAGAATAAATGTCAGCTAATAAACATGCGTTCACTACATCTGGCGACGAGGATGGACGATACATTTACTAATTCAGTAAATAGAACACTGGACTTATACGTTTTGACATCGACTGTCATTACTGGATATCGAGTAATTACCGAGACGACGCGGAAAAGTAAACTTTGAAGCTATTTTCGGACTCGCTGACGCAGCGTCAACGAAACGGAATTATCGACACCAACACTCGGAACTCGCAAGCCAGCGGAAACGTCACCGTGGCTAAATTAATGTCAACAAGTACGGCGAAAAGGGGCAACCGCAAGTATTCATTGTCGTACGGTGTTTACTGTTGTGCTTCGCTGTTACTATGGCTGTACACGGAACTTTGCCCGAATTTTCGGGAAAGGACTGGTCGTCCTACATGGACAGGCTGGGTTTTTATTTCGAAGCCAATGACATTTCAGCTGACACTAACGCTGTCAATAAGCAGCGGGCTATTTTGCTTTCGGTCATAGGCACTGACACTTACACTCTGTTGCGCAGTTTGACAGCGCCACGAAGGCCAGCTGAGTTGACATACAAAGAACTGTGCGATTTACTTTCTTCTCATTTTGAATCCAAACCTAACACCATATTACAGCGATATAATTTCTATTCAGCATACCGCAAACAGGGCCAAAGTGTCAGAGACTTTGTGGCAGAGTTAAAAGGGTTAGCACGTAACTGTGATTTTGGCAAGACCAGCACAGGAGTTAATTTAACTGAAAAATTAATCTTGGAGAAAACCTACGGGACAGGTTAGTGTGTGGTGTGGCAGACTCTGCCATCCAGCGGAGATTGGGGGGAGTCGGACTTGATAAAGCTTTTCAGTTAGCTCTAGCTATGGAGTCAGCTGCCGCAAACGCGGCACAGTTTCACACTAAGGACACTACTGTGTATTACGCCGACGCAGACAAGGTCTCCACACGTAAGCAGTGCAGTCACAAAGTAAAAAAAAGGGACTCCCACTCATTCGCAGTTGAAAGCATATTACATGTGTGGCAAGACGACACATCTGCCAAGCGAGTGTCGTTTCAGAGACACTGAGTGTCGTTTCTGCAAGAAGATTGGCCACATCGAGAGCAACTGTTTCTCAAAGAAATACAAGCCGAGGAATCACACCCATCATATGAGAGCAACGGTGCGAGAAGAGAATCATGGGTCGATGTATTCGCTGTACACAGTGAAGGGGCCACGCCCTGACCCGATTGTTACCTTACCCAGTGGACAGATGTTACAGATGGAGGTCGACACAGGAGCTACCATATCCGTCGTCAGTGAAGAGACGGGGCGTCGACACTGGACGCGACCACGTCCACACTTGGAGCATTCACACGACACCTTGCGCACATACACCGGGCAGTGCGTGAAGATCAAGGGCATCATGGACGTGAAGGTCGAAGGCAAAAAGGGAGAATGTCACACACTTCCACTGATGGTCGTTCCCGGAAACGGACCAAGTTTGCTAGGCAGAAATTGGCTCAGCATGCTACAACTTGATTGGACCAGGATCCATCATTTAGGTGCGTCGTCTTCGACACGTCGAGACGATAGAACGTCAGATACGCGACTTGAGGCGTTACTCCAGAAGTATGATGTGGCTTTCAAAGACTCGCACCTAGCCGCCAAGACAGAGGCAGCGAAGATCTATGTCGAAGAAAATGCGACACTAAAGTACTTCAAAGCTCGACCATTACCGTATGCTATGCGCGACATGGTGGACAAGGAACTGGATCGTTTGCTGGCAGATGACATCATAGAGTCAGTACAATACTCTGATTGGGCGACACCGGTAGTTCCCGTGATGAAAGCCGACAAGAGCGTTCGTCTGTGTGGAGACTACAAGCTGACGGTGAATCAGGTAGCGAAGCTGGACAGGTATCCCATTCCAAGAATAGAAGACTTGTACGCACAACTTGGCAATGGCACATCATACACGAAACTCGATATGCGCCACGCCTATGAACAAATCGAGTTACATCCCGAAAGTCGCAAGTATGTAACGATCAACACTCCTAGGGGGCTATTTACTTACAAACGCCTTCCCTACGGAGTATCCTCAGCACCGGGCATTTATCAGCGAGTGATGGACTCTTTACTCAAGGGCATCAAAAACACTATGGTGTATCTCGATGACGTGCTTGTAACTGGAAGGACTGACGAAGAACACTTGCAGACCCTGGGTCTGGTGATGGAACGCCTGATGAGCGCAGGTTTCTGCTTGAAGAGACAAAAATGTCACTTCATGGTCGAGGAGGTTGAATACCTGGGCCATCGCATAGGCGCCTTGGGCATTCATCCATCGGGACACGCACTCGTGGCTTTTCGAGACGCTCCCGCTCCTGTTAAAATGGCAGAGCTTCGGTCGTATCTGGGTATGGTAAACGACTATGGTAGGTTTGTGTCCAACCTCTCGACAGTTCTGGCACCACTGCACCAGCTATTGAGGAAAGAGACGAGATGGCGTTGTAGCAAGGCTCAACAGGACGCTTTCGCGCAGACGAAGGATATGCTGAGTACACCTCAGGTAATGACTCACTTCGACTCCTCTAAGCCACTCGTGCTCACCTGTGACGCATCGCCGTACGGAGTCGGTGCGGTCCTCGCACATGCGTTTGACGACCGTGTCGAGAGACCGATCGTGTACTACTCAAGAAGCCTTTCGGCAGCTGAGAAAAACTACGCGCAAATTGACAAGGAAGGGCTAGCTGTCATCGCAGGGCTAACCAAGTTTCACCAGTACCTGTGGGGTCGACCATTCCTGATCGTGACGGACCACAAACCACTTCTGGGTCTTTTTGGAGAGCAGAAAGCAGTACCGCAAATGCTATCTCCTCGTATGCAGCGATGGGCTTTGACATTGGCAGCCTATGAGTACCAGATCGTCCACAGGCCGGGGTCGAGTATACCCCAGGCCGACGCACTGAGCCGCCTCCCGCTAGGTGGCGCACCGACACACGTGCCGGTGCCAGGAGAGACTATACTAGCAATGCAGTATATGGACATGTCGCCTGTGACGTCTAGCGACATTCGCAGTGAGACGATGCGTGACGCGATACTCTCTAAAGTCTTCATGAGAGCGAGAGATTGTTTCCCACAACACAAGGACAATGATCTACTGAAGCCCTACCATAAACGAAGGACCAAGCTCAGCATCACTGATGGTTGTCTCATGTGGGGCGCACGTGTAGTCATTCCCAGTCGCTACCGCAATGCGATGCTGGAGGAGTTACACAACGCACATTCAGGCATAGTGCGTATGAAAGCCGTGGGCCGCAGTTTCATGTGGTGGCCCGGCATTGACAGTGACATTGAAAGAACAGTCAACTCGTGCGACATGTGCAGGCGAAGCCGCCATAAGCCTAAAGAAGCTCCATTGCAGCCATGGTCATTCCCTGACAGACCGTGGTCACGAGTGCACATCGACTATGCCGGACCGGTTATGGGAAAGATGATCCTAGTGGTCATAGGTGCGCATTCCAAGTGGATTGAAGCCTACACGACTTCTGGGTCTACGTCAGCCATCAAGATTAGCAAACTCAAATGGATCTTCAGTTCACATGGCATACCAGATGTCATCGTGAGTGACAATGCTACAGGCTTCGTCAGTGAAGAGTTCCAGAGTTTCTGCCGACGCAATGCTATAAAACACGTAACCAGTGCGCCCCATCACCCAGCAACGAACGGCCTCGCCGAGAGGGCCGTGGGCATCCTCAAGGGAGGGGTACAACGCCTACAAGGTGATCTCGAGACACGAATCGCTCACTTCTTACTCGACTACAGAATCACTCCACAGGCGTATCACCAGCAGAACTGCTGACTGGGCGCAAACTGAGGACGAGGTTGGATCGGATAATACCTGACGTGTCCGGCAGAGCGATCAGCAAACAGACAACACAGAAAGAGAGACACGACCAACACACACAGGCACGACAATATCAACCTGGTGACCTGGTGTACGCGCTGATGTATCGTGGCAACAAAACTAACTGGACTCTAGGCACTGTTGTCACACAGACGGGTCCGGTATCATACACCGTACGTTTTGAAGACGGCACGATCGCCAGACGCCACATCGACCAGCTACAAAGCAGACTGTCGAGCAGCTAAGTGGTTCGAGAGCTTCCCGTTTACGTGGAGGAGCCGCGACAGCGAACGATCGAGCCGGAGCCGTCCGAGGCGGAAAACAGGACATCGACTCCGACAGCGCCGTCGACGCCGGCGCCGTATAGGCCAGTTCAGCCAACCGACCGCACACCGCCCGAGCCGGAGTTTGAACTAAGTCGTTCGACACGAGTCAGACAGGAACCGAAACGTTTCGACTTGTAACAACATGTATAATGCAAATTTATAGTACTCAGTTCATATTGGACTCTACATATAGTTATGCCAGTTGGCAGCAGTTTATTTCAAGGACACTAGCCAATTGGGCACTTAACGATAATGTTCACTTTGTTATTATACGCTTTACAGGACTGTGGAACAGCAACTAACGTTGGGAGGAATGTGGCATATGTGATGGCTATTGTACATACGAGCCACTATGTACTTGGCTACCAGTTCCCTTACGGTTCTCAGCCCGAGTTCGAGAATAAATGCCAGCTAATAAACATGCGTTCACTACAGTGGACAAGGAATCCATTGGCTTATCGAGAGTCCAACAATGTTCATCTACTTATAACCCGCCCTCCTGAGATATGTGTCAACCTTGTTTTTAAACATATTCACGCTGCTAGCAGTTACACAATCTGCAGACAATGTCTTCCATTAATTTATTGTCCTCTGTGAGAACGAGTGCTTCCTGATGTCCAATCTACATTGATCCTTTACTAATTTTATCTCATGTCCTCTAGTTCTGCTATCCTTCTTGAGTGAGAAAAACATATTTCTATCAATATTTGCATACCCATTCAATATCTTAAAAACTTCAATCTGATCTCCTCTTAACCTCCTTGTCTGTAGAGTTGTTAAACCACATTCTTTCAGGCGTTCTTCATAACTAAGGTCTCTCAGTTCTGGAATCATTTTAGTTGCTCTCCTTTGTATGTGTTCAAGCGTATCTATATCCTTCTTACGATATGGTCTCCATGCTTGTATACAGTATTCTAAATGAGGTCTAACTATTGCGTTATAAAGAGGTATAATTAACTTTTTCCCCTTGTATGTTATGTTTCTTATAATCAATCCAAGAATTTGATTACCCTTTGAAGCTACAATACCACACTGCTCTGAAGCTTCCATATCAGCGCTCATTGTAACTAATAAGTCCTTTTCTTTTACAGTAGTACCCAGAGCAGTATCTCCCATTTTATAGTTTACATTCAAGTTCCCATGTCCTGTATGTAGGCATTTACATTTCCCAAAATTGAACAGCATCTGCCATTTCTCAGACCATTTCACTAATCTGTCTAGATCGTTTTGTAAATGTTGTTTATCACCATCAGTATTAACCTTTCTAAACAGTTTTGTGTCATCCGCAAATTTCAGTACGTTACTTGTTATACTGTCGTCTAAGTCATTGATATAAATTAAGAATAATATAAGTCCTAATACTGATCCTTGAGGTACCCCACTCAAAACCGATTTCCAATTTGAAACTTCTCCATCTACTACAACTCGTTGTCTTCTGTCAGTCAGCCATTGTTCTATCCAGCCAGTTATGCCATCCCCGATATCATGGGCTTTTAATTTAAGTAGTAATCTTTGATGTGGCACTTTGTCAAAAGCTTTCTGAAAATCTAAGTAGATAATATCTACTGGCGATCCCACGTCTATCCACTTAGTGATTTCTTCCAAAAAACAGAACATATTTGTTAAGCATGACCTCGCTTTAAGGAATCCATGTTGAGATGAATGTAATAATTTATGCTTAACCAGGAAGTCCACCATATGATCTTTAATCAACCTTTCTAATAATTTACAAATCACTGACGTTAAACTCACTGGTCTGTAATTATCTGACTTATTTCTCGAACCCTTTTTAAATAATGGTATGATGTTTGCTTCTTTCCATTCAAACGGAACAACTCCCTCTTTTAATGACAAGTTGAATACTCTTGCAAGTGGTATACTGATTTGTTCTACTGTTTCCATTAGTAATTTTGGAGGAATCCCATCCACTCCCGGTGATTTGTTATCCTTCATTGCCTTTATTTTCTTAGCTACCAATTCTGGAGTTACAATTAACGGACCTAAATAGTCAGATTTAGCCCCCTGAAATTTAACATCAGCAACTGGTAATGAACTAATATCTTATTTGATAAACACTGAACTGAAGTAACCATTTATGTCTTCCGCCATTAAAAAACCCTGTGATATTATATTTATTTCCAGCACTGTCTTCTAGAGGTTCAACCTAGTCTTGTACGTTTTGTTTACTCCTGACATATGCATAAAAACTCTTGCTCATTTGTTATGTTACATGCTAGTTTTTGCTCATAGCTTCTTTTAGATTGTCTAATTTCAGTTGTAGCTGCATTAAGTGCCTCTTTGTATTTTGCATAGTCTTCTTCCTTCCTGGTACACCTATAAACCCTCCACATAGTTTGTTTTAGCATTGTTTTTCTAATAGCCTCTTTTGACAAGTGTTTCTTTCTACACCGTTTTCCTTGTTTTCGGAAGGGAACAAATTTATCGATGATTCTCTCAATTTCATATTTGCTAAGTATTTTCTCATATCCATGTCTCTTGTACGTTTTCTTATTTCTACTTTCTGATTTTACATTGATGTCAAAATGTATTTGATTATGGTCACTATTACCCAATGGTTCAAATATTTTTACATTGTCCACTAATTCTTTTTTGTGATGACAAAACTATATCGAATACATTTTCTCCCCTGGTTGGTTCTAGTACGTGCTGAGTAAGAAAGCTATCCTGGATAAAAACTAGAAATTGTTGGTCCTCAATCCATGTGCTCTCTAGAGAACTCCATTGTATGTGTCCATGGTTAAAATTTCCCATTATGATACATTCCCCTTTACTAACTTCCTTTATAGCGTTTTTTTATTTTTGTGTTGTCCTCTTCGTTTATGTTTGGACTTCGGTAAACTAATGCAGTAGTTAATTTTGAATTTCCTGAAACAATTTTGCACCAAACAGCTTCATCGCAATCTGCTTCCCTTTCTAGTTTTATTTCATAAGCCTGAATGGATTCTTTAACATATAAAATAACTCCTCCGCCCCTTCTTCCTATTCGATCTTTCCTAAACATTACTTATCCTGTCAGTCCTAATTCAGCATCTGTTATATCTATGTTGGCCCATGATTCAGTTATACCAATTATGTGAGGGTCAATATTATCTTCTACCATAATGTTTAATTCGTTTTTCTTATTTACTATGCTCCTTGCATTTAAACATACGCATCTATAACCTTTTTCAGAGATGTTTTTCTGATGATTTGATATTGGTTTATCTGTGCTAGTGGCCTCTTGTTCTGCTTGAGGCACCTCTAGGTAACCCCATGGCTATATGTCATAGACATATAGCAACAAGAATGTTCTAATTGCGTCTGTGGCTACCTTCCTGTGAGTGCTGGCATAGACTGATGGCACCGCATCGTCATTCAGTAGGCATATACTGATGGCACCGCATCGTCATTCGGTACAGGTTTTTTGCTAAACCCCAACTGAAGAGAGCGGTCAAAATCAGATCGAAGAAAGTGGGCGGAACACAAGATCGAGTGCGCCGACGGCCCGGTCCAGTCAGCTCGTTTCACGCGAACGAAACGATTCCAAAGCTAATGTTTTGCTATCTTTTATAGGAAATTTATGTAGACTTACTGTCTCCGATGTTTGATCGGAACATCCACCCGCAATACAGATTCTAGGCTTGTTTTGAGTCAACTATCAGTGCGCTCAACAATGTTTACAATGCGGCAGTGTACGATGAGCTCCTGCTGCTACGTCACGCGACCGGAAACACCCGAATGGTTTGCTGTGTGTGCGGCGCATCTCAAGCTGTGATCTTAATTACCGCCTTGTTAATGATAGAATGAGGAGGTAATGTGACAGACTGTCAAAAATGGTTATTGATATATAAATGATTTATTCTATGCGGTAAAACCGTGACTTAAAAATTAATGGGCTTTTACTTTAAGTTCAACTTACGACAACTAATCCCACGGATCGTGACAATTATGACGATTGTGATAGTTTGTTATAAATTCATAATATTAGAAATTCATAGCATGCAGCAGTTACACAAGAGCCTGTATATCTTACCAAGTAGGCGGAGTTTAACATGTAGACATCTACTGCGCATGACCACGGGCCTGCCAACCTGTAGTACAGACGAATAACCCTTTGTCTGGCTAACTGGATATGCACTAATTGTTACATGTACTCAATAACTGATAACAGTGTTTCAAACTATTGCTTCATTATATTGGCCCAGATTCAGTTTATGATGGGTGTATTTGGGTTTTCCTGTTTTGCTCTGTTCATGTGACGGATGATTGACACTCGCGAGTGAACGGTAGCGAGTTCTTTTACGTGACGGATGATTGACAGTCGCGAGTGAACGGTAGCGAGTTCTTTCACGTGACGGATGATTGACAGCCGCGAGTGAACGGTAGCGAGTTCTTTCACGTGACTGACGATTGACAGCTGCGAGTGAACGGTAGCGAGTTCTTTCACGTGACGGATGATTGACAGCCGCGAGTGAACGGTAGCGAGTTCTTTCAGGGCATGAGCTCTTGCCGCAAACCGCACTAAATGCTATCTCTTTGGCGACGGAATAGTAATCTTGACACTGCGCATATGAAATGCTTGCGTGCGAGTGCGTGCGTGCGTGCGTGTGTGTGTATGCTTGTATAGATGGATGTATGATGCATTTGTACGTGCATGTTTATATTACGGTAGCACGGTACCCAGTCCTTAGGACAGGTACTAGATGCACGGAAGTGCTTTACACTCCACCCCTTGCCAGACCTGTTCAATCCAACGCCATCTCGACTTGTAAGGGAAGCATTCAGCCATGCTGCAATAACTGCTCGAAGACTATTCATTCACATATCCACCACTTTGTGTAGCAAGGTACTCATTCACAGCTGAGTGAACTGTAGCAAAGAGATCGATTGAAGGTGGTAGTGTTATCAATGTCTCTGAGGCTGACTGGTAGACTGCTACACACGTGTGCTGCTAGTTGTTTGGCAAAGGTTCTTTCGCCGCAGGGGCCTGTCTGTGCGCGGCACGGTCAACTACTTGGAATACTGTTGGCACACCATTCTCTGTCAAAGATGTTTTAGTACCAGGATAACCCAAGGCTGCCACCTTCTGCCGGTGGCGGTCGGAACAGGTTTGTGCTTCGGCAGCCTGAAGTTTGAAAGCTTTATTTCCACGAGCTATTTCTTTAGCAAAGTTGGCTGCGTAGGGAACTTATACGAACTACATATTACTCTATTCTTACTAACGTTTGCATTAAAAAGGAGAACATTAATTAACTAAGTTATATTTAACGACTTTGATTTAATCCTATGATATGACAAACTCTGCTTGTTTCTTTGACTTATATAATACTAACATTATCACCATTTTAATTAGGAAATTAAGTTGTAGAAATTGTAACTTAACATGTGCACATCATAAGTGCAGCCAGTATAATTAAATGGTATGGTAACAAATAGTAATTCATGATAATACATTAGGTTTGTTTTAAAACACAATACATGCAATAATGATATTCGTAATAAAGCAATAAAGCGATGTTCACATTACATTTACATTGTCACGGTCTTACAATGTAGTTTACCACAACAAATGCATACATTTTATGACCGCATAGCAGCATTTGTACGTCTATGTTCCAGTCCTGTTCAGCGGCATCAAAACAAATTAAAACATTCGTAGTTCGATATCGTAACAAGTTAATCCCCTTGTGAGTGTAACGAATCCGCATGGAGGCAGTGTTAAATTATGCTACCTAGCATAACAGTAGGCAACGAGATAATTCGGCATTTGTGAATCAAAGTTTGTAGTTTGATAACGTTTCTTACCAATCCCATTGCGAGAGTGACGATGGCAGTTTTGGTTAACACAACGCAGTAGACGACGGCCGGCAGACCACACATGTCTCACCTCTGCCATTATTCAAGCGCGGGCCGCCAGCAAGCGCGGGCCGCCGAGACCTAGAAGCACAGGTCTAGCTTAATGTGGATTTGACGAATTTTTATATTTTGGTCTTTCACGGGGGGGGGGCGGGGCGGGGAGGGGGCGTCCCTCGGGAACTTAGCGGTCGATTCGATGCGCGCGCTCAATTTCATGAGCCTCCTGGGTGTCATTTTCATTTTGTCATCATGATGCAGATCAGTTCATTTTCAATCTCCGCAGCCCTCACCGCCTCTGTCATTCCTTCAAACCTAAGGTTAGGTCTACGACTGTACTGTTCTAGTTAATCATTGGCAGATTTCGCTGAGTCGACTCTTTTTTCTAGTTATTCGATCGTATTTTCTTTATATGACTTGTTTAAACTGTTCAACTTGTGTAGTTAGTGAATCAAGTTTATCGGAAATTTCCTGCGGAAAAAGCGCTTTTCGTAGTGTTTTGATAATACAATATCTCCGTGAATGTGGCCAGTTGACATGTTGACCTTTGTATGTTCCGGCCCAACATAGGTGCGGCTTTTCGATTACGTGTACACAAGACTAGTGCTAATATGTTGTCTGTGAGAACTCACCCGAGCA
>BSQZ01000139.1:0-277500 GCA_033239005.1 Lamellibrachia satsuma
CTACAGTGGTCAGATACATGTTACTCTTCCTATATATGAACTACAGTGGTCAGATACATGTTACTCTTCCTATATATGAACTACAGTGGTCAGATACATGTTACTCTTCCTATATATGAACTACAGTGGTCAGATACATGTTACTCTTCCTATATATGAACTACAGTGGTCAGATACATGTTGCTCTTCCTATATATGAACTACAGTGGTCAGATACATGTTGCTCTCTCCTATATATGAACTACAGTGGTCAGATACATGTTGCTCTTCCTATATATGAACTACAGTGGTCAGATACATGTTACTCTTCCTATATATGAACTACAGTTGTCAGATACATGTTACTCTTCCTATATATGAACTACAGTGGTCAGATACATGTTACTCTTCCTATATATGAACTACAGTGGTCAGATACATGTCACTCTTCCTATATATGAACTACAGTGGTCAGATACATGTCGCTCTTCCTATATATGAATTACAGTGGTCAGATACATGTTACTCTTCCTATATATGAACTACAGTGGTCAGATACATGTAACTCTTCCAATATATCAACTACAGTGGTCAGATACATGTTACTCTTCCTATATATGAACTACAGTGGTCTGATACATGTCACTCTTCCTATATATGAACTACAGTGGTCAGATACATGTTACTCTTCCTATATATGTACTACAGTGGTCTGATACATGTCACTCTTCCTATATATGAACTACAGTGGTCAGATACATGTTGCTCTTCCTATATATGAATTACAGTGATATATACATGTTACTCTTCCTATATATGAACTACAGTGGTCTGATACATGTTACTCTTCCTATATATGAACTACAGTGGTCAGATACATGTTGCTCTTCCTATATATGAACTACAGTGGTCTGATACATGTTGCTCTTCCTATATATGAACTACAGTGGTCAGATACATGTTACTCTTCCTATATATGAACTACAGTGGTCAGATACATGTTGCTCTTCCTATATATGAACTACAGTGGTCAGATACATGTTACTCTTCCTATATATGAACTACAGTGGTCAGATACATGTTACTCTTCCTATATATGAACTACAGTGGTCAGATACATGTTACTCTTCCTATATATGAACTACAGTGGTCAGATACATGTTGCTCTTCCTATATATGAACTACAGTGGTCAGATACATGTTGCTCTTCCTATATATGAACTACAGTGGTCAGATACATGTACTCTTCCTATATATGAACTACAGTGGTCAGATACATGTTGCTCTTCCTATATATGAACTACAGTGGTCAGATACATGTTGCTCTTCCTATATATGAACTACAGTGGTCTGATACATGTCACTCTTCCTATACATGAACTACAGTGGTCAGATACATGTTGCTCTTCCTATATATGAACTACAGTGGTCAGATGCATGTTACTCTTCCTATATATGAACTACAGAGGTATGATACATGTTACTCTTCCTATATATGAACTACAGTGGTCAGATACATGTTACTCTTCCTATATATGAACTACAGTGGTCAGATACATGTTGCTCTTCCTATATATGAACTACAATGGTCAGATATATGCCACTCTTCCTATATATGAACTACAGTGGTCAGATACATGTTGCTCTTCCTATATATGAACTACAGTGGTCAGATACATGTTGCTCTTCCTATATATGAACTACAGTGGTCAGATACATGTTACTCTTCCTATATATGAACTACAGTGGTCAGATACATGTTACTCTTCCTATATATGAACTACAGTGGTCAGATACATGTACACTCTTCCTATATATGAACTACAGTGGTCAGATACATGTTACTCTTCCTATATATGAACTACAGTGGTCAGATACATGTTACTCTTCCTATATATGAACTACAGTGGTCAGATACATGTTGCTCTTCCTATATATGAACTACAGTGGTCAGATACATGTTACTCTTCCTATATATGAACTACAGTGGTCTGATACATGTTACTCTTCCTATATATGAACTACAGTGGTCAGATACATGTTGCTCTTCCTATATATGAACTACAGTGTTCAGATACATGCCACTCTTCCTATATATGAACTACAGTGGTCAGAAACATGTTGCTCTTCCTATATATGAACTACAGTGACATATTTATGTTACTCTTCCTATATATGAACTACAGTGGTCAGATACATGTTGCTCTTCCTATATATGAACTACAGTGGTCTGGTACATGTTACTTTTCCTATACATGAACTACATTGGTCAGATACATGTTGCTCTTCCTATATATGAACTACAGTGGTTAGATACATGTTACTCTTCCTATATATGAACTACAGTGGTCTGATACATGTTACTCTTCCTATATATGAACTACAGTGGTCAGATACATGTTACTCTTCCTATATATGAACTACAGTGGTCAGATACATGTTACTCTTCCTATATATGAACTACAGTGGTCTGATACATGTTACTCTTCCTATATATGAACTACAGTGGTCAGATACATGTTGCTCTTCCTATATATGAACTACAGTGGTCTGATACATGTTACTCTTCCTATATATGAACTACATTGGTCAGATACATGTTGCTCTTCCTATATATGAACTACAGTGGTTCGATACATGTTACTTTTCATATACATGAACTACAGTGGTCAGATACATGTCACTCTTCCTATATATGAACTACAGTGGTCAGATACATGTTACTCTTCCTATATATGAACTACAGTGGTCAGATACATGTTACTCTTCCTATATATGCATTACAGTGGTCAGATACATGTTACACTTCGTATATATGAACTACAGTGGTCAGATACATGTTACTCTACTTATATATGAACTACAGTGGTCTGATACATGTTACTCTTCCTATATATGAACTACAGTGGTCAGATATATGCCACTCTTCCTATATATGAACTACAGTGGTCAGATACATGTTGCTCTTCCTATATATGAACTACAGTGGTCAGATACATGTTACTCTTCCTATATATGAACTACAGTGGTCAGATACATGTTACTCTTCCTATATATGAACTACAGTGGTCAGATACATGTTACTCTTCCTATATATGAACTACAGTGGTCAGATACATGTCGCTCTTCCTATATATGAACTACAGTGGTCAGATACATGTCACTCTTCCTATATATGCATTACAGTGGTCAGATACATGTTACACTTCGTATATATGAACTACAGTGGTCAGATACATGTTACTCTACTTATATATGAACTACAGTGGTCTGATACATGTTACTCTTCCTATATATGAACTACAGTGGTCAGATATATGCCACTCTTCCTATATATGAACTACAGTGGTCAGATACATGTTACTCTTCCTATATATGAACTACAGTGGTCAGATACATGTTACTCTTCTTATATATGAACTACAGTGGTCTGATACATGTTACTCTTCCTATATATGAACTACAGTGGTCAGATATATGCCACTCTTCCTATATATGAACTACAGTGGTCAGATACATGTTGCTCTTCCTATATATGATCTACAGTGACATATACATGTTACTCTTCCTATATATGAACTACAGTGGTCAGATACATGTTACACTTCGTATATATGAACTACAGTGGTCAGATACATGTTATTATTCTTATATATGAACTACAGTGGTCTGATACATGTTACTCTTCCTATATATGAACTACAGTGGTCAGATACATGTCACTCTTCCTATATATGAACTACAGTGGTCAGATACATGTTGCTCTTCCTATATATGAACTACAGTGGTCAGATACATGTTGCTCTTCCTATATATGAACTACAGTGGTCAGATACATGTTACTCTTCCTATATATGAACTACAGTGGTCAGATACATGTTACTCTTCCTATATATGAACTACAGTGGTCAGATACATGTTATTCTTCCTATATATGAACTACAGTGGTCAGATACATGTTACTCTTCCTATATATGCATTACAATGGTCAGATACATGTTACACTGTATATATGAACTACAGTGGTCAGATACATGTTACTCTACTTATATATATGAACTACAGTGGTCTGATGCATGTTATCATTTCTTCCTATATATGAACTACAGTGGTTTCAGATACATGTTGCTCTTCCTATATATGAACTACAGTGGTCAGATACATGTTGCTCTTCCTATATATGAACTACAGTGGTCAGATACATGTTATTCTTCCTATATATGAACTACAGTGGTCTGATACATGTTACTCTTCCTATATATGAACTACAGTGGTCAGATACATGTTACTCTTCCTATATATGAACTACAGTGGTCAGATACATGTTGCTCTTCCTATATATGAACTACAGTGGTGATACATGTCATGAACTACAGTGGTCAGATACATGCTGCTCTTCCTATATATGAACTACAGTGGTCATATACATGTTACTCTTCCTATATATGAACTACAGTGGTCAGATACATGTTACTCTTCCTATATATGAACTACAGTGGTCAGATACATGTTACTCTTCCTATATATGAACTACAGTGGTCAGATACATGTTACTCTTCCTATATATGAACTACAGTGGTCAGATACATGTTACTCTTCCTATATATGAACTACAGTGGTCAGATACATGTTACTCTTCCTATATATGAACTACAGTGGTCAGATACATGTTACTCTTCCTATATATGAACTACAGTGGTCAGATACATGTTACTCTTCCTATATATGAACTACAGTGGTCAGATACATGTTACTCTTCCTATATATGAACTACAGTGGTCAGATACATGTTACTCTTCCTATATATGAACTACAGTGGTCAGATACATGTTACTCTTCCTATATATGAACTACAGTGGTCAGATACATGTTGCTCTTCCTATATATGAACTACAGTGGTCAGATACATGTTGCTCTTCCTATATATGAACTACAGTGGTCAGATACATGTTACTCTTCCTATATATGAACTACAGTGGTCAGATACATGTTACTCTTCCTATATATGAACTACAGTGGTCAGATACATGTTACTCTTCCTATATATGAACTACAGTGGTCAGATACATGTTACTCTTCCTATATATGAACTACAGTGGTCAGATACATGTTGCTCTTCCTATATATGAACTACAGTGGTCAGATACATGTTACTCTTCCTATATATGAACTACAGTGGTCAGATACATGTTACTCTTCCTATATATGAACTACAGTGGTCAGATACATGTTACTCTTCCTATATATGAACTACAGTGGTCAGATACATGTTACTCTTCCTATATATGAACTACAGTGGTCAGATACATGTTACTCTTCCTATATATGAACTACAGTGGTCAGATACATGTTGCTCTTCCTATATATGAACTACAGTGGTCAGATACATGTTACTCTTCCTATATATGAACTACAGTGGTCAGATACATGTTGCTCTTCCTATATATGAACTACAGTGGTCAGATACATGTTGCTCTTCCTATATATGAACTACAGTGGTCAGATACATGTTACTCTTCCTATATATGAACTACAGTGGTCAGATACATGTTACTCTTCCTATATATGAACTACAGTGGTCAGATACATGTTGCTCTTCCTATATATGAACTACAGTGGTCAGATACATGTTACTCTTCCTATATATGAACTACAGTGGTCAGATACATGTTACTCTTCCTATATATGAACTACAGTGGTCAGATACATGTTACTCTTCCTATATATGAACTACAGTGGTCAGATACATGTTACTCTTCCTATATATGAACTACAGTGGTCAGATACATGTTGCTCTTCCTATATATGAACTACAGTGGTCAGATACATGTTACTCTTCCTATATATGAACTACAGTGGTCAGATACATGTTACTCTTCCTATATATGAACTACAGTGGTCAGATACATGTTACTCTTCCTATATATGAACTACAGTGGTCAGATACATGTTACTCTTCCTATATATGAACTACAGTGGTCAGATACATGTTGCTCTTCCTATATATGAACTACAGTGGTCAGATACTCTCTTCCTATATATGAACTACAGTGGTCAGATACATGTTACTCTTCCTATATATGAACTACAGTGGTCAGATACATGTGACACTCTTCCTATATATGAACATGTTGCTCTTCCTATATATGAACTACTTCCTATATATGAACTACAGTGGTCAGATACATGTTACTCTTCCTATATATGAACTACAGTGGTCAGATACATGTTACTCTTCCTATATATGAACTACAGTGGTCAGATACATGTTGCTCTTCCTATATATGAACTACAGTGGTCAGATACATGTTACTCTTCCTATATATGAACTACAGTGGTCAGATACATGTTACTCTTCCTATATATGAACTACAGTGGTCAGATACATGTTACTCTTCCTATATATGAACTACAGTGGTCAGATACATGTTACTCTTCCTATATATGAACTACAGTGGTCAGATACATGTTGTTCTCTCCTATATATGAACTACAGTGGTCAGATACATGTTACTCTTCCTATATATGAACTACAGTGGTCAGATACATGTTGCTCTTCCTATATATGAACTACAGTGGTCAGATACATGTTACTCTTCCTATATATGAACTACAGTGGTCAGATACATGTTACTCTTCCTATATATGAACTACAGTGGTCAGATACATGTTACTCTTCCTATATATGAACTACAGTGGTCAGATACATGTTACTCTTCCTATATATGAACTACAGTGGTCAGATACATGTTACTCTTCCTATATATGAACTACAGTGGTCAGATACATGTTACTCTTCCTATATATGAACTACAGTGGTCAGATACATGTTACTCTTCCTATATATGAACTACAGTGGTCAGATACATGTTACTCTTCCTATATATGAACTACAGTGGTCAGATACATGTTACTCTTCCTATATATGAACTACAGTGGTCAGATACATGTTACTCTTCCTATATATGAACTACAGTGGTCAGATACATGTTACTCTTCCTATATATGAACTACAGTGGTCAGATACATGTTACTCTTCCTATATATGAACTACAGTGGTCAGATACATGTTACTCTTCCTATATATGAACTACAGTGGTCAGATACATGTTACTCTTCCTATATATGAACTACAGTGGTCAGATACATGTTACTCTTCCTATATATGAACTACAGTGGTCAGATACATGTTACTCTTCCTATATATGAACTACAGTGGTCAGATACATGTTACTCTTCCTATATATGAACTACAGTGGTCAGATACATGTTACTCTTCCTATATATGAACTACAGTGGTCAGATACATGTTACTCTTCCTATATATGAACTACAGTGGTCAGATACATGTTACTCTTCCTATATATGAACTACAGTGGTCAGATACATGTTGCTCTTCCTATATATGAACTACAGTGGTCAGATACATGTTGCTCTTCCTATATATGAACTACAGTGGTCAGATACATGTTACTCTTCCTATATATGAACTACAGTGGTCAGATACATGTTACTCTTCCTATATATGAACTACAGTGGTCAGATACATGTTACTCTTCCTATATATGAACTACAGTGGTCAGATACATGTTACTCTTCCTATATATGAACTACAGTGGTCAGATACATGTTACTCTTCCTATATATGAACTACAGTGGTCAGATACATGTTACTCTTCCTATATATGAACTACAGTGGTCAGATACATGTTACTCTTCCTATATATGAACTACAGTGGTCAGATACATGTTACTCTTCCTATATATGAACTACAGTGGTCAGATACATGTTACTCTTCCTATATATGAACTACAGTGGTCAGATACATGTTACTCTTCCTATATATGAACTACAGTGGTCAGATACATGTTACTCTTCCTATATATGAACTACAGTGGTCAGATACATGTTACTCTTCCTATATATGAACTACAGTGGTCAGATACATGTTACTCTTCCTATATATGAACTACAGTGGTCAGATACATGTTACTCTTCCTATATATGAACTACAGTGGTCAGATACATGTTACTCTTCCTATATATGAACTACAGTGGTCAGATACATGTTGCTCTTCCTATATATGAACTACAGTGGTCAGATACATGTTACTCTTCCTATATATGAACTACAGTGGTCAGATACATGTTACTCTTCCTATATATGAACTACAGTGGTCAGATACATGTTACTCTTCCTATATATGAACTACAGTGGTCAGATACATGTTACTCTTCCTATATATGAACTACAGTGGTCAGATACATGTTGCTCTTCCTATATATGAACTACAGTGGTCAGATACATGTTACTCTTCCTATATATGAACTACAGTGGTCAGATACATGTTACTCTTCCTATATATGAACTACAGTGGTCAGATACATGTTACTCTTCCTATATATGAACTACAGTGGTCAGATACATGTTACTCTTCCTATATATGAACTACAGTGGTCAGATACATGTTACTCTTCCTATATATGAACTACAGTGGTCAGATACATGTTACTCTTCCTATATATGAACTACAGTGGTCAGATACATGTTACTCTTCCTATATATGAACTACAGTGGTCAGATACATGTTACTCTTCCTATATATGAACTACAGTGGTCAGATACATGTTACTCTTCCTATATATGAACTACAGTGGTCAGATACATGTTACTCTTCCTATATATGAACTACAGTGGTCAGATACATGTTACTCTTCCTATATATGAACTACAGTGGTCAGATACATGTTACTCTTCCTATATATGAACTACAGTGGTCAGATACATGTTACTCTTCCTATATATGAACTACAGTGGTCAGATACATGTTGCTCTTCCTATATATGAACTACAGTGGTCAGATACATGTTACTCTTCCTATATATGAACTACAGTGGTCAGATACATGTTGCTCTTCCTATATATGAACTACAGTGGTCAGATACATGTTACTCTTCCTATATATGAACTACAGTGGTCAGATACATGTTACTCTTCCTATATATGAACTACAGTGGTCAGATACATGTTACTCTTCCTATATATGAACTACAGTGGTCAGATACATGTTACTCTTCCTATATATGAACTACAGTGGTCAGATACATGTTACTCTTCCTATATATGAACTACAGTGGTCAGATACATGTTACTCTTCCTATATATGAACTACAGTGGTCAGATACATGTTACTCTTCCTATATATGAACTACAGTGGTCAGATACATGTTGCTCTTCCTATATATGAACTACAGTGGTCAGATACATGTTACTCTTCCTATATATGAACTACAGTGGTCAGATACATGTTACTCTTCCTATATATGAACTACAGTGGTCAGATACATGTTACTCTTCCTATATATGAACTACAGTGGTCAGATACATGTTACTCTTCCTATATATGAACTACAGTGGTCAGATACATGTTACTCTTCCTATATATGAACTACAGTGGTCAGATACATGTTACTCTTCCTATATATGAACTACAGTGGTCAGATACATGTTACTCTTCCTATATATGAACTACAGTGGTCAGATACATGTTACTCTTCCTATATATGAACTACAGTGGTCAGATACATGTTGCTCTTCCTATATATGAACTACAGTGGTCAGATACATGTTACTCTTCCTATATATGAACTACAGTGGTCAGATACATGTTACTCTTCCTATATATGAACTACAGTGGTCAGATACATGTTACTCTTCCTATATATGAACTACAGTGGTCAGATACATGTTACTCTTCCTATATATGAACTACAGTGGTCAGATACATGTTACTCTTCCTATATATGAACTACAGTGGTCAGATACATGTTACTCTTCCTATATATGAACTACAGTGGTCAGATACATGTTACTCTCTTCCTATATATGAACTACAGTGGTCAGATACATGTTACTCTTCCTATATATGAACTACAGTGGTCAGATACATGTTACTCTTCCTATATATGAACTACAGTGGTCAGATACATGTTACTCTTCCTATATATGAACTACAGTGGTCAGATACATGTTACTCTTCCTATATATGAACTACAGTGGTCAGATACATGTTACTCTTCCTATATATGAACTACAGTGGTCAGATACATGTTACTCTTCCTATATATGAACTACAGTGGTCAGATACATGTTACTCTTCCTATATATGAACTACAGTGGTCAGATACATGTTACTCTTCCTATATATGAACTACAGTGGTCAGATACATGTTACTCTTCCTATATATGAACTACAGTGGTCAGATACATGTTACTCTTCCTATATATGAACTACAGTGGTCAGATACATGTTGCTCTTCCTATATATGAACTACAGTGGTCAGATACATGTTGCTCTTCCTATATATGAACTACAGTGGTCAGATGTTACATGTTACTCTTCCTATATATGAACTACAGTGGTCAGATACATGTTACTCTTCCTATATATGAACTACAGTGGTCAGATACATGTTAGCTCTTCCTATATATGAACTACAGTGGTCAGATACATGTTGCTCTTCCTATATATGAACTACAGTGGTCAGATACATGTTGCTCTTCCTATATATGAACTACAGTGGTCAGATACATGTCGCTCTCTTCCTATATATGAACTACAGTGGTCAGATACATGTTGCTTCTTCCTATATATGAACTCACAGTGGTCAGATACATGTTACTCTTCCTATATATGAACTACAGTGGTCAGATACATGTTGCTCTTCCTATATATGAACTACAGTGGTCAGATACATGTTACTCTTCCTATATATGAACTACAGTGGTCAGATACACGTTGCTCTTCCTATATATGAACTACAGTGGTCAGATACATGTCACTCTTCCTATATATGAACTACAGTGGTCAGATACATGTTACTCTTCCTATATATGAACTACAGTGGTCAGATACATGTTGCTCTTCCTATATATGAACTACAGTGGTCAGATACATGTTACTCTTCCTATATATGAACTACAGTGGTCAGATACATGTTGCTTCTTCCTATATATGAACTACAGTGGTCAGATACATGTTGCTTCTTCCTATATATGAACTACAGTGGTCAGACCGTACATGTTGCTCTTCCTATATATGAACTACAGTGGTCTGATACATGTTGCTTCTTCCTATATATGAACTACAGTGGTCAGATACATGTTACTCTTCCTATATATGAACTACAGTGGTCAGATACATGTTGCCTCTTCCTATATATGAACTACAGTGGTCAGATACATGTTGCTCTTCCTATATATGAACTACAGTGGTCAGATACATGTTGCTTCTTCCTATATATGAACTACAGTGGTCAGATACATGTAGCTTCTTCCTATATATGAACTACAGTGGTCAGATACATGCTTACTCTTCCTATATATGAACTACAGTGGTCAGACGCATGTCGCTCTTCCTATATATGAACTACAGTGGTCAGATACATGTCGCTTCTTCCTATATATGAACTACAGTGGTCAGACGCATGCCGCCCTCTTCCTATATATGAACTACAGTGGTCAGACGCATGTTACTCTTCCTATATATGAACTACAGTGGTCAGACGTACATGTCGCTCTACCCTATATATGAACTACAGTGGTCAGATACATGTCGCTTCTTCCTATATATGAACTACAGTGGTCAGATACATGTCGCTCTTCCTATATATGAACTACACTGGTCAGACGCATGTCGCTCTTCCTATATATGAACTACAGTGGTCAGATACATGTCGCTCTTCCTATATATGAACTACAGTGGTCAGACACATGTCGCCTCTTCCTATATATGAACTACAGTGGTCAGACACATGTCGCTCTTCCTATATATGAACTACAGTGGTCAGACACATGTCGCTCTTCCTATATATGAACTACAGTGGTCAGACACATGTTGCCTACTTCCTATATATGAACTGCAGTGGTCAGATACATGCCACTCTTCCTATATATGAACTGCAGTGGTCAGACACATGCCACTCTTCCTATATATGAACTAGCAGTGGTCAGATACATGCGACTCTTCCTATATATGAACTACAGTGGTCAGACACATGTTGCTCTTTCCTATATATGAACTACAGTGGTCAGACACATGTTGCCTCTTCCTATATATGAACTACAGTGGTCAGACACATGTTGCTCTTCCTATATATGGACTACAGTGGTCAGACACATGTTACACTTCCTATATATGGACTACAGTGGTCAGACACATGTTGCTCTTCCTATATATGGACTACAGTGGTCAGACGCATGTTGCTCTTCCTATATATGAACTACAGTGGTCAGATACATGCCGCTCTTCCTATATATGAACTACAGTGGTCAGATATGCATGTTGCTCTTCCTATATATGAACTACAGTGGTCAGATACATGTTGCTCTTCCTATATATGAACTACAGTGGTCAGATACATGTTGCTCTTCCTATATATGAACTACAGTGGTCAGGATACATGTTACTCTTCCTATATATGAACTACAGTGGTCAGATACATGCCGCTCTTCCTATATATGAACTACAGTGGTCAGATACATGTCGCTCTTCCTATATATGAACCTACAGTGGTCAGATACATGTTACTCTTCCAATATATGAACTACAGTGGTCGGATACATGTTGCTTCTTCCTATATATGAACTACAGTGGTCCGATACATGTTACTCTTCCTATATATGAACTACAGTGGTCAGATACATGCTACTCTTCCTATATATGAACTACAGTGGTCAGATACATGTGCCATTTCTTCCTATATATGAACTACAGTGGTCAGATACATGTTACTCTTCCTATATATGAACTACAGTGGTCAGATACATGTTACTCTTCCTATATATGAACTACAGTGGTCAGATACATGTTACTCTTCCTATATATGAACTACAGTGGTCAGATACATGTTACTCTTCCTATATATGAACTACAGTGTTCAGATACATGTTACTCTTCTTATATATGAACTACAGTGGTCTGATACATGTTACTCTTCCTATATATGAACTACAGTGGTCAGATACATGTTACTCTTCCTATATATGAACTACAGTGGTCAGATACATGTTGCTCTTCCTATATATGAACTACAGTTGTCAGATACATGTTACTCTTCCTATATATGAACTACAGTGGTCTGATACATGTTACTCTTCCTATATATGAACTACAGTGGTCAGATACATGTCACTCTTCCTATATATGAACTACAGTGGTCAGATACATGTTGCTCTTCCTATATATGAACTACAGTGGTCAGATACATGTTACTCTTCCTATATATGAACTACAGTGGTCAGATACATGTTACTCTTCCTATATATGAACTACAGTGGTCAGATACATGTTGCTCTTCCTATATATGAACTACAGTGGTTCGATACATGTTACTTTTCATATACATGAACTACAGTGGTCAGATACATGTCACTCTTCCTATATATGAACTACAGTGGTCAGATACATGTTGCTCTTCCTATATATGAACTACAGTGGTCTGATACATGTTACTCTTCCTATATATGAACTACAGTGGTCAGATACATGTTGCTCTTCCTATATATGAACTACAGTGGTCTGATACATGTAGCTCTTCCTATATATGAACTACAGTGGTCAGATACATGTTACTCTTCCTATATATGAACTACAGTGGTCAGATACATGTTACTCTTCCTATATATGAACTACAGTGGTCAGATACATGTTACTCTTCCTATATATGAACTACAGTGGTCTGATACATGTTACTCTTCCTATATATGAACTACAGTGGTCAGATACATGTTACTCTTCCTATATATGAACTACAGTGGTCAGATACATGTTACTCTTCCTATATATGAACTACAGTGGTCAGATACATGTTACTCTTCCTATATATGAACTACAGTGGTCAGATACATGTTACTCTTCCTATATATGAACTACAGTGGTCAGATACATGTTACTCTTCCTATATATGAACTACAGTGGTCAGATACATGTTACTCTTCCTATATATGAACTACAGTGGTCAGATACATGTCACTCTTCCTATATATGAATTACAGTGGTCAGATACATGTTGCTCTTCCTATATATGAACTACAGTGGTCAGATACATGTTACTCTTCCTATATATGAACTACAGTGGTCTGATACATGTTACTCTTCCAATATATGAACTACAGTGGTCTGATACATGTTACTCTTCCTATATATGAACTACAGTGGTCAGATACATGTTACTCTTCCTATATATGAACTACAGTGGTCAGATACATGTTACTCTTCCTATATATGTACTACAGTGGTCTGATACATGTCACTCTTCCTATATATGAACTACAGTGGTCAGATACATGTTGCTCTTCCTATATATGAATTACAGTGATACATACATGTTACTCTTCCTATATATGAACTACAGTGACATATACATGTTACTCTTCCTATATATGAACTACAGTGGTCAGATACATTTGCTCTTCCTATATATGAATTACAGTGATACATACATGTTACTCTTCCTATATATGAACTACAGTGACATATACATGTTACTCTTCCTATATATGAACTACAGTGGTATGATACATGTTACTCTTCCTATATATGAAATACAGTGGTCAGATACATGATGCTCTTCCTATATATGAAATACAGTGGTCTGATACATGTTACTTTTCCTATACATGAACTACAGTTGTCAGATACATGTCAGTCTTCCTATATATGAACTACAGTGGTCAGATACATGTTACTCTTCCTATATATGAACTACAGTGGTCTGATACATGTTACTCTTCCTATATATGTACTACAGTGGTCTGATACATGTCAGTCTTCCTATATATGAACTACAGTGGTCTGATACATGTCACTCTTCCTATATATGAACTACAGTGGTCTGATTCATGTTGCTTTTCCTATATATGAACTGCAGTGGTCTGATACATGTAGCTCTTCCTATATATGAACTACAGTGGTCAGATACATGTTACTCTTCCTATATATGAACTACAGTGGTCAGATACATGTTACTCTTCCTATATATGAACTACAGTGTTCAGATACATGCCACTCTTCCTATATATGAACTACAGTGGTCAGATACATGTTGCTCTTCCTATATATGAACTACAGTGGTCAGATACATGTTACTCTTCCTATATATGAACTACAGTGGTCAGATACATGTTACTCTTCCTATATATGAACTACAGTGGTCAGACGCATGCTGCTCTTCCAATATATGAACTACAGTGGTCAGACGCATGCCGCTCTTCCTATATGTGAACTACAGTGGTCAGATGCGCATGCCGCTCTTCCTATATGTGAACTACAGTGGTCAGACGCATGCTGCTCTTCCTATATGTGAACTACAGTGGTCAGACGCATGCCGCTCTTTCCTATATATGAACTACAGTGGTCTGACGCATGCCGCTCTTCCTATATGTGAACTACAGTGGTCTGATACATGTTGCACTTCCTATATGTGAACTACAGTGGTCTGACGCATGCCGCTCTTCCTATATATGAACTACAGTGGTCTGACGCATGCCGCTCTTCCTATATGTGAACTACAGTGGTCTGACGCATGCCGCTCTTCCTATATGTGAACTACAGTGGTCTGACGCATGCCGCTCTTCCTATATGTGAACTACAGTGGTCTGACGCATGCCGCTCTTCCTATATATGAACTACAGTGGTCTGACGCATGCCGCTCTTCCTATATGTGAACTACAGTGGTCTGACGCATGCCGCTCTTCCTATATGTGAACTACAGTGGTCTGACGCATGCCGCTCTTCCTATATGTGAACTACAGTGGTCTGACGCATGCCGCTCTTCCTATATGTGAACTACAGTGGTCTGACGCATGCCGCTCTTCCTATATGTGAACTACAGTGGTCTGACGCATGCCGCTCTTCCTATATGTGAACTACAGTGGTCTGACGCATGCCGCTCTTCCTATATGTGAACTACAGTGGTCAGATACATGTTACTCTTCCTATATATGAACTACAGTGGTCAGATACATGTTGCTCTTCCTATATATGAACTACAGTGGTCAGATACATGTTACTCTTCCTATATATGAACTACAATGGTCAGATACATGTTGCTCTTCCTATATATGAACTACAGTGGTCTGATACATGTTACTTTTCCTATACATGAACTACAGTGGTCAGATACATGTTGCTCTTCCTATATATGAACTACAGTGGTCAGATACATGTTACTCTTCCTATATATGAACTACAGTGGTCAGATACATGTTACTCTTCCTATATATGAACTACAGTGGTCAGATACATGTCACTCTTCCTATATATGAACTACAGTGGTCAGATACATGTTACTCTTCCTATATATGAACTACAGTGGTCTGATACATGTTACTTTTCCTATACATGAACTACAGTGGTCAGATACATGTTGCTCTTCCTATATATGAACTACAGTGACATATTCATGTTACTCTTCCAATTTATGAACTACAGTGGTCTGATACATGTTACTTTTCCTATATATAAATTACATTGGTCAGATACATGTTGCTCTTCCTATATATATGAACTACAGTGGTCTGATACATGTTTCTATTCCTATACATGAACTACAGTGGTCAGATACCTGTCGCTTTTCCTATATATGAACTACAGAGGTCAGATACATGTTGCTCTTCATATATATGAACTACAGTGGTCAGATACATGTTACTCTTCCTATATATGAACTACAGTGGTCAGATATATGTCACTCTTCCTATATATGAACTACAGTGGTCTGACGCACGCCGCTCTTCCTATATGTGAACTACAGTGGTCTGACGCATGCCGCTCTTCCTATATGTGAACTACAGTGGTCTGATCGCATGCCGCTCTTTCCTATATGTGAACTACAGTGGTCTGACGCATGCCGCTCTTCCTATATGTGAACTACAGTGGTCTGACGCATGCCGCTCTTCCTATATGTGAACTACAGTGGTCTGACGCATGCCGCTCTTCCTATATGTGAACTACAGTGGTCTGACGCATGCCGCTCTTCCTATATGTGAACTACAGTGGTCTGACGCATGCCGCTCTTCCTATATGTGAACTACAGTGGTCAGATACATGTTGCTCTTCCTATATATGAACTACAGTGGTCAGATACATGTTACTCTTCCTATATATGAACTACAGTGGTCTGATACATGTTACTCTTCCTATATATGAACTACAGTGGTCAGATACATGTCACTCTTCCTATATATGAACTACAGTGGTCAGATACATGTTGCTCTTCCTATATATGAACTACAGTGGTCTGATACATGTTACTCTTCCTATATATGAACTACAGTGGTCAGATACATGTTGCTCTTCCTATATATGAACTACAGTGGTCAGATACATGTTACTCTTCCTATATATGAACTACAGTGGTCTGATACATGTTACTCTTCCTATGTATGAACTACAGTGGTCAGAAACATGTTGCTCTTCCTATATATGAACTACAGTGACATATTTATGTTACTCTTCCTATATATGAACTACATTGGTCAGATACATGTTGCTCTTCCTATATATGAACTACAGTGGTTCGATACATGTTACTTTTCATATACATGAACTACAGTGGTCAGATACATGTTGCTCTTCCTATATATGAACTACAGTGGTCAGATACATGTTACTCTTCCTATATATGAACTACAGTGGTCAGATACATGTTACTCTTTCTATATAAGAACTAGAGTGGTCAGATACATCATACATGTTACTCTTCCTATATATGAACTACAGTGGTCAGATACATGCTACTCTTCCTATATATGAACTACAGCGGTCAGATACATGTTGCTCTTCCTATATATGAACAACAGTGGTCAGATACATGTTACTCTTCCTATATATGAACTACAGTGGTCAGATACATGTTACTCTTCCTATATATGAACTACAGTGGTCAGATACATGTTGCTCTTCCTATATATCAACTACAGTGGTCAGATACATGTTACTCTTCCTATATATGAACTACAGTGGTCAGATACATGTCACTCTTCCTATATATGAACTACAGTGGTCAGATACATGTCACTCTTCCTATATATGAACTACAGTGGTCAGATACATGTTGCTCTTCCTATATATGAACTACAGTGGTCAGATACATGTTACTCTTCCTATATATGAACTACAGTGGTCAGATACATGTTACTCTTCCTATATATGAACTACAGTGGTCAGATACATGTTACTCTTCCTATATATGAACTACAGTGGTCAGATACATGTTACTCTTCCTATATATGAACTACAGTGGTCAGATACATGTCACTCTTCCTAAATATGAACTACGGTGGCCAGATACATGTTGCTCTTCCTATATATTAACTACAGTGGTCAGACACATGTCGCTCTTCCTATATATGAACTACAGTGGTCAGATACATGTTACTATTCCTATATATGAACTACAGTGGTCAGATACATGTCACTCTTCCTATTTATTAACTACAGTGGTCAGATACATGTTGCTCTTCCTACATATGAACTACAGGGGTCAGATACATGTCATTCTTCCTATATATGAACTCCAGTGGTCAGATAAATGTCACTCTTCCTATATATTAACTACAGTGGTCAGACGCATGTCGCTCTTCCTATATATGAACTACAGTGGTCAGACGCATGTCGCTCTTCCTATATATGAACTACAGTGGTCAGACACATGTCGCTCTTCCTATATATGAACTACAGTGGTCAGACGCATGTCGCTCTTCCTATATATGAACTACAGTGGTCAGACACATGCCGCTCTTCCTATATATGAACTACAGTGGTCAGACGCATGTCGCTCTTCCTATATATGAACTACAGTGGTCAGACACATGTCAGCTCTTCCTATATATGAACTACAGTGGTCGGACGCATGTCGCTCTTCCTATATATGAACTACAGTGGTCAGACGCATGTCGCTCTTCCTATATATGAACTACAGTGGTCAGACGCATGTCGCTCTTCCTATATATGAACTACAGTGGTCAGACACATGCCGCTCTTCCTATATATGAACTACAGTGGTCAGACGCATGCCGCTCTTCCTATATATGAACTACAGTGGTCAGACGCATGCCGCTCTTCCTATATATGAACTACAGTGGTCAGACGCATGCCGCTCTTCCTATATATGAACTACAGTGGTCAGACACATGTTACTCTTCCTATATATGAACTACAGTGGTCAGATACATGCCACTCTTCCTATATATGAACTACAGTGGTCAGATACATGCGACTCTTCCTATATATGAACTACAGTGGTCAGATACATGCGACTCTTCCTATATATGAACTACAGTGGTCAGACACATGTTGCTCTTCCTATATATGAACTACAGTGGTCAGACGCATGTTGCTCTTCCTATATATGGACTACAGTGGTCAGACGCATGTTACTCTTCCTATATATGGACTACAGTGGTCGGACGCATGTTGCTCTTCCCATATATGGACTACAGTGGTCGGACGCATGTTGCTCTTCCTATATATGGACTACAGTGGTCGGACGCATGTTGCTCTTCCTATATATGAACTACAGTGGTCGGACGCATGTTGCTCTTCCTATATATGAACTACAGTGGTCGGACGCATGTTGCTCTTCCTATATATGAACTACAGTGGTCGGACGCATGTCGCTCTTCCTATATATGAACTACAGTGGTCGGACGCATGTCGCTCTTCCTATATATGAACTACAGTGGTCGGACGCATGCCGCTCTTCCAATATATGAACTACAGTGGTCGGACGCATGCCGCTCTTCCAATATATGAACTACAGTGGTCGGACGCATGCCGCTCTTCCTATATATGAACTACAGTGGTCTGATACATGTTACTCTTCCTATATATGAACTACAGTGGTCAGATACATGTTGCTCTTCCAATATATGAACTACAGTGGTCAGACGCATGTTGCTCTTCCTATATATGGACTACAGTGGTCAGACGCATGTTGCTCTTCCTATATATGGACTACAGTGGTCAGACGCATGTTGCTCTTCCTATATATGAACTACAGTGGTCATGACGCATGTGTCAGACGCATGTTGCTCTTCCTATATATGAACTACAGTGGTCAGACGCATGTCGCTCTTCCTATATATGAACTACAGTGGTCAGATACCATGCCGCTCTTCCTATATGAACTACAGTGGTCGGAGACGCGCTCTTCCTATATATGAACTACAGTGGTCAGACGCATGCCGCTCTTCCAATATATGAACTACAGTGGTCATGATATATGACGCATGCCGCTCTTCCAATATATGAACTACAGTGGTCAGACGCATGTCGCTCTTCCTATATATGAACTACAGTGGTCAGACACATGCCGCTCTTCCTATATATGAACTACAGTGGTCGGACGCATGTCGCTCTTCCTATATATGAACTACAGTGGTCAGACGCATGTCGCTCTTCCTATATATGAACTACAGTGGTCAGACGCATGTCGCTCTTCCTATATATGAACTACAGTGGTCAGACGCATGTCGCTCTTCCTATATATGAACTACAGTGGTCAGACGCATGTCGCTCTTCCTATATATGAACTACAGTGGTCAGACGCATGTCGCTCTTCCTATATATGAACTACAGTGGTCAGACGCATGTCGCTCTTCCTATATATGAACTGCAGTGGTCAGACACATGTTCACTCTTCCTATATATGAACTGCAGTGGTCAGATACATGCCACTCTTCCTATATATGAACTGCAGTGGTCAGATACATGCGACTCTTCCTATATATGAACTACAGTGGTCAGATACATGTCGCTCTTCCTATATATGAACTACAGTGGTCAGACACATGTTGCTCTTCCTATATATGAACTACAGTGGTCAGACGCATGTCGCTCTTCCTATATATGAACTACAGTGGTCAGACGCATGCCGCTCTTCCTATATATGAACTACAGTGGTCAGACGCATGTCGCTCTTCCTATATATGAACTACAGTGGTCAGACGCATGTCGCTCTTCCTATATATGAACTACAGTGGTCGGACGCATGTCGCTCTTCCTATATATGAACTACAGTGGTCAGACGCATGTCGCTCTTCCTATATATGAACTACAGTGGTCAGACGCATGTCGCTCTTCCTATATATGAACTACAGTGGTCAGACACATGCCGCTCTTCCTATATATGAACTACAGTGGTCAGACGCATGCCGCTCTTCCTATATATGAACTACAGTGGTCAGACGCATGCCGCTCTTCCTATATATGAACTACAGTGGTCAGACGCATGCCGCTCTTCCTATATATGAACTACAGTGGTCAGATACATGTTGCTCTTCCTATATATGAACTACAGTGGTCTGATACATGTTACTTTTCCTATACATGAACTACAGTGGTCAGATACATGTTGCTCTTCCTATATATGAACTACAGTGGTTAGATACATGTTACTCTTCCTATATATGAACTACAGTGGTCAGATACATGTTACTCTTCCTATATATGAACTACAGTGGTCAGATACATGTTACTCTTCCTATATATGAACTACAGTGGTCTGATACATGTCACTCTTCCTATATATGAACTACAGTGGTCAGATACATGTTACTCTTCCTATATATGAACTACAGTGGTCAGATACATGTTACTCTTCCTATATATGAACTACAGTGGTCTGATACATGTTACTCTTCCTATATATGAACTACAGTGGTCAGATACATGTTGCTCTTCCTATATATGAACTACAGTGGTCAGATACATGTTACTCTTCCTATATATGAACTACAGTGGTCGGACGCATGTCGCTCTTCCTATATATGAACTACAGTGGTCGGACGCATGTCGCTCTTCCTATATATGAACTACAGTGGTCGGACGCATGCCGCTCTTCCAATATATGAACTACAGTGGTCGGACGCATGCCGCTCTTCCAATATATGAACTACAGTGGTCAGACGCATGTCGCTCTTCCTATATATGAACTACAGTGGTCAGACGCATGCCGCTCTTCCTATATATGAACTACAGTGGTCGGACGCATGCCGCTCTTCCAATATATGAACTACAGTGGTCGGACGCATGCCGCTCTTCCAATATATGAACTACAGTGGTCGGACGCATGCCGCTCTTCCTATATATGAACTACAGTGGTCGGACGCATGCCGCTCTTCCTATATATGAACTACAGTGGTCTGACGCATGCCGCTCTTCCTATATGTGAACTACAGTGGTCTGACGCATGCCGCTCTTCCAATATGTGAACTACAGTGGTCTGACGCATGCCGCTCTTCCTATATGTGAACTACAGTGGTCTGACGCATGCCGCTCTTCCTATATGTGAACTACAGTGGTCTGACGCATGCCGCTCTTCCTATATGTGAACTACAGTGGTCAGACGCATGCCGCTCTTCCTATATATGAACTACAGTGGTCGGACGCATGCCGCTCTTCCTATATATGAACTACAGTGGTCGGACGCATGCCGCTCTTCCTATATATGAACTACAGTGGTCGGACGCATGCCGCTCTTCCAATATATGAACTACAGTGGTCGGACGCATGCCGCTCTTCCTATATATGAACTACAGTGGTCGGACGCATGCCGCTCTTCCAATATATGAACTACAGTGGTCGGACGCATGCCGCTCTTCCAATATATGAACTACAGTGGTCAGACGCATGCCGCTCTTCCTATATATGAACTACAGTGGTCAGACGCATGCCGCTCTTCCTATATATGAACTACAGTGGTCAGACGCATGCCGCTCTTCCTATATATGAACTACAGTGGTCAGACGCATGCCGCTCTTCCTATATATGAACTACAGTGGTCGGACGCATGCCGCTCTTCCTATATGTGAACTACAGTGGTCGGACGCATGCCGCTCTTCCTATATGTGAACTACAGTGGTCGGACGCATGCCGCTCTTCCTATATGTGAACTACAGTGGTCGGACGCATGCCGCTCTTCCTATATATGAACTACAGTGGTCGGACGCATGCCGCTCTTCCTATATATGAACTACAGTGGTCGGACGCATGCCGCTCTTCCTATATATGAACTACAGTGGTCGGACGCATGTCGCTCTTCCTATATATGAACTACAGTGGTCAGACGCATGCCGCTCTTCCTATATATGAACTACAGTGGTCAGACGCATGCCGCTCTTCCTATATATGAACTACAGTGGTCTGACGCATGCCGCTCTTCCTATATATGAACTACAGTGGTCAGACGCATGCCGCTCTTCCTATATGTGAACTACAGTGGTCAGACGCATGCCGCTCTTCCTATATGTGAACTTCAGTGGTCGGACGCATGCCGCTCTTCCTATATGTGAACTACAGTGGTCGGACGCATGCCGCTCTTCCAATATGTGAACTACAGTGGTCGGACGCATGCCGCTCTTCCAATATGTGAACTACAGTGGTCGGACGCATGCCGCTCTTCCAATATGTGAACTACAGTGGTCGGACGCATGCCGCTCTTCCAATATGTGAACTACAGTGGTCGGACGCATGCCGCTCTTCCAATGTGTGAACTACAGTGGTCGGACGCATGCCGCTCTTCCAATGTGTGAACTACAGTGGTCGGACGCATGCCGCTCTTCCAATGTGTGAACTACAGTGGTCGGACGCATGCCGCTCTTCCAATGTGTGAACTACAGTGGTCGGACGCATGCCGCTCTTCCAATGTGTGAACTACAGTGGTCGGACGCATGCCGCTCTTCCAATGTGTGAACTACAGTGGTCGGACGCATGCCGCTCTTCCAATGTGTGAACTACAGTGGTCGGACGCATGCCGCTCTTCCAATGTGTGAACTACAGTGGTCGGACGCATGCCGCTCTTCCAATGTGTGAACTACGGTGGTCGGACGTGTGAACGTGTACAGTGGTCGGACGCATGCCGCTCTTCCAATGTGTGAACTACAGTGGTCTGACGCATGCCGCTCTTCCTATATGTGAACTACAGTGGTCTGACGCATGCCGCTCTTCCTATATGTGAACTACAGTGGTCTGACGCATGCCGCTCTTCCAATATGTGAACTACAGTGGTCGGACGCATGCCGCTCTTCCAATGTGTGAACTACAGTGGTCGGACGCATGCCGCTCTTCCAATGTGTGAACTACAGTGGTCGGACGCATGCCGCTCTTCCAATGTGTGAACTACAGTGGTCGGACGCATGCCGCTCTTCCAATGTGTGAACTACAGTGGTCGGACGCATGCCGCTCTTCCAATGTGTGAACTACAGTGGTCGGACGCATGCCGCTCTTCCACTGTGTGAACTACAGTGGTCGGACGCATGCCGCTCTTCCTATGTGTGAGCTACAGTGGTCGGACGCATGCCGCTCTTCCTATGTGTGAGCTACAGTGGTCGGACGCATGCCGCTCTTCCAATGTGTGAACTACAGTGGTCGGACGCATGCCGCTCTTCCAATGTGTGAACTACAGTGGTCGGACGCATGCCGCTCTTCCAATGTGTGAACTACAGTGGTCGGACGCATGCCGCTCTTCCAATGTGTGAACTACAGTGGTCGGACGCATGCCGCTCTTCCTATGTGTGAACTACAGTGGTCGGACGCATGCCGCTCTTCCGGACGCATGCCTTTCCAAGTGTGAACTACAGTGGTCGGACGCATGCCGCTCTTCCAATGTGTGAACTACAGTGGTCGGACGCATGCCGCTCTTCCAATGTGTGAACTACAGTGGTCGGACGCATGCCGCTCTTCCAATGTGTGAACTACAGTGGTCGGACGCATGCCGCTCTTCCAATGTGTGAACTACAGTGGTCGGACGCATGCCGCTCTTCCAATGTGTGAACTACAGTGGTCGGACGCATGCCGCTCTTCCTATGTGTGAACTACAGTGGTCGGACGCATGCCGCTCTTCCAATGTGTGAACTACAGTGGTCGGACGCATGCCGCTCTTCCAATGTGTGAACTACAGTGGTCGGACGCATGCCGCTCTTCCTATGTGTGAACTACAGTGGTCGGACGCATGCCGCTCTTCCAATGTGTGAACTACAGTGGTCGGACGCATGCCGCTCTTCCAATGTGTGAACTACAGTGGTCGGACGCATGCCGCTCTTCCAATGTGTGAACTACAGTGGTCGGACGCATGCCGCTCTTCCTATGTGTGAACTACAGTGGTCGGACGCATGCCGCTCTTCCAATGTGTGAACTACAGTGGTCAATGTGGACGCATGCCGCTCTTCCAATGTGTGAACTACAGTGGTCGGACGCATGCCGCTCTTCCAATGTGTGAACTACAGTGGTCGGACGCATGCCGCTCTTCCTATGTGTGAGCTACAGTGGTCGGACGCATGCCGCTCTTCCTATGTGTGAACTACAGTGGTCGGACGCATGCCGCTCTTCCAATGTGAACTACAGTGGTCGGACGCATGCCGCTCTTCCTATGTGTGAGCTACAGTGGTCGGACGCATGCCGCTCTTCCAATGTGTGAGCTACAGTGGTCGGACGCATGCCGCTCTTCCTATGTGTGAGCTACAGTGGTCGGACGCATGCCGCTCTTCCTATGTGTGAGCTACAGTGGTCGGACGCATGCCGCTCTTCCTATGTGTGAGCTACAGTGGTCGGACGCATGCCGCTCTTCCTATGTGTGAGCTACAGTGGTCGGACGCATGCCGCTCTTCCTATGTGTGAACTACAGTGGTCGGACGCATGCCGCTCTTCCTATGTGTGAACTACAGTGGTCGGACGCATGCCGCTCTTCCTATGTGTGAACTACAGTGGTCGGACGCATGCCGCTCTTCCTATGTGTGAACTACAGTGGTCGGACGCATGCCGCTCTTCCAATGTGTGAACTACAGTGGTCGGACGCATGCCGCTCTTCCTGTGTGAATGTGTGAGCGCTCTACAGTGGTCGGACGCATGCCGCTCTTCCTATGTGTGAGCTACAGTGGTCGGACGCATGCCGCTCTTCCTATGTGTGAGCTACAGTGGTCGGACGCATGCCGCTCTTCCTATGTGTGAGCTACAGTGGTCGGACGCATGCCGCATGCCGCTCTTCCTATGTGTGAGCTACAGTGGTCGGACGCATGCCGCTCTTCCTATGTGTGAACTACAGTGGTCGGACGCATGCCGCTCTTCCTATGTGTGAGCTACAGTGGTCGGACGCATGCCGCTCTTCCTATGCGTGAGCTACAGTGGTGAGCTACAGTGGTCGGACGCATGCCGCTCTTCCTATGCGTGAGCTACAGTGGTCGGACGCATGCCGCTCTTCCTATGCGTGAGCTACAGTGGTCGGACGCATGCCGCTCTTCCTATGCGTGAGCTACAGTGGTCGGACGCATGCCGCTCTTCCTATGCGTGAGCTACAGCGGTCGGACGCATGCCGCTCTTCCTATGCGTGAGCTACAGTGGTCGGACGCATGCCGCTCTTCCTATGCGTGAGCTACAGTGGTCGGACGCATGCCGCTCTTCCTATGCGTGAGCTACAGCGGTCGGACGCATGCCGCTCTTCCTATGTGTGAGCTACAGTGGTCGGACGCATGCCGCTCTTCCTATGTGTGAGCTACAGTGGTCGGACGCATGCCGCTCTTCCTATGTGTGAGCTACAGTGGTCGGACGCATGCCGCTCTTCCTATGTGTGAGCTACAGTGGTCGGACGCATGCCGCTCTTCCTATGTGTGAGCTACAGTGGTCGGACGCATGCCGCTCTTCCTATGTGTGAGCTACAGTGGTCGGACGCATGCCGCTCTTCCTATGTGTGAGCTACAGTGGTCGGACGCATGCCGCTCTTCCTATGCGTGAGCTACAGTGGTCGGACGCATGCCGCTCTTCCTATGCGTGAGCTACAGTGGTCGGACGCATGCCGCTCTTCCTATGCGTGAGCTACAGTGGTCGGACGCATGCCGCTCTTCCTATGCGTGAGCTACAGTGGTCGGACGCATGCCGCTCTTCCTATGCGTGAGCTACAGTGGTCGGACGCATGCCGCTCTTCCTATGCGTGAGCTACAGTGGTCGGACGCATGCCGCTCTTCCTATGCGTGAGCTACAGTGGTCGGACGCATGCCGCTCTTCCTATGCGTGAGCTACAGTGGTCGGACGCATGCCGCTCTTCCTATGCGTGAGCTACAGTGGTCGGACGCATGCCGCTCTTCCTATGCGTGAGCTACAGTGGTCGGACGCATGCCGCTCTTCCTATGCGTGAGCTACAGCGGTCGGACGCATGCCGCTCTTCCTATGCGTGAGCTACAGCGGTCGGACGCATGCCGCTCTTCCTATGCGTGAGCTACAGCGGTCGGACGCATGCCGCTCTTCCTATGCGTGAGCTACAGCGGTCGGACGCATGCCGCTCTTCCTATGCGTGAGCTACAGCGGTCGGACGCATGCCGCTCTTCCTATGCGTGAGCTACAGCGGTCGGACGCATGCCGCTCTTCCTATGCGTGAGCTACAGCGGTCGGACGCATGCCGCTCTTCCTATGCGTGAGCTACAGCGGTCGGACGCATGCCGCTCTTCCTATGCGTGAGCTACAGCGGTCGGACGCATGCCGCTCTTCCTATGCGTGAGCTACAGCGGTCGGACGCATGCCGCTCTTCCTATGCGTGAGCTACAGCGGTCGGACGCATGCCGCTCTTCCTATGCGTGAGCTACAGCGGTCGGACGCATGCCGCTCTTCCTATGCGTGAGCTACAGCGGTCGGACGCATGCCGCTCTTCCTATGCGTGAGCTACAGCGGTCGGACGCATGCCGCTCTTCCTATGCGTGAGCTACAGCGGTCGGACGCATGCCGCTCTTCCTATGCGTGAGCTACAGCGGTCGGACGCATGCCGCTCTTCCTATGCGTGAGCTACAGCGGTCGGACGCATGCCGCTCTTCCTATGCGTGAGCTACAGCGGTCGGACGCATGCCGCTCTTCCTATGCGTGAGCTACAGCGGTCGGACGCATGCCGCTCTTCCTATGCGTGAGCTACAGCGGTCGGACGCATGCCGCTCTTCCTATGCGTGAGCTACAGCGGTCGGACGCATGCCGCTCTTCCTATGCGTGAGCTACAGCGGTCGGACGCATGCCGCTCTTCCTATGCGTGAGCTACAGCGGTCGGACGCATGCCGCTCTTCCTATGCGTGAGCTACAGCGGTCGGACGCATGCCGCTCTTCCTATGCGTGAGCTACAGCGGTCGGACGCATGCCGCTCTTCCTATGCGTGAGCTACAGCGGTCGGACGCATGCCGCTCTTCCTATGCGTGAGCTACAGCGGTCGGACGCATGCCGCTCTTCCTATGCGTGAGCTACAGCGGTCGGACGCATGCCGCTCTTCCTATGCGTGAGCTACAGCGGTCGGACGCATGCCGCTCTTCCTATGCGTGAGCTACAGCGGTCGGACGCATGCCGCTCTTCCTATGCGTGAGCTACAGCGGTCGGACGCATGCCGCTCTTCCTATGCGTGAGCTACAGCGGTCGGACGCATGCCGCTCTTCCTATGCGTGAGCTACAGCGGTCGGACGCATGCCGCTCTTCCTATGCGTGAGCTACAGCGGTCGGGACGCATGCGTGAGCCGCGGTCGGACGCATGCCGCTCTTCCTATGCGTGAGCTACAGCGGTCGGACGCATGCCGCTCTTCCTATGCGTGAGCTACAGCGGTCGGACGCATGCCGCTCTTCCTATGCGTGAGCTACAGCGGTCGGACGCATGCCGCTCTTCCTATGCGTGAGCTACAGCGGTCGGACGCATGCCGCTCTTCCTATGCGTGAGCTACAGCGGTCGGACGCATGCCGCTCTTCCTATGCGTGAGCTACAGCGGTCGGACGCATGCCGCTCTTCCTATGCGTGAGCTACAGCGGTCGGACGCATGCCGCTCTTCCTATGCGTGAGCTACAGCGGTCGGACGCATGCCGCTCTTCCTATGCGTGAGCTACAGCGGTCGGACGCATGCCGCTCTTCCTATGCGTGAGCTACAGCGGTCGGACGCATGCCGCTCTTCCTATGCGTGAGCTACAGAGGTCGGACGCATGCCGCTCTTCCTATGCGTGAGCTACAGCGGTCGGACGCATGCCGCTCTTCCTATGCGTGAGCTACAGCGGTCGGACGCATGCCGCTCTTCCTATGCGTGAGCTACAGCGGTCGGACGCATGCCGCTCTTCCTATGCGTGAGCTACAGCGGTCGGACGCATGCCGCTCTTCCTATGCGTGAGCTACAGCGGTCGGACGCATGCCGCTCTTCCTATGCGTGAGCTACAGCGGTCGGACGCATCGCCGCTCTTCCTATGCGTGAGCTACAGCGGTCGGACGCATGCCGCTCTTCCTATGCGTGAGCTACAGCGGTCGGACGCATGCCGCTCTTCCTATGCGTGAGCTACAGCGGTCGGACGCATGCCGCTCTTCCTCTGCGTGAGCTACAGCGGTCGGACGCATGCCGCTCTTCCTATGCGTGAGCTACAGCGGTCGGACGCATGCCGCTCTTCCTATGCGTGAGCTACAGCGGTCGGACGCATGCCGCTCTTCCTATGCGTGAGCTACAGCGGTCGGACGCATGCCGCTCTTCCTATGCGTGAGCTACAGCGGTCGGACGCATGCCGCTCTTCCTATGCGTGAGCTACAGCGGTCGGACGCATGCCGCTCTTTCCTATGCGTGAGCTACAGCGGTCGGACGCATGCCGCTCTTCCTATGCGTGAGCTACAGCGGTCGGACGCATGCCGCTCTTCCTATGCGTGAGCTACAGCGGTCGGACGCATGCCGCTCTTCCTATGCGTGAGCTCTTCCTATGCGTGAGCTACAGCGGTCGGACGCATGCCGCTCTTCCTATGCGTGAGCTACAGCGGTCGGACGCATGCCGCTCTTCCTATGCGTGAGCTACAGCGGTCGGACGCATGCCGCTCTTCCTATGCGTGAGCTACAGCGGTCGGACGCATGCCGCTCTTCCTATGCGTGAGCTACAGCGGTCGGACGCATGCCGCTCTTCCTATGCGTGAGCTACAGCGGTCGGACGCATGCCGCTCTTCCCTATGCGTGAGCTACAGCGGTCGGACGCATGCCGCTCTTCCTATGCGTGAGCTACAGCGGTCGGACGCATGCCGCTCTTCCTATGCGTGAGCTACAGCGGTCGGACGCATGCCGCTCTTCCTATGCGTGAGCTACAGCGGTCGGACGCATGCCGCTCTTCCTATGCGTGAGCTACAGCGGTCGGACGCATGCCGCTCTTCCTATGCGTGAGCTACAGCGGTCGGACGCATGCCGCTCTTCCTATGCGTGAGCTACAGCGGTCGGACGCATGCCGCTCTTCCTATGCGTGAGCTACAGCGGTCGGACGCATGCCGCTCTTCCTATGCGTGAGCTACAGCGGTCGGACGCATGCCGCTCTTCCTATGCGTGAGCTACAGCGGACGGGACGCATGCCGCTCTTCCTATGCGTGAGCTACAGCGGTCGGACGCATGCCGCTCTTCCTATGCGTGAGCTACAGCGGTCGGACGCATGCCGCTCTTCCTATGCGTGAGCTACAGCGGTCGGACGCATGCCGCTCTTCCTATGCGTGAGCTACAGCGGTCGGACGCATGCCGCTCTTCCTATGCGTGAGCTACAGCGGTCGGACGCATGCCGCTCTTCCTATGCGTGAGCTACAGCGGTCGGACGCATGCCGCTCTTCCTATGCGTGAGCTACAGCGGTCGGACGCATGCCGCTCTTCCTATGCGGTGAGCCGCTCTTCCATGCGTGAGCTTACAGCGGTCGGACGCATGCCGCTCTTCCTATGCGTGAGCTACAGCGGTCGGACGCATGCCGCTCTTCCTATGCGTGAGCTACAGCGGTCGGACGACATGCCGCTCTTCCTATGCGTGAGCTACAGCGGTCGGACGCATGCCGCTCTTCCTATGCGTGAGCTACAGCGGTCGGACGCATGCCGCTCTTCCTATGCGTGAGCTACAGCGGTCGGACGCATGCCGCTCTTCCTATGCGTGAGCTACAGCGGTCGGACGCACGCAGCTACAGCGGTCGGACGCATCTTCCTATGCGTGAGCTACAGCGGTCGGACGCATGCCGCTCTTCCTATGCGTGAGCTACAGCGGTCGGACGCATGCCGCTCTTCCTATGCGTGAGCTACAGCGGTCGGACGCATGCCGCTCTTCCTATGCGTGAGCTACAGCGGTCGGACGCATGCCGCTCTTCCTATGCGTGAGCTACAGCGGTCGGACGCATGCCGCTCTTCCTATGCGTGAGCTACAGCGGTCGGACGCATGCCGCTCTTCCTATGCGTGAGCTACAGCGGTCGGACGCATGCCGCTCTTCCTATGCGTGAGCTACAGCGGTCGGACGCATGCCGCTCTTCCTATGCGTGAGCTACAGCGGTCGGACGCATGCCGCTCTTCCTATGCGTGAGCTACAGCGGTCGGACGCATGCCGCTCTTCCTATGCGTGAGCTACAGCGGTCGGACGCATGCCGCTCTTCCTATGCGTGAGCTACAGCGGTCGGACGCATGCCGCTCTTCCTATGCGTGAGCTACAGCGGTCGGACGCATGCCGCTCTTCCTATGCGTGAGCTACAGCGGTCGGACGCATGCCGCTCTTCCTATGCGTGAGCTACAGCGGTCGGACGCATGCCGCTCTTCCTATGCGTGAGCTACAGCGGTCGGACGCATGCCGCTCTTCCTATGCGTGAGCTACAGCGGTCGGACGCATGCCGCTCTTCCTATGCGTGAGCTACAGCGGTCGGACGCATGCCGCTCTTCCTATGCGTGAGCTACAGCGGTCGGACGCATGCCGCTCTTCCTATGCGTGAGCTACAGCGGTCGGACGCATGCCGCTCTTCCTATGCGTGAGCTACAGCGGTCGGACGCATGCCGCTCTTCCTATGCGTGAGCTACAGCGGTCGGACGCATGCCGCTCTTCCTATGCGTGAGCTACAGCGGTCGGACGCATGCCGCTCTTCCTATGCGTGAGCTACAGCGGTCGGACGCATGCCGCTCTTCCTATGCGTGAGCTACAGCGGTCGGACGCATGCCGCTCTTCCTATGCGTGAGCTACAGCGGTCGGACGCATGCCGCTCTTCCTATGCGTGAGCTACAGCGGTCGGACGCATGCCGCTCTTCCTATGCGTGAGCTACAGCGGTCGGACGCATGCCGCTCTTCCTATGCGTGAGCTACAGCGGTCGGACGCATGCCGCTCTTCCTATGCGTGAGCTACAGCGGTCGGACGCATGCCGCTCTTCCTATGCGTGAGCTACAGCGGTCGGACGCATGCCGCTCTTCCTATGCGTGAGCTACAGCGGTCGGACGCATGCCGCTCTTCCTATGCGTGAGCTACAGCGGTCGGACGCATGCCGCTCTTCCTATGCGTGAGCTACAGCGGTCGGACGCATGCCGCTCTTCCTATGCGTGAGCTACAGCGGTCGGACGCATGCCGCTCTTCCTATGCGTGAGCTACAGCGGTCGGACGCATGCCGCTCTTCCTATGCGTGAGCTACAGCGGTCGGACGCATGCCGCTCTTCCTATGCGTGAGCTACAGCGGTCGGACGCATGCCGCTCTTCCTATGCGTGAGCTACAGCGGTCGGACGCATGCCGCTCTTCCTATGCGTGAGCTACAGCGGTCGGACGCATGCCGCTCTTCCTATGCGTGAGCTACAGCGGTCGGACGCATGCCGCTCTTCCTATGCGTGAGCTACAGCGGTCGGACGCATGCCGCTCTTCCTATGCGTGAGCTACAGCGGTCGGACGCATGCCGCTCTTCCTATGCGTGAGCTACAGCGGTCGGACGCATGCCGCTCTTCCTATGCGTGAGCTACAGCGGTCGGACGCATGCCGCTCTTCCTATGCGTGAGCTACAGCGGTCGGACGCATGCCGCTCTTCCTATGCGTGAGCTACAGCGGTCGGACGCATGCCGCTCTTCCTATGCGTGAGCTACAGCGGTCGGACGCATGCCGCTCTTCCTATGCGTGAGCTACAGCGGTCGGACGCATGCCGCTCTTCCTATGCGTGAGCTACAGCGGTCGGACGCATGCCGCTCTTCCTATGCGTGAGCTACAGCGGTCGGACGCATGCCGCTCTTCCTATGCGTGAGCTACAGCGGTCGGACGCATGCCGCTCTTCCTATGCGTGAGCTACAGCGGTCGGACGCATGCCGCTCTTCCTATGCGTGAGCTACAGCGGTCGGACGCATGCCGCTCTTCCTATGCGTGAGCTACAGCGGTCGGACGCATGCCGCTCTTCCTATGCGTGAGCTACAGCGGTCGGACGCATGCCGCTCTTCCTATGCGTGAGCTACAGCGGTCGGACGCATGCCGCTCTTCCTATGCGTGAGCTACAGCGGTCGGACGCATGCCGCTCTTCCTATGCGTGAGCTACAGCGGTCGGACGCATGCCGCTCTTACAGCGGTCGGACGCATGCCGCTCTTCCTATGCGTGAGCTACAGCGGTCGGACGCATGCCGCTCTTCCTATGCGTGAGCTACAGCGGTCGGACGCATGCCGCTCTTCCTATGCGTGAGCTACAGCGGTCGGACGCATGCCGCTCTTCCTATGCGTGAGCTACAGCGGTCGGACGCATGCCGCTCTTCCTATGCGTGAGCTACAGCGGTCGGACGCATGCCGCTCTTCCTATGCGTGAGCTACAGCGGTCGGACGCATGCCGCTCTTCCTATGCGTGAGCTACAGCGGTCGGACGCATGCCGCTCTTCCTATGCGTGAGCTACAGCGGTCGGACGCATGCCGCTCTTCCTATGCGTGAGCTACAGCGGTCGGACGCATGCCGCTCTTTACAGCGGTCGGACGCATGCCGCTCTTCGCTCTCTATGCGTGAGCTACAGCGGTCGGACGCATGCCGCTCTTCCTATGCGTGAGCTACAGCGGTCGGACGCATGCCGCTCTTCCTATGCGTGAGCTACAGCGGTCGGACGCATGCCGCTCTTCCTATGCGTGAGCTACAGCGGTCGGACGCATGCCGCTCTTCCTATGCGTGAGCTACAGCGGTCGGACGCATGCCGCTCTTCCTATGCGTGAGCTACAGCGGTCGGACGCATGCCGCTCTTCCTATGCGTGAGCTACAGCGGTCGGACGCATGCCGCTCTTCCTATGCGTGAGCTACAGCGGTCGGACGCATGCCGCTCTTCCTATGCGTGAGCTACAGCGGTCGGACGCATGCCGCTCTTCCTATGCGTGAGCTACAGCGGTCGGACGCATGCCGCTCTTCCTATGCGTGAGCTACAGCGGTCGGACGCATGCCGCTCTTCCGATGCGTGAGCTACAGCGGTCGGACGCATGCCGCTCTTCCTATGCGTGAGCTACAGCGGTCGGACGCATGCCGCTCTTCCTATGCGTGAGCTACAGCGGTCGGACGCATGCCGCTCTTCCTATGCGTGAGCTACAGCGGTCGGACGCATGCCGCTCTTCCTATGCGTGAGCTACAGCGGTCGGACGCATGCCGCTCTTCCTATGCGTGAGCTACAGCGGTCGGACGCATGCCGCTCTTCCTATGCGTGAGCTACAGCGGTCGGACGCATGCCGCTCTTCCTATGCGTGAGCTACAGCGGTCGGACGCATGCCGCTCTTCCTATGCGTGAGCTACAGCGGTCGGACGCATGCCGCTCTTCCTATGCGTGAGCTACAGCGGTCGGACGCATGCCGCTCTTCCTATGCGTGAGCTACAGCGGTCGGACGCATGCCGCTCTTCCTATGCGTGAGCTACAGCGGTCGGACGCATGCCGCTCTTCCTATGCATGAGCTACAGCGGTCGGACGCATGCCGCTCTTCCTATGCATGAGCTACAGCGGTCGGACGCATGCCGCTCTTCCTATGCATGAGCTACAGCGGTCGGACGCATGCCGCTCTTCCTATGCATGAGCTACAGCGGTCGGACGCATGCCGCTCTTCCTATGCATGAGCTACAGCGGTCGGACGCATGCCGCTCTTCCTATGCATGAGCTACAGCGGTCGGACGCATGCCGCTCTTCCTATGCATGAGCTACAGCGGTCGGACGCATGCCGCTCTTCCTATGCATGAGCTACAGCGGTCGGACGCATGCCGCTCTTCCTATGCATGAGCTACAGCGGTCGGACGCATGCCGCTCTTCCTATGCATGAGCTACAGCGGTCGGACGCATGCCGCTCTTCCTATGCATGAGCTACAGCGGTCTGACGCATGCCGCTCTTCCTATGCATGAGCTACAGCGGTCAGACGCATGCCGCTCTTCCTATGCATGAGCTACAGCGGTCAGACGCATGCCGCTCTTCCTATGCATGAGCAACAGCGGTCTGACGCATGCCGCTCTTCCTATATACGAGCAACAGCGGTCTGACGCATGCCGCTCTTCCTATATACGAGCTACAGCGGTCAGACGCATGCCGCTCTTCCTATATACGAGCTACAGCGGTCAGACGCATGCCGCTCTTCCTATATACGAGCTACAGCGGTCAGACGCATGCCGCTCTTCCTATATACGAGCTACAGCGGTCTGACGCATGCCGCTCTTCCTATATACGAGCTACAGCGGTCTGACGCATGCCGCTCTTCCTATATACGAGCTACAGTGGTCAGACGCATGTCGCTCTTCCTAACATGTCGCTCTTCCTATAAATGAACTACAGTGGTCTGATACATGTCGCTCTTCCTATACATGAACTACAGTGGTCAGATACATGTTACTCTTCCTATACATGAACTACAGTGGTCTGATACATGTTGCTCTTCCTATACATGAACTACAGTGGTCAGATACATGTTGCTCTTCCTATACATGAACTACAGTGCTCTGATACATGTTGCTCTTCCTATACATGAACTACAGTGCTCTGATACATGTTGCTCTTCCTATACATGAACTACAGTGGTCAGATACATGTTACTCTTCCTATATATGAACTACAGTGGTCAGATACATGTTACTCTTCCTATATATGAACTACAGTGGTCAGATACATGTTACTCTTCCTATATATGAACTACAGTGGTCAGATACATGTTACTCTTCCTATATATGAACTACAGTGGTCAGATACATGTTACTCTTCCTATATATGAACTACAGTGGTCAGATACATGTCACTCTTCCTATATATGAACTACAGTGGTCAGATACATGTCACTCTTCCTATATATGAACTACAGTGGTCAGATACATGTCACTCTTCCTATATATGAACTACAGTGGTCAGATACATGTCACTCTTCCTATATATGAACTACAGTGGTCAGACACATGTCACTCTTCCTTTATATGAACTACAGTGGTCTGATGCATGTTACACTTCCTATATATGAACTACAGTGGTCAGACACATGTCACTCTTCCTATATATGAACTACAGTGGTCAGATACATGTCACTCTTCCTATATATGAACTACAGTGGTATGATACATGTTACACTTCCTATATATGAACTACAGTGGTCAGATACATGTTACTCTTCCTATATATGAACTACAGTGGTCAGATACATGTTACTCTTCCTATATATGAACTACAGTGGTCAGATACATGTTACTCTTCCTATATATGAACTACAGTGGTCAGATACATGTTACTCTTCCTATATATGAACTACAGTGGTCTGATACATGTTACTCTTCCTATATATGAACTACAGTGGTCAGATACATGTTACACTTCCTATATATGAACTACAGTGGTCAGATACATGTTACTCTTCCTATATATGAACTACAGTGGTCAGATACATGTTGCTCTTCCTATATATGACCTACTGTGTTCAGATACATCTTACACTTCCTATATATGAACTACAGTGGTCAGATACATGTTGCTCTTCCTATATATGACCTACTGTGTTCAGATACATCTTACACTTCCTATATATGAACTACAGTGGTCAGATACATGTCACTCTTCCTATATATGAACTACAGTGGTCAGATACATGTTACATTTCGTATATATGAACTACAGTGGTCAGATACATGTCACTCTTCCTATATATGAACTACAGTGGTCAAATACATGTTACACTTCCTATATATGAACTACAGTGGTCAGATACATGTCACTCTTCCTATATATGAACTACAGTGGTCAAATACATGTTACTCTTCCTATATATGAACTACAGTGGTCAGATACTTGTTACTCTTCCTATATATGAACTACTGTGGTTAGATACATGTTGCTCTTCCTATATATGAACTACAGTGACAGATACATGTTGCTCTTCCTATATATGAACTACAGTGGTCAGATACATGTTACTCTTCCTATACATGAACTACAGTGGTCTGATACATGTTGCTCTTCCTATACATGAACTACAGTGGTCAGATACATGTTGCTCTTCCTATACATGAACTACAGTGCTCTGATACATGTTGCTCTTCCTATACATGAACTACAGTGCTCTGATACATGTTGCTCTTCCTATACATGAACTACAGTGGTCAGATACATGTTACTCTTCCTATATATGAACTACAGTGGTCAGATACATGTTACTCTTCCTATATATGAACTACAGTGGTCAGATACATGTTACTCTTCCTATATATGAACTACAGTGGTCAGATACATGTTACTCTTCCTATATATGAACTACAGTGGTCAGATACATGTTACTCTTCCTATATATGAACTACAGTGGTCAGATACATGTCACTCTTCCTATATATGAACTACAGTGGTCAGATACATGTCACTCTTCCTATATATGAACTACAGTGGTCAGATACATGTCACTCTTCCTATATATGAACTACAGTGGTCAGATACATGTCACTCTTCCTATATATGAACTACAGTGGTCAGACACATGTCACTCTTCCTATATATGAACTACAGTGGTCTGATGCATGTTACACTTCCTATATATGAACTACAGTGGTCAGACACATGTCACTCTTCCTATATATGAACTACAGTGGTCAGATACATGTCACTCTTCCTATATATGAACTACAGTGGTCTGATGCATGTTACACTTCCTATATATGAACTACAGTGGTCAGACACATGTTACTCTTCCTATATATGAACTACAGTGGTCAGATACATGTTACACTTCCTATATATGAACTACAGAGGTCAGATACATGTTACTCTTCCTATATATGAACTACAGTGGTCAGATACATGTTGCTCTTCCTATATATGAACTACAGTGGTGTGATACATGTTGCTCTTCCTATATATGAACTACAGTGGTCAGATACATGTTACACTTCCTATATATGAACTACAGTGGTCAGATACATGTTACTCTTCCTATATATGAACTACAGTGGTCAGATACATGTTGCTCTTCCTATATATGACCTACTGTGTTCAGATACATCTTACACTTCCTATATATGAACTACAGTGGTCAGATACATGTTGCTCTTCCTATATATGACCTACTGTGTTCAGATACATCTTACACTTCCTATATATGAACTACAGTGGTCAGATACATGTCACTCTTCCTATATATGAACTACAGTGGTCAGATACATGTTACACTTCCTATATATGAACTACAGTGGTCAGATACATGTCACTCTTCCTATATATGAACTACAGTGGTCAAATACATGTTACACTTCCTATATATGAACTACAGTGGTCAGATACATGTCACTCTTCCTATATATGAACTACAGTGGTCAAATACATGTTACTCTTCCTATATATGAACTACAGTGGTCAGATACTTGTTACTCTTCCTATATATGAACTACTGTGGTTAGATACATGTTGCTCTTCCTATATATGAACTACAGTGACAGATACATGTTGCTCTTCCTATATATGAACTACAGTGGTTAGATACATGTTGCTCTTCCTATATATGAACTACAGTGACAGATACATGTTGCTCTTCCTATATATGAACTACAGTGGTCAGATACACGTTGCTCTTCCTATACATGAACTACAGTGGTCAGATACACGTTGCTCTTCCTATACATGAACTACAGTGGTCAGATACACGTTGCTCTTCCTATATATGAACTACAGTGGTCAGACAAATGTTGCTCTTCCTATATATGAACTACAGTGGTCAGATACATGTTGCTTTTCCTATATATGAACTACAGTGGTCAGACACATGTTGCTCTTCCTATATATGAACTACAGTGGTCAGACACATGTTGCTCTTCCTATATATGAACTACAGTGGTCAGATACATGTTGCTCTTCCTATATATGAACTACAGTGGTCAGACACATGTTGCTCTTCCTATATATGAACTACAGTGGTCAGATACATGCCATTCTTCCTATATATGAACTACAGTGGTCAGAATCATGTTAGTATATTGTTACACTTCCTATATATGAACTACAGTGGTCAGATACATGTTAGTATATTGTTACACTTCCTATATATGAACTACAGTGGTCAGATACATGTTGCTCTTCCTATATATGAACTACAGTGGTCTAATACATGTTGCTCTTCCTATATATGAACTACAGTGGTCAGATACATGTCGCTCTTCCTATACATGAACTACAGTGGTCAGACACATGTTACTCGTCCTATATATGAACTACAGTTGTCGGACACATGTTGCTCTTCCTATACATGAGCTACAGTGGCCAGACACATGTTACTTGTCCTATATATGAACTACAGTGGTCAGACACATGTTGCTCTTCCTATACATGAACTACAGTGGTCAGACACATGTTGCTCTTCCTATATATGAACTACAGTGGTCAGACACATGTTACTCTTCCTATATATGAACTACAGTGGTCAGACACATGTTGCTCTTCCTATACATGAACTACAGTGGTCAGACACATGTCGCTCTTCCTATACATGAACTACAGTGGTCAGACACATGTCGCTCTTCCTATACATGAACTACAGTGGTCAGACACATGTCGCTCTTCCTATACATGAACTACAGTGGACAGACACATATCGCTCTTCCTATACATGAACTACAGTGGTTTTCCACTTAAATGAAGCCCATCCTTCATGTACATATCAGCCCTCCCAACAAAACTTCCCCATAAATCCACAAATCCAACTTCCTCTTCCCTACACAGCCTCTGGACTAACATGTTAATTGCCATCCCCCGACAATTTCGATATTTGTGACCCCTCCTGCCCATTACAGGTCAAATCGCTGACAGTGTTACCTGCTCAACCTGCGTCTGTTTTAGTGTTCTGACCAACTGCCTATATTTCCTAACTATGGCAGTTGTACCCTCCCTCTCTACGTTATTTGTCCTTACGTGTACTAAAACAGATCCACCCTTACCCGAGTCTACGATGTTTTTACCCTCTCAGTTATCGCCTCTATTTTGGCTCCAGGCAAGCAGACCACCACGTCATCTCCCTTGTTTTAGACTCTGTCGGTCTTCCTAACTATCGAATCCCCCACAAACACCCTCGCTCTCTTCCTCACCCCCTCTGTCACTGCTGCAGAATAACTCTTCCTTTCGATCCCCTCCATCACATTCTGTGCTGACCCCAGTCATAGTTGTACATAGTGTCAGGTCTGGTTCGCACATCGTATTTTCGAATATAACTAGCTATTATTTGATACGCATGCGGCGGCATCACCCGTTGTTCTCAAAACCCGACCTGCTGCGCCTGCGGCTTTGACAGAGGGCATATGATTCTCAAATGATTCCTGCAGCAACATTGTCTGCCATACGGAATACTGACTTAAAAACGGCCAAACTCGCATCCTTCGACTTGTAATGCAGTGTATTGCAAAAAATGATGGGTTTTTATCAATAAAAAACATTTCGGGCCAGTAACTTTTAACATCTACTGTCCCCATGGGCCACTGGGTACAAAAACTTAATGTCAAGGCCTGAATTGTTATTAGGATTACAATGAAACATTTCTGGTGCACATTTCTGTTGCCCAGGTCCCAAGTACAAGCAGGAAGTCATCAGTCTTTTTTACATCTATTCCATCTATTAGTGTGTTATCCTATATCTGTAACACCCAGGAAGATGTAAACAATTGCTAAGTCATGTTTGAAACAATGTGAAAAGACCAGTAGGTTGATAAGTTCATGGCATCAGAAATACCTCCTCAATGAAACAATGCAGGACTAACAAGCCAATGACTCCCTTGTGTTGTGTTAGGGTGGCAGGGTATGGTCATGTTGTAAAAGACATCTTGTGTTGTGTTAGGGTGGCAGGGTATGGGCATGTTGTATAAGACATCTTGTGTTGTGTTAGGGTGGCAGGGTATGGCCATGTTGTATAAGACATCTTGTGTTGTGTTAGGGTGGCAGGGTATGGTCATGTTGTATAAGACATCTTGTGTTGTGTTAGGGTGGCAGGGTATGGCCATGTTGTATAAGACATCTTGTGTTGTGTTAGGGTGGCAGGGTATGGTCGTGTTGTAAAAGACATCTTGTGTTGTGTTAGGGTGGCAGGGTATGGCCATGTTGTAAAAGACATCTTGTGTTGTGTTAGGGTGGCAGGGTATGGTCGTGTTGTAAAAGACATATTGTGTTGTGTTATGCTGTGGCAGGGTATGGCCATGTTGTATAAGACATCTTGTGTTGTGTTAGGGTGGCAGGGTATGGCCATGTTGTAAAATACATCTTGTGTTGTGTTAGGGTGGCAGGGTATGGTCGTGTTGTATAAGACATCTTGTGTTGTGTTAGGGTGGCAGGGTATGGCCATGTTGTAAAAGACATCTTGTGTTGTGTTAGGGTGGCAGGGTATGGTCATGTTGTAAAAGACATCTTGTGTTGTGTTAGTGTGGCAGGGTATGGTCGTGTTGTATAATACATCTTCAAATAAGGCATCCCAATAATAGATTCCTCCACAATTGCATGTATAGTACCTAAATTGTATAAGTACTTTCCTCTTTATTTTGTATCTAATGCATGTCACATTGACTTCATTTTAACATTGTGTTTTTGTCTTGAATAAAATTGGTGACAAAAATAACATGACGGTTTCCATATATTTAATTATGTCAATTATATTTTTTAATGTAATAATGATTACATGCTAAAGTAATTATAATTAATTACACTCATTTTCTAAGTAATCTTACGCATATTTTTTAAACACGAATCATAATTTATTACATTTATTGTGTATTTGCCCTAGTAACTGTAATTTAATTCCCAACCCCGATACACATCAACTGAGGGAGGTCTGTGATTCTGTGTTGTGATATCTAGATTACAAATACACATAAACTGAGGGAGGTCTGTGATTCTGTGGTGTGATATCTAGATTACAAATACACATAAACTGAGGGAGGTCTGTGATTCTGTGGTGTGATATCTAAACTACAAATACACATCAACTGAGGGAGGTATGTGATTCTGTGTTGTGATATCTAGACTACAAATACACATAAACTGAGAGAGGTCTGTGATTCTGTGTTGTGATATCTAGACTACAAATACACATAAACTGAGAGAGGTCTGTGATTCTGTGGTGTGATATCTAGACTACAAATACACATAAACTGAGGGAGGTCTGTGATTCTGTGGTGTGATATCTAGACTACAAATACACATAAACTGAGAGAGGTATGTGATTCTGTGGTGTGATATCTAGACTACAAATACACATAAACTGAGGGAGGTCTGTGATTCTGTGGTGTGATATCTAGATTACAAATACACATAAACTGGGGGAGGTCTGTGATTCTGTGTTGCGATATCTAGACTACAAATACACATCAACTGAGGGAGGTCTGTGATTCTGTGGTGTGATATCTAGATTACAAATACACATAAACTGAGGGAGGTCTGTGATTCTGGGTTGTGATATCTAGACTACAAATACACATCATCTGAGGGAGGACTGTAATTCTGTGTTGGGATATCTAAACTACAGATACAAAAACTGAGGGAGGTCTGTGATTCTGGGTTGTGATATCTAGACTACAAATACACATAAACTGAGGGAGGTCTGTGATTCTGTGTTGTGATATCTAAACTACAAATACACATAAACTGAGGGAGGTCTGTGATTCTGGGTTGTGATATCTAAACTACAAATACACATAAACTGAGGGAGGTCTGTGATTCTGTGTTGTGATATCTGAACTTCAAATACACATAAACTGAGGGAGGTCTGTGATTCTGTGCTGTGGTATCTATACTACAAACACACGTAAACTGAGGGACGACTGTGATTCTGTGTTGTGATATCTAAACTTCAAATACAAATAAACTGAGGGAGGTCTGTGATTCTGGGTTGTGATATCTTAACTTCAAATACACATAAACTGAGGGAGGTCTGTGATTCTGGGTTGTGATATCTAAACTTCAAATACACATAAACTGAGGGAGGTCTGTGATTCTGGGTTGTGATATCTAAAGTTCAAATACACATAAACTGAGGGAGGTATGTAATTATGTGTTGCGATATCTAAACTAAAATACACATTTTTACATGGGTCATAAACCAAAATGGTAAATATCACCAATAGTGAATTATTAATTTAGTGGATTACAGGTCAAATATGTAAAATATTTAACAATGTTTACAGACTCACAATAGCAGATGAACATTAAACTGTATTGGTATGGCATTTATAATACAATGTAACATGTATAATACTTGTACATACATTTATCAATGATGTACTCACTGTGTGAAATCGCGTTGAAAGAGATGTAGGTTGGCTGCCTGGGCTTTCCACCTACAACATAAGAAATATTATGTGAAGAAACCATTTTAATAGTTTACTAATTGTTTTGAAGATAAACATTTGTACTAAAGGGAAATATGATGGGTGTGTCATGATATCACTGCATATCATTACAAAATATTTTATGTCAAAGATGGTGATATAGAATATGTGACTTTTCAGATGAATTCAACTTTCTGAAAAACATTTTTCATCATATTTTCTTTTATGCAAAATAACAACACAAGTCCAGTGTAGATTGAAATAGACCAAAGAATGACATTTAATGTATTAAGGAACCAGAAATTAGGCAAGCATACATCATCAAATGAGATACATCACATAATCACAGCAAGCATGCCAGCCCCCAAAAGGTGTTTACACATAATAGTTATTAAATTATGCCTAGCAGCTACCAGCTACTCTTGAGTGCCGAATAAGCGTCCCTATACGCGTATTTATTTGGCACTATACTATTATTAAATTTAAACATTTGTGCCAGCCTATATTCTCCGATAATAGTGGCAAATTATGCAGGGCATCATTTTTAGGAGAGCAGTCCGTCAGAATCCTTAGTTCTCGGGAGCACGACATGGTATACTATTAGTTTAAACGCCTTTATCATCGCGTAAAATGACCGTAAATGGCCGCCGTGCGCAGCGCCTCAAACCGGTCGTAACCGGCTGACGGCGGTTTCTCCTGAAACGGGCTTGCGTATTCAGTTCAATAAAACTTTAATGTCCATTTAAAAATGGAAAATTCCCCAGTTTTTCACAGATATAAAATGCGGTTACTATATCTGCGGTGACACGAATACGCACACAGTTTATACAAATTCGGCAAAAAAACAAAATACAGGCGATCCGCGTAGTTTTCTAGGGACGCCTTGACTTCGCGTCGAGTAAAAAAAATTGCTTCCGCGCTAAAAAGACAAATATACAAGTGATTTTTTTGCACTGTACTATTATTTGTTTTGAACAATTTGCCCGCCTATACTGTTATTCAGCACTATACTATTTTTTTATAGTAAATTTTACCGATTTGCCACCCTATTTGGCCTATACGTTTATTCGGCACTCAAGAGTACTTCCAGCCAAGTGAACTTATGGGGTCATGCAAAAAATGCATACGTAACATCTGTATTCTGTATGTACTATGTAGTAGTAATATGTACTGTGTAATGTGTGTGCTGTATATGCAATACTATGCATTGCTATTATATGAAATGTCTCTATTAAAAGAATGCACATTATTAAAAAAAAATACCATTGGAAGTCCCATTGTTGAAGAGAGGTTAAACTACATTCCAATATATAAAGCACTGCCACTGGTGTCATTCATAATTACTTTCAAGGTCTCAATTTGCAACTATGTAATACTAAAAAACTAGACCCCAGCCCAAGCCAGACATGTTTAATATTTTTTCAGCCCAGGCCCGGCCCGGCCCACGAACTTTTGTAGAAGGCCGGGCTTGGACCCAAAGCCCGGCCCGTGCAGGGCACTACTACATAGTACATACAGAATACAGATGTTACATATGCATATTTTTTGCATGAACGTAGCCTTTTGCATAGATCTAATGACCCCATAAGTTCACTTGGCTGGAAGTAGCCAGCCCCAAATGTTTACTTTAGACATATTTGCAGAGGCAATCAAGCCATGATCAACCATCAATGTATCACCCTTTGACCCTACCAGTGGACATTCTATTGTCTTCCCTCCAAATCTTGCCTGCCTGAATGACCTGCCCACTGGCAACTGCCCACTGCCCACCCCAGTTGGTAGTTGGTATTTTTCAATTGTGTCAACTAGTGTCTACTGTTTAGTGTCTACAATTTCCCCAGTACTAATTCATTCACAGTTGTACTAAATCACACATGTCTGAACCTGATCTGTGTCAGGCTAGTGATGGCAGGCCTGCTAGAAATGCCACTGGGTGTCAGTGCCAGTGGGTGACATTTAATTGAAATATCAATTAATACCAAATTAACTTTCCTTACTGGTAACATTAATTAAATTAAGTTAACTTAGTTGAGCTAATTCCATTAACAACTTAAATTAGGGTTATGGTTGCATTAGGGTTAATTTAGAGTTAGATAAACAAATATCCTATCCTAACCATAAGCCAATAAATTAAAGCCATATATAAAATATGTTATAATACTTAATAGTAATCTTCAGGATATTCGTCCGTTTGAAGTAGTTGGTTGTGCTGGATTTTTAGGACTCGTCCAGCACACTATATGGACAGTAGACTACAGACTAGTAGACATTATACAATGTTCATATATTATTTTTGTTGTTATTTCATAAAACAATACTTATGTAATACAGTTTATTTGTGTTTCGTTTTTATTATAAGATAATAGGTTTATCTTTAAAAAAATTAGCAGGCCGCAGGCTTACCCGTCTTTGGCCCTTGGCCTGGGCCTGAAACGTGCGGGCCAGGCCGGGCAAGGCCAGGCCAGGCCTGGCCTGGGCCAAACATTAACGGTCTGGGCCGGGCCTGGGCCTAAATTCTGGGTCGGGCTGGGTTTGACAATTTTTTGTGGGCCTGGGCCGGGCATGGATTCTAACTGCGAATTGCGGTCTGGGCTTGGCGTAAAATTATAGGCCCGTGCAGGGCACTAAGTCAGGAATATCGGTGTATAATTCCTACTCTAACTAATAAATAGTTTTTGATGAACATAAGGCTGTCTTGTAGCCAAAAAAATTACCTAGTTAAATAAATTTACATATAGGCCCTACATAAACGAAACTACTGTGACACATTGCACACATTCTATGTTTTATATCAGAAAAAGTCCAGTAATTTTTGTGGGGGGCAGTAACTTTTGTGGGGGGTGGCCAGTGACTTGTGGGGGGGCAGTCACTTTTGTGGGGGGGCAGTAACTTTTCAAATGTTACAAAAGCTTTAAATGTCAAGGCCTGATTTGTGAATGTAGTTCAGCACAAATGATTTGTGGGCTCTAGTATCCACTTGGGCATGTTGGATCTAGTATCCACTTGGGCATGTCGGACTAGTATCCACTTGGGCATGTCGGATCTAGTATCCACTTGGGCATGCCGGCACTAGTATCCAATTGGGCATGTCGGCTCTAGTATCCCGTTGGACATGTCGGCTCTAGTATCCACTTGGACAAACTGGCTCTAGTATCCACTTTGACACACCAGCTCTAATATCCACTTGGGCATGTCTGCTCTAGTATCCACTAGGTCATGTCGGCTTTAGTATCGACTTGGGCATGTCGGCTCTAATATCCACTTGGTCATGTCGGCTCTAGTATCCACTTGGACATGTCGGCTCTAGTATTCGCTTGGGCATGTCAGCTCTAGTATCCACTTGGGCATGTTGGCTCTAGTACCACTTGAACACACGCAACAATGAACTGTGCAGCAAAACTGGTCTTGCATAAAACCAACCATTTAGCAATAGATAAAGATTAACAAGTAACAACAGAAATTCGGAATATTTGCAGAGCAAAATTCCCACAACGGCACAAGCTAGCTTAGAAATCGGGTGAGGTTGGATCTAGATCAAGTGGCTGCATAAATACCCTCGAAACCAGGGTCGGTCTAACCTCGAACACATACATTGCCTTGTTATCCCGCATAAAATACTTATGGCGCCGCTGTCACTTAAATTCTTTTTTTTTCCATATTTTTTTTGTAGTAATGAAATCCTTATTTCAATTTGGGTCACATCAGGCATATACATCCATAACACAAAATTATAATTTTTTTTATAGTCTAATAATTGCTTAGTAAAACTTATAATAGGCAAAGTTCTGAGTGTGCACAAATACTTAACTTTATTTTAGTCATCATAGTTTATGGTTTATCTCTGTTATGGACATTTTTTATATGTCCATAAAGCTGTATATCATAACACATTTCTCACAGTGCAAAGTTGATAGGGCTATCACATTTTGTCAAATATTTTAACTACACTGGATACTTACCACATATAACTCACCATGTGGCTCTGAAGCCATTGTTTTTACTTAATGCTGGTTCTGTCACAAGGGAAAATTACTACGCCCAACATTGGAATTCTACATTGACTGGGACATCAGTAAGGACACATCAAGAAGCACATGTATAATACAACATTGGAATTCTACATTGACTGGGACATCAGTAAGGACATATCAAGAAACACATGTATAATACATTGGAATTCTGCATTAACTGAGACATCAATCAGAACATATCAAGAAGCACATGTATAATACAACATTGGAGTTCTACATTGACTGGGACATCAGTAAGAACATATCAAGAAACACATGTATAATACAACATTGGAATTCTACATTGACTGGGACATCAGTAAGAACATATCAAGAAGCACATGTATAATACAACATTGGAATTCTACATTGACTGGGACATCAGTAAGGACATATCAAGAAGCACATGTATAATACAACATTGGAATTCTACATTGACTGGGACATCAGTAAGAACATATCAAGAAGCACATGTATAATACAACACTGGAGTTCTACATTGACTGGGACATCAGTAAGAACATATCAAGAAACACATGTATAATACATTGGAATTCTACATTAACTGAGACATCAATCAGAACATATCAAGAAGCACATGTATAATACAACATTGGAATTCTACATTGACTGGGACATCAGTAAGAACATATCAAGAAGCACATGTATAATACAACACTGGAGTTCTACATTGACTGGGACATCAGTAAGGACATATCAAGAAACACATGTATAATACATTGGAATTCTACATTAACTGAGACATCAATCAGAACATATCAAGAAGCACATGTATAATACAACATTGGAGTTCTACATTGACTGGGACATCAGTAAGAACATATCAAGAAACACATGTATAATACAACATTGGAATTCTACATTGACTGGGACATCAGTAAGAACATATCAAGAAGCACATGTATAATACAACACTGGAGTTCTACATTGACTGGGACATCAGTAAGAACATATCAAGAAACACATGTATAATACAACATTGGAATTCTACATTGACTGGGACATCAGTAAGAACATATGAAGAAGCACATGTATAATACAACATTGAAATTCTACATTGACTGGGACATCAGTAAGGACAAATCAAGAAACACATGTATAATACATTGGAATTCTACATTGACTGAGACATCAGTAAGAACATATCAAGAAGCACATGTATAATACAACATTGGAGTTCTACATTGACTGGGACATCAGTAAGAACATATCAAGAAACACATGTATAATACAACATTGAAATTCTACATTGACTGGGACATCAGTAAGGACAAATCAAGAAACACATGTATAATACATTGGAATTCTACATTGACTGAGACATCAGTAAGAACATATCAAGAAGCACATGTATAATACAACATTGGAGTTCTACATTGACTGTGACATCAGTAAGAACATATCAAGAAACACATGTATAATACAACATTGGAATTCTACATTGAGTGGGACATCAGTAAGAATATATCAAGAAGCACATGTATAATACAACATTGGAATTCTACATTGACTGGGACATCAGTAATCAGTAAGAACATATCAAGAAACACATGTATAATACAACATTGGAATTCTACATTGAGTGGGACATCAGTAAGAATATATCAAGAAGCACATGTATAATACAACATTGAAATTCTACATTGACTGGGACATCAGTAAGGACATATCAAGAAACACATGTATAATACATTGGAATTCTACATTGACTGAGACATCAGTAAGAACATATCAAGAAGCACATGTATAATACAACATTGGAGTTCTACATTGACTGGGACATCAGTAAGAACATATCAAGAAGCACATGTATAATACAACATTGGAGTTCTACATTGACTGGGACATCAGTAAGAACATATCAAGAAACACATGTATAATACAACATTGGAATTCTACATTGACTGGGACATCAGTAAGGACATATCAAGAAACACATGTATAATACATTGGAATTCTACATTAACTGAGACACCAGTAAGAACATATCAAGAAGCACATGTATAATTCAAAATTGGAGTTCTACATTGACTGGGACATCAGTAAGAACATATCAAGAAACACATGTATAATAAAACATTGGAATTCTACATTGACTGGGACATCAGTAAGAACATATCAAGAAGCACATGTATAATACAACATTGGAATTCTACATTGACTGGGACATCAGTAAGGACATATCAAGAAGCACATGTATAATACAACATTGGAATTCTACATTGACTGGGACATCAGTAAGGACATCAAAAAGCACATGTATAATACAACATTGGAATTCTACATTGACTGGGACATCAGTAAGAACATATCAAGAAGCACATGTATAATACAACATTGGAATTCTACATTGACTGGGACATCAGTAAGGACATATCAAGAAGCACATGTATAATACAACATTGGAGTTCTACATTGACTGGGACATCAGTAAGAACATATCAAGAAACACGTGTATAATACAACATTGGAGTTCTACATTGACTGGGACATCAGTAAGAACATATCAAGAAGCACATGTATAATACAACATTGGAATTCTACATTGACTGGGACATCAGTAAGAACATATCAAGAAGCACGTGTATAATACTACATTGGAATTCTACATTGACTGGGACATCAGTAAGGGCATATCAAGAAGCACATATATAATACAACATTGGAATTCTACATTGACTGGGACATCAGTAAGGACATATCAAGAAACACGTGTATAATGCAACATTGGAGTTCTACATTGACTGGGACATCAGTAAGAACATATCAAGAAACACATGTATAATACAACATTGGAATTCTACATTGACTGGGACATCAGTAAGAACATATCAAGAAACACATGTATAATAGAACATTGGAATTCTACATTGACTGGGACATCAGTAAGGACATATCAAGAAGCACATGTATAATGCAACATTGGAGTTCTACATTGACTGGGACATCAGTAAGAACATATCAAGAAGCACATGTATAATACAACATTGGAGTTCTACATTGACTGGGACATCAGTAAGAACATATCAAGAAACACATGTATAATACAACATTGGAATTCTACATTGACTGGGACATCAGTAAGAACATATCAAGAAACACATGTATAATACATTGGAATTCTACATTGACTGGGACATCAGTAAGAACATATGAAGAAGCACATGTATAATACAACATTGGAATTCTACATTGACTGGGACATCAGTAAGAACATATCAAGAAACACGTGTATAATACAACATTGGAATTCTACATTGACTGAGACATCAGTAAGAACATATCAAGAAACACATGTATAATACAACATTGGAGTCCTACATTGACTGGGACATCAGTAAGAACATATCAAAAAGCCCATGTATAATACAACATTGGAGTTCTACATTGACTGGGACATCAGTAAGAACATATCAAGAAACACATGTAAAATACAGCATTGGAATTCTACATTGATTGGGACATCAGTAAGAACATATCAAGAAGCACATGTATAATACAACATTGGAATTCTACATTGACTGGGACATCAGTAAGGACATATGAAGAAGCACATGTATAATACAACATTGGAATTCTACATTGACTGGGACATCAGTAAGGACATATCAAGAAACACATGTATAATACATTGGAATTCTACATTGACTGAGACATCAGTAAGAACATATCAAGAAACACATGTATAATACAACATTGGAGTTCTACATTGACTGAGACATCAGTAAGAACATATCAAGAAGCATATGTATAATACAACATTGGAGTTCTACATTGACTGGGACATCAGTAAGAACATATCAAGAAACACATGTAAAATACAGCATTGGAATTCTACATTGACTGGGACATCAGTAAGAACATATCAAGAAGCACATGTATAATACAACATTGGAATTCTACATTGACTGGGACATCGGTAAGGACATATGAAGAAGCACATGTATAATACAACATTGGAATTCTACATTGACTGGGACATCAGTAAGAACATATCAAGAAGCACATGTATAATACAACATTGGAATTCTACATTGACTGGGACATCAGTAAGGACATCAAAAAGCACATGTATAATACAACATTGGAATTCTACATTGACTGGGACATCAGTAAAGACATATCAAGAAACACATGTGTAATACAACATTGGAATTCGACATTGACTGGGACATCAGTAAGAACATATCAAAAAGCACATGTATAATACAACATTGGAATTCTACATTGACTGGGACATCAGTAAAGATATATCAAGAAACACATGTGTAATACAACATTGGAATTCTACATTGACTGGGACATCAGTAAGGACATATCAAAAAGCACATGTATAATACAACATTGGAATTCTACATTGACTGGGACATCAGTAAGGACATATCAAGAAGCACATGTATAATGCAACATTGGAGTTCTACATTAACTGGGACATCAGTAAGGACATATCAAGAAGCACATATATAATACAACATTGGAATTCTACATTGACTGGGACATCAGTAAGGACATATCAAGAAGCATATGTATAATATGACATCCTAACAAAGGAATTTGATTAACCAATTATATGTGAAATAGAGTATGTCCCGACTCCTAAAGCAGTTTATCTTCGAGAGTCTTGTCACCTTAGTCATATCTGGTCCATTTCAAATAAAAAAAAATAGCACACAAACATTTGAAGAACTAGTTTATTGTAACTGTTTTCTAAAATTACAAATAAATAGAAAAAAATCTTTAAAAACACATACAGAACAATGAGGGGAAGAACATAAATACTTGAGCCCATGTACATCATTTTGTTCTCCGGTAACATCAAAGTCAGTTTGTTAGAGTTCTGATTTATTTATACCAAGTTGCATACCCTAATTTATTGACTATGAGACATGCATCTATGTTTTATTGAATATTGCAGTTCACTGTTCTTTATTTTCCATCTCAGCCAAACAGTTCTCCTGTTTCTCTCTTTATTATGCTGCATAAGGCGGGATATGATGGCTTCTTGAAAAACCCAACAAATATTTGAAAAGAATAAGAACAGATTGTACATTATTCATAGAACAGCAGAAGAAATTCAAAATGTATTTTATATATTTATATTTTATACAAAGTAGAAAGAATCGTGATGAAAGGGCTTCCTGAGAAAGCCAACAGATTTTGAATTTAACAAGAAAGAGGACAGACTTAACATCATGCTTTCAGTGGAACTGCCGAAAATTATGATTTTGTTTATAAAACATTAAGTAAAATAATATGAGTAATTTGATTCTTCATAATATATGTATTTTAAAGTTTTATTTAAAACAGTAATGCTTTGAAGTTGATATTATGTCATTTGTGCATTTTAAATAGGAAATGTGAAGTGTACGTCCTTAACATTCAGAGATGTACGTCTATAACAGGAAACGGGTACGTCCATAACAACATATTCATCACACTAGCAGGAAATGAATTAATTTTTACTTTATTTGGAAGCCTACAGTCTAGTGTACAAACACGTAGTTTTGTTATATCTTTATGTATTCATACTTTAAAGTATAAAATTTTTGAAGCAACATTAAAAATTATGTTCTCTGAGTACATCCATAACGGGGCTATTTTAAGAACATTCCTCAAAAATTAGTAAAGTTTGAAAGCTGTCAGTTGGCACGTTAATAGTACTAGGTAGGTTACACACTATGTTAGTAGTACTAGGTAGGTTACACACTATGTTAGTAGTACTAGGTAGGTTACACACTATGTTAATAGTACTAGGTAGGTTATACACTATGTTAATAGTACTAGGTAGGTTATACACTATGTTAATAGTACTAGGTAGGTTACACACTATGTTAATAGTACTAGGTAGGTTATACACTATGTTAATAGTACTAGGTAGGTTACACACTATGTTAATAGTACTAGGTAGGTTACACACTATGTTAATAGTACTAGGTAGGTTATACACTATGTTAATAGTACTAGGTAGGTTAAACATTATGTTAATATTACTAGGTAAGTTATACACTATGTTAATAGTACTAGGTAGGTTACACACTATGTTAATAGTACTAGGTAGGTTATACACTATGTTAATAGTACTAGGTAGGTTATACACTATGTTAATAGTACTAGGTAGGTTACACACTATGCTAATAGTACTAGGTAGGTTACACACTATGCTAATAGTACTAGGTAGGTTATACACTATGTTAATAGTACTAGGTAGGTTATACACTATGTTAATAGTACTAGGTAGGTTATACAGTATGCTAATAGTACTAGGTAGGTTACACACTATGTTAATAGGTTACACACTATGTTAATAGTACTAGGTAGGTTATACACTATGTTAATAGTACTAGGTAGGTTATACACTATGTTAATAGTACTAGGTAGGTTACACACTATGTTAATAGTACTAGGTAGGCTATACACTATGTTAATAGTACTAGGTAGGTTATACACTATGTTAATAGTACTAGGTAGGTTACACACTATTACCATAATTAACTATACAATAAATAATATATTTGCAATCGCAACGAAAGTGACGGCAATCATGTATTTAGTTAAGGTTGCTGGGGCAGCTAGTGTGTCAGTTGATGTTTTCTTTATAGCATGCTAGGAAATATTGAACTGAACGTCGACACTACAAATAATCACCTGGCACTAACGTCATATTTCACCAATCCATCCTTTAAATAACAGTCCTTTTGGAAATCCCCTAGATTTCTTTGAAATGCTTATGATGTTTCTATATTAACATAACCGTTTTTGTTAACAGAGGCAGTATTTTTGAGGTAGTTGTGTCCCGGATTCAAATTCAGCAAGTGATAAAGGGGGTTTGTTTACAGGTCCTGATTTAAACTGGTGTATCAAACTATCATTTACATTGTTGAACACATATGAGATAAAGTAATAAATTTATATAAATTACATATATAAGGTAATATCCGACATAATATCTGTATTCGCAAGGTGGCAGGCATTTTTTTTGGCTCATGCGAGCTTAGTAGAAAAGACATAGTTAGCAAGTATATTATTGTCAATATCAAATGAAATCCTAATAACCCAGTCTAAAGTGTTATGTTACAAAAAAATCTTGTAACATAACCAAATAATTTAATAAATAATTATTAATCCTAACTTAATCTACATAATCTATTAGTATGTTAAATCATTGATAATGAATGTCCAAAATTAGAAATAAATAACAGGTTTATCCAGGTGAATCATCACAGTCATTTCGAGTAATGACTGACTTTTTTGGCATTACATGAAATGACTGTTACACTAAGGCATTTCGCGAAAATTACTGAAAATTCCAGTCATTACGCGAAATGACTGGGAATGAAGCACAGTTATTACACAGTTTGACAGGCAATGCACAATAGCCAATTGAGACAGTCACCATTGTTAGGCAATTAGCATTCCCAGTTGGAGAATGGTTGGGTCATCCATTACCTGTCCATCAAATCAGAGAACACTAGTGGGATAGCTGTCAATCAAACTGTCAGGGGGAGGGTTAGAGTCTTGTACTCAGAGAGGGATAAATTATTAGCAAAATGTTCCCATTTGCAAATATATAGCAAATATTTATTCACTTTGTTTATCTACTTGAGTAATGTGAATGTCTGAAGAATTATGAAAGCTGACACTAATGCACAATGAACATTGGAACAATATATAATGACAAAACTACACACATTGTTATTAAGCAGTATTACTGAAATGGTCACCAGTTAAACTGTGTAATAACACTGCCTTATTTCCAGTCATTTCACGTAATGACTGGAATTTTCAGTCATTTCGCAAAATGCCTGAGTGAAACAGTCATTTTGCGTAATGCCTAAACTTGTCAGTCATTAAGCGAAATGACTGATTACGCAGATTGACTGTAACATATATATTTTCAGGACTATCTCTGAAATGTCACACGTGATCTAGATGTTGTATTGTGTGTCTGTAGGTGTTACAAGGTCTGTTGCCGTGGACGAGGTTAATGGCTTTGCGTACTTTGGTCATTATGGTGGCAATATCACACAGGTGACACTTGACGGATCCAGTACAAAGGTCATCTTCTCTACAGGCAAGTTGAACTTACCTGATTGTTCACAAGTTGTCGTGGGCTATGATATAATACTACATGCCATTTTATTGCTAATACACGATCCCTGTAGCTTACTCATTACTAAGTTCATTTATTTTATTAAAATGTCAATGCAGTCTCTAAACAGATTTCTGTCATGTTTATGCTTGTAATATTATAATTTTAGAGCACAACAGAATGTTATATTGAATCAATATAAGTGTAGCACACCTTCATGGATCAGGATCAAGGCCAAGGTCAAATGAATAACGCGTCGTTATTCAATCCATATTACATGGCTGATACATAAATTACTTTGTTATCTGTGGGTATAATGCATATTCAAAGTTACACATTACGCACAACTCCAGTCTAACAAAAGGCAGAATATTTATACCTCTGTTATATTGGCATATAGATGAGCTGGCATTCCCCTTTACACTCTAGACATAGTGAAGTGCATGGCAGCCTTAACACACTTCCATTGACCAGTACAACCTTTCACACAGCCACATCGGATGAGACCCCTGCATGCCTCACTAGCAATTGGGAGGGAAGACCATAGTGGCATCTACTTTCCAGACTCCTTGGTCCATCCCCATTCAGCAGGGGATACCTGCAGCAGTCATGGTTCGTGAGCATGGCCCCAAATGTAACCTCCCTGTAGTGCTGCTGGCCTGGCGTGCTGTTCGAGGGCAGCTGCGGTGGGGGAATGTTCTGGAGCGTGCGCCTCTTTGCGGTGAAAAGGTGCTTTCGAACCTCATTGACACTGTTTGATTCGCTCGTGCGGTCGTACAGTAGGACCGTGAAGCGCTCCAGGCACTGAGGGATGTCTTCGTTGATTTCAGACGGTCCTTCAGCAAGCGCTCCCTTGATTGTTACTTTGCAACGGTATATCTTCCTTCTTCATTGTACTGTTACTCAATGGTTCGATAGATGTGTAGTACTCTGGAAAATCCAGAAAATGTGTGTGTTCAATACTATTCATAACCGGGTGAGATCCTTCAATCGTGTCTGTATAGTTTCGACAGAGGCATTGGAACAGTGAAACAGCTGTACCATGAAGATTCGTCATGGCTGTGGTAGAGCTCGAGTTGATGTCTATGTTATCAATGGCTGCCAGAACAAACAGGAGACGGTACAAAGGAGGGACAACAACACCAATGTTATCAATGGCTGCCAGAACAAACAGGAGACGGTACAAAGGAGGGACAACAACACCAATGTTATCAATGGCTGCCAGAACAAACAGGAGACGGTACAAAGGAGGGACAACAACACCAATGTTATCAATGGCTGCCAGAACAAACAGGAGACGATACAAAGGAGGGACAACAACACCAATGTTATCAATGGCTGCCAGAACAAACAGGAGACGGTACAAAGGAGGGACAACAACACCAATGTTATCAATGGCTGCCAGAACAAACAGGAGACGGTACAAAGGAGGGACAACAACACCAATGTTATCAATGGCTGCCAGAACAAACAGGAGACGGTACAAAGGAGGGACAACAACACCAATGTTATCAATGGCTGCCAGAACAAACAGGAGACGGTACAAAGGAGGGACAACAACACCAATGTTATCAATGGCTGCCAGAACAAACAGGAGACGATACAAAGGAGGGACAACAACACCAATGCCAATATACCTCTTACAAACCTGACTGTAAAGACATTTACGTATGTACATAACTCGGTCAATGCAAACTTTCCATTAAATGACTGACCGTGATCAAACATATCGAGTCTGAGAATATTAGCTGCCTTGAGCAATGCAATGGCCTCGTCATCCTGTTGTTCATTGTCATCCAGTTTACCAAATATAAGCGCACTTACTTGAACATCGAATACAAAGAACACAAACTTTCCCTGCTTAAAGCATCTGATATCTGGGATCTTTCACATAATTTTTTCCTTGAGTTTGGTGCTATGCACATATGTATCAGACGCACCCAGTTTCGTCAAGCGGTGTTTCAGCAGCAGAGTGAGATCAGATAATTTGAAAGGTGGACACTCAGGATCCCCCCGACCATCTTCAGTATAGTGAAGCAGCTCAGCAAAGGCCAAGCTGTGCCACAATGAATGACACAATTCTGAATGACCGTGGTCCTTTCTCAACCTTGCCTTTGCTTCATTGAACAAGTTCAGAGCACACCGGTCGTGGTACTTCGCTTCTTGGGCTATCAGATCCGCAGCACTTAACCTCGTGATTAGTTGGTCATCCTCTAGTACTTTAGCGTATTCCCTCAGTCGACTGTCCAGCTGTTTCGTCTGTCTCAGTGGATTTTCTGCATTTGTTTCAGTTGTGCAATTAAAAAAACAATGCTTCATTGAAAATGGCTCAAACTTACTGCGTGTGTATTTAGGGTCTGGGGCACTGTGTGTCGGGGCCGAGGCATGACGCTTCTTAATGACCTGATGCAGTCTTTTGATTTTCAATTTCTTTATCATGGCTTTGCATGACGGATGCCACTTTGCACTATGACGCAACAATGTCAATGACACACCGTCTCCTTCATCAAGGGCGTCTAAATTCAGGCTTTAAAGGCAGTGGAGCCAGATCAACATAATTTTTGAGATTGTCAGCAAACACAACATAGTCGTTGTCAATATTGTCACATTTTGAGTTATTTGCTGGACAACGCAATGCCTCTCCACCTCGGTCATCTTGACACAATATGCATTTCGACCAATCCATGATGAATCAGTATTGGATCCTTATTGAAAGAGTGGCATATGTGCAGGTTGTCACGTAGAGGTGGGCGTCTGCCTCACATTTTCCTAAGCAAGAAAAGAACATTCGTTACCGTAGTAAGTTCCACATCTCAATATGCCATATAAAAACAGGTATGTGCAAAAAAACATGGTAAAATGGCTAAAAAAATGATTATTTTGACAGTTTACCTTGACCTTTATCCATGAATTTGACCTCTGAACGTCATGAACCCAATTCCATTCGATTGGTCATCCAAAGAAGTATCAAGATATATCCTAAGTTTGTCTTAATCAGCCAAGTAGATGCAAAGATATGCACATTTCAGACAGGGGGATAATTTTTGGTGGTCGCCATCTTGGATTTATGCAAATGAGGTCGTTCCGGGAGAACTTTTTCTTGGCTACCTGTCTGAAAAATTTTAATAAATATTAACCAACATCTGTGCAAATTTTTACAGACTTCCAAAAAAGCACTATCATAGCATTTTTGTGCACATAGCTGTTGGACTAATATAGGTGTATACCTTAGAGTGGTTTTAATAATACGTGATCACTTATGAGATGTTTTAACTTGGTAATTTCAGAATCTTTCAATCACATTTTTAGTTTTAAGGACAATATAACTATGGGATATCTTATCCAAGGTTTCATGCAGTTAACAGTGTCCCATTGTTAAATCACTTTAGATAGGCTGTGTCTTAACACTGATTGGCTGGACGTTTCCACCCTGTATTACTATGCAGCACTTTGTGCAAATGTGCAGCTGCATGGTTAATTTAAATATTGGGCCATGTCCTGGTCAAAGTCCACCACCCTCCGAACCAATCACAAAGGTATGGTTATAGCAGTAGTGCTGTTGCCTTGCATAAAAAATTAGTATGCAATCTAACTGCATAAATAATTTTTTTTGCAATGCAACAATACAACACCAGATAGATTGAAAAATGCTAGAATTTCTTTCTGAGATTTATTAACTACTAGATAGCCTGGTTTAAAATTAAACAAATACAAACAAATGTGGGCCAATAAAGGTAATCAGTCATTGCCTCATATTTTAAGTCAGCACATTATAAAAAGGCCCACATTATGCATATGAACAATAACATACCAAAATGAATGCATTACATAAACACTACCTCTTACAAAGAGGTCTACATTCATCTACAATCATGTGGTGTAATAATTATGGCAATACATCAATTGCTAACACTACTAGAGACTAAGACAACACAGCGAGGTGGGGCAATTCCGCCACCCGGTCACCCAGACATGTGACCGCCCCACCAAAGCCTGTTGTGCTTGTGAAAGACCCATTTCTTATTTACACAGACCAAAAGAACTTGTCTGAGACAAGTCTTCCTAACATATCATCAAAGTAAATATAAAATGTTAGGTCATCACACATTCAAACTGTAGTTTCACAGTGTGTAGTGTCCATGGATTAGAAGAACTCGCCCGAGACAAGCCTTTGCAAAATCTCATTAAATATGATGAGACGCCAAAGAAAAGCCCTGCCTGGTGTGAACACACAAATTGCAACATTTAGCACATCAGTGAGGGACTGAAGCTGCTTGAGGCTAAATCTTCTTGTGGACAAAAAGTTGCACAATAACGACGTACATTTATCCAATTAAACCTCAGTGAGTATAGCTTCTAAGTTCAGCATATCCAAAGTAATATCCAAGAAATACAGAGTTGTATCAGGGCCCTGTATTAATGGGACGCCCAACAGCCCAAAGAGTTGTACCAGGCCCCTGTATTAATGGGACGCCCAACTGTCCACATAGTTTTATCAGGCCCCTGTATTAATGGGACGCCCAACTGTCCACATAGTTTTATCAGGCCCCTGTATAATGGGATGCCCAACTGCCCACATAGTTGTATCAGGGCCCTGTATTAATGGAACGCCCAACTGCCCACATAATTGTATCAGGTCCCTGTATTAATGGGACACCCATCTGCCCACATAGTTGTATCAGGGCCCTGTATTAATGGGATGCCCAATGCCCACAGAGTTGTATCAGGGCCCAGTATTAATTGGACGCCCAATGCGCACAGAGTTGAATAAATGCATTAATGCCAGCTGCACCTTTTGCAGAAGAATCGGTTGAAAACAGACAAATCCTCAATCGCATGTACCATCCATGTCAGTCCTAATATACCATCCATGTCAGTCCTAATGTACAATCCATGTCAGTCCTAATGTACCATCCATGACATTCCTAATGTACCATCCATGTCAGTCCTAATATACCATCCATGTCAGTCCTAATGTACCATCCATGTCAGTCCTAATGTACCATCCATGTCAGTCCTAATGTACCATCCATGTCAGTCCTAATGTACCATCCATGACAGTCCTAATGTACCATCCATGTCAGTCCTAATGTACCATCCATGTCAGTCCTAATGTACCATCCATGACAGTCCTAATGTACCATCCATGTCAGTCCTAATGTTGTCTTTGCCACCCATTCCAATGCACTACTAAATGATTCGAAGATCTTATAGGAGCTGACTAGTCCCATTGTAAGAATGGTGTCCATGTAGAATTTCCTTTCCACTGAAGACCCAACAAAGGCTTGTCGAGTGGTGACACAGGAATGATTTGGAATGCCGACTGTGTCAACTTTACCTAAGACAATAGTGCATGGAGATTTCTTAATGAAAGCATTGACATATCGAATCGTAGCGTACTGCATGCAAGAAAATTCCTGTGGATTGAAATTTTTGACAGAATCCGTGTGAGGCTATTCAACACAGCCCCACACGCCGGTAATATGCCCAAGACAGATCAAGAACATTATCAACAACTGGCCAGGGTCAGAAGCCGCCACTTTGGGCAGGCTTGTGGGGAATGCCAGATCACCTACCAACTGCGTGGAGACCGTCACTCCGGCAGGCCTGTAGGGAATGCCATCTGTGGTAAGTCGTTCGCCGAATGACTCGAGGCCATCACTTGGCTCGGTGGCGTATATTGATGGGCAAACCAGCACCAGAACATTACCAGGTACCGTGTTGCTACGGTCAGACAGCATCTGAGGCATTTCTTCAGCAATCTGCTTGACCGCTGCATGCATACTTAATGGTCTGCCCTCACTGCTGTCAGTCCGCCGTCGCTACATCATTTCGACAGTGGTGCGGCCACCTGTGGGACAATATGCCAATATTGATTTACTCAATGTTTGCTGCAATGGGTCGATTCGCACTCTGGCTCTGTGCCCTTTTTGGGCACCATCCTGGAATATTTAGAGCATGCCAGACATGGTGCTGATTATCTGAATGGAAAAGCGTTATGTACGTCCTAGCCCACTGTGATGACAACCTCACTGTACCTGTAGGGAATTCACTGTGTTGACATGTCAAATGGGTGACAGTAGTAACTACTGAAGTGTCCAACCGAACATCTGGACCAAAGCGCCGAACTGGACATCTAAGCCGAAGCACCAGGTACTGGCCGGTTCGCCCAGATGCCAGTTCGTCACAGCATTCATACAATATAAAAGCTAATTACTTGTTGGCTAGCCAAACTGATAGGATAAAATGAACATTTGGACCAAAGCGCCAGGTACTGGCCGGTTCACACAGCCACCAACTGGCCATTTCGTAACAGCATTCATACAAGGTAAACAGCAAATTACTAGTTGGCTAGATGATAATAAATCAAACGACGAACGGCGCTTGTCACTGGCACAATCTGAGTATGTGGTTGAAGTAGCTCCCATGCCCAGGTTCACATTTTCAGTGGCAATGACAAATAATTTTCGTAAAATCCACCGTGATTTACAACCCACTAGGGTGGGTAGATCGCAACATTTTGCAACAGTCCCTCGTTCTAAGGAACCCGTATACAACCCCTTAGAACTGCCGTCAGGAGGCTTCTCCTTTTCTAAGGATCCTCCAGTCATCCACTGTGGATTCGCTGATGTTTCACCCTCTCGTGTGGGTGGGGTGGGGGAGCAGCACACTAATCAAAATTGTTGTGGAACAGCGCTATTTCTGTAATCTAGTGTCCATGTCGCGAAGATGGCTGTGTATATCCTCCTTTCAGGATTGGTCTGGGGCAGCCCTGAATAGCTCAGTCCAGGGCCTCCATCGACCATGTGAGTGTGGAGAATGTTCAAGCAAAGTCTGCTTGAACAAATTAAGAGCAGCATTACAGCTTTCCCAATATGTGGCTACAGCTTGGTCCGATGGTGCGGCATTGGATTGCTCTGTGGCATTCAACATATTGCTGCACCAACGGACCCAGGCTCTGCTGGATGCCTCTCCTCATTTATCACAGGTTGAAAAGGAGAGTCTACATACTGCCCCATTCGGGTCCCCATCACTTTTTGACGATCTCCTGACAAAGCTGCATTTGCTAGAAAAGGTGGTCGGTCGGCAGAGAGAAAACATCTTGTATCGTGCCTCTGCACCTTTTCCGGTGTCTAGACACTCACACTTTACTTTCAGAAAAGGTGGGAGCTCGACTATCCCGGTTCTGCGATGTCTGGAGACGAAAGGGATGCAGCGGATGGGTGTGTAAAGCTCTGGAAATCTGTTTCCAGCTACATTTCAGGGAGTGTGCTCCCAGGACATGTACCCCTTCACCATTTGTGGACAGGGGCCCCCTCTTGAAGAGGAAGGCATTATCAGCCTTAGTCCACAAAACGAGAGAAACGAGACGATCAAAATTACCTGCAGTGCATCTTCTCCCGGTTTTTACAGTCACCTGTTCCTCGTTCCAAAGACATCAGGAGGAAGGAGGTCTGTTACCTCTCACTCCTCAACACACTCCTGGAAATTCCCCATTTTATTGGCCTTATCGATGCCTACTTCCATATTATAATTCATCAGGGTTACAGAAAATTCCTTTGGTTCCAGACTCGGGATACCTTCTACCAATTCAGGGCCCTACCTTTTGATCTCTCTCTAGCACCTTGGGTATTCACCAAGGTTATGGTAGAGATCCAAGTTCTGGTGCATGGAATGGCCATCAATCTGTGTCAGTTCCTGGACGGCTGATATACTCAATCAAAGCCTCCGGGACACAGGCGAAGTTCTCTCCGTCACACGATGGCACTTCTTATTCACGAAAAGATGTCCGACTTGATTCCCATGCAAAAGTTCCTGTTTCTGGTATATTAATTCGACCTGATTTCCTTCCGTGTGACCCCAATGTTGGAATATCATCGCAAGATCCAGGAGATCATTCAGTCCCTCCTGAATCGATGGGGGGGCAAGCTCATATGTGGCAGATCCTGTTAGGTTTGTTTGCGCCAACAGAGAAATTAGTTCGTCTGGGTCGCCTTCACACCCGCATGTTGCTACATTGAGATTTAAATCCATCAACAAGCGACATGTGGATCCTCATTTCCTCTGCGGGGGACGAGGATCTACAATGGTGGGTGTCTGGACGCAATGTTTGGATGGGAGCTCGGGTAATCCCCAAGAAACTAGGCGCATATTTGTTCATGGATGCTTTGAAAATAGGTTGGGCATTGGAACCCCTTGTCAGTCTCCGATAATTGGTCAACAGTAACTATTAGATATTGTTATAACAGTGTGTAACATATTTTTTTTTTTGCATTTTAATTATTTATTTATTTGTATTACTTGATTTTAAAGCAGAGTTTACTCTATATTTAGCCGATCCGTTATTTTGCATCACTTATTTCTTTACAAATGTATATCTAAATTTCTTATTATATCCTTTTTGTAGCGATTATGTTTTACAGATGTTGTATTTTAAGCGCCTCTGAACAGGTTTTATATCCAGATATATGGCGCTATACAAATAAAAGTTATTATTATAAAGGCCCCAAATGTGTTCTTTCATGCACTATACCAGCACTGGACAGTCATTTGAACGACGACATGGCCAATGACAGAATCCTGTGCCCTGTCCAAGCTTTGTGATTCTACCTAGAGAGATCTATGTAATCCAGGACGTAAATCAGATATTGTCCCATCAACAATCTCCAGTTAGATCCACCATTATTGAATGTTATGCGCAGTCATCTTCTAAACTCCTCGACTTCCATCGGGTTAAGGCACACCAGGTACAGTCTATGGCAACGTCCCTTGCATTCCACAGACAGGTCTCAATGGAACAGATACTGAGAGCCTGTATCTGGCGGTGTCATTACAATTTTACAGATTTTTATCTGAAAGACCTATCCCTCTACTCCTCAGATCTCATTTACCTGGGACCAATAGTGGCTGCCGAGACAATTCTGCCACCAACAGGCCATTAGGTGTAGATTTGTTTATACCCCACCATCCATTAATATATACTCTGCACTTTGTGAAGCGATGGAGCCAGGATAAGTCCATGATAGGCTGTAAATTCTATATTTTTATAATTAAAATATGTATTTACGAATAATATACTTACTTGACTTCGTCGCTTCACCATCTTACCCTCCCTCCTGCCCAACTATAAAGAGATTACCTATAACAGGACAATCCTCGTAGCCAGTGGGAATGTGAAACAGAACTGTGAACCAATCAACAAAACACAATAGAAATGCAAATGGAAACCACCAAGTCTCATTAATTTTGGGTACCTGTTCCGTTACGTATGCTTATTGAATGTCTGTCAATTTAGTACAGACATGCGAGTGATATTCGTCCGTCAGGCCTCAAAAACATAACCCCTTTTATCGCCCGTTGAACTACACAGATGTGTGGCCCACAAACAACACCCTTGGGCCTGGGCCTGGGTCAGGGCCTGAACCTGGGCCTGGAACTTCGATAAACATTTTTTAAATGGTCACCATTGTCCACAACAGTTTTGTTTTGTGGGTTCCAGAAACCTTAAAGTTAATTTGACTTTGTGTCACAAGAACACGACCTGGTAACCCCCTCGCAAGCCGGCGGAACAAAGTTGCTGACAACAGCGACACACTCGCCCCCTCCTGAGCTTATGAGGTGACAAATGGTGCCAGCTCTCACACCTAAGAAGCTGACAGATCATGTCGTGGCTAAAACCAAACTCCACCAATTCGTTTGTAAAAGCAAGAAGTTGTGAACCGACCAGTTAAGGGGACGAGTCAATGTGGTTTACAGCACAATGTAAAACCACCAAATCAATTGTGGGTTTAAAATTTCAATGTGATCCCGACTATCAACGGAACGCAAAGATGGCTGTTTCGCTCCCCGAATGCCGATGTCATGGACACGGCAACCAGGCCCTTAACCAAACATAAAATGTTGTCTGTCTTAAACTTTCTAAAAAAAAGTGTAACCTGAAGTGCGCGAATGGCTTCCACGAAAGCCGTTCGCGCGAATGACAGCCATTGTTGGCCCAACTGTTTGTTTTCATCTGCAAGCCAATGCTGGTTGATATAATGACAGCCATGAGTGGCCCATTTGGTTTTTGCACTGGTAAGACAGTGCAAGTTAAGACAATGTTAAATGACAGCCATTATTGGCTGAATTAGTTTTTCAAAGGCAGTCCTAGTCCAGTTTAGCCATTATTGGCCCAATCAAGTATTGCTAGCTGAGCAGCGAGGTTGGCATTATCACCTCTACAGTAGTAACTTTGCATTCGTTTAAACCTTAGTATTTAGCATGGTTAAAAAATAATGAAACCAAAATGTGGCACGATAATGACAAATAGGAAAATTATTATATGGTAAAATCTACATAATAAAGGAAGAGCCAACACATAAAGGTTCGTGAAAAAGTAACTTGGAACTCTATTTTAAATATATAAACATGGAAGTAATGCTTGCAACATCATGACTTAGTCTTAAGTATATGCCTACAAACAAATATGTCTAATATGGATAAATTGGATTACAAAATAAAAATTAAAGGCTTGACCCTGAAATTAAAGGATTTACACTACTAAAAGTAAAGGATTTACACTAAAAGTAAAGGATTTACACTAAAAGTAAAGCAGTACAACATATGTCAATTGAAGATAGCACTTAATTGGCTTTGAAAGTCATAAATTGAAGTATTACTTTTTTAATAAGACAGCCTATCATCCAGATCCAGTATTGCCTATTGGACAAAAACAATATGCATTTACTAGACTGAGTACAGTCTAGTTGTTCGTGGTTTGCTTTCGTTTGAGGTTTTTTCTTTTTTTCTTTGTTATTTTCTTCTTATAAAATTCATCCATTTATGTGAATTCCTACATTAGGCAATTACTTAATGCTGGTAAGCATGTCATTTATTTAATGATGATGCTGTTGGTCAATAATCCAATGATAATGGGCTCAATATATGGATTGACTTGACGTCACATCTACGCGCACTAAAATGGCCCCATCGAATGTGCTGGAAAATATTTAACAGTCATAACAATTTGTCATTAATACAGCAATAAAACACTTTGTTATTTTCTTCATATATGTTCAGGTAGACGTGTTTGGGGGCTCACTATTGATCCAGTAGAAGACAAGTTGTACTTCATAAACAACTACAAGAAGATTGAAGTGGTCGGGGTGGACGGCAGTGGGAGGACAACAATCACCACCTGTACAGGCACGCCGTTTGGGTTGACCTTGGATCTGAAAGAGGGGTAACTTATTTCCTGCAATTTTACAATTGTAACTTAAACTTACAATACAGAAATAGTATGCTATAAAAGTGTACAGGGCTTAGACATTGTGTACATTATGTAGCTTGTGTAATATGCAAATTGCAAACATGTGTAGAATGCAAATTGCAAATAATACAATTAAATTTGTACAACGTGTACTCTTTACAATGTTAATACCTGTCACCTACACACTGGGCTTTTGCTAATGTAGCTTGCAAAAAATATTTACATTTTTAGGTGTTATTGCGTGTCAGATAAATTTGATAAAAGTATGTAATTACCAGAAGGTGGCAGCAGTCTAGAACAATTCCAATATGTACTTTATGAAGAAATACTTATTCAGTGGAGCACAAATTTTATTCTAGAATCCTGAATATACATTACGTTGTAGTTAAAGTGAAACAAAATTAACAAGATTTGCCATCCAAGCCAAAGGCCCAGATGGCAAGTGGACAAGGAAGCCATTGGCTTATCGAGAGTCCAACAATGTTCATCTACTTATAACCCGCCCTCCTGAGATATGTGTCAATCTTGTTTTTAAACATATTCACGCTGCTAGCAGTTACACAATCTGTAGATAATTTGTTCCATTCATTTATTGTCCTCTGTGAGAACGAGTGCTTCCTGATGTCCAATCTACATTGATCCTTTACTAATTTTACCTCATGTCCTATCCTTCTTGAGTGAGAAAAAAATATTTCTATCAATATTTTCATACCCATTCAATATCTTAAAAACTTCAATCTGATCTCCTCTTAACCTCCTTGTCTCTAGAGTTGTTAAACCACATTCTTTCAGGCGTTCTTCATAACTAAGGTCTCGCAGTTCTGGAATCATTTTAGTTGCTCTCCTTTGTATGCGTTCAAGCGTATCTATATCCTTCTTACGATATGGTCTCCATGCTTGTATACAGTATTCTAAATGATGTCTAACTATTGCTTTATAAAGAGGTATAATTAACTTTTTTCCCTTGTATGTTATGTTTCTTCTAATCAATCCAAGAATTTTATTACCCTTTGAAGCTGCAATACCACACTGCTCTGAAACTTTCATATCAGCGCTCATTGTAACTCCTAAGTCCTTTTCTTTTACAGTAGTACCCAGAACAGTATCTCCCATTTTATAGTTTACATTCAAGTTCCCATGTCCTGTATGTAGGCATTTACATTTCCCAAAATTGAACAGCATCTGCCATTTCTCAGACCATTTCACTAATCTGTCTAGATCGTTTTGTAAATGTTGTTTATCACCATCAGTATTAACCTTTCTAAACAGTTTTGTGTCATCCGCAAAGTTCAGTACTTTACTTGTTTTACTGTCGTCCAAGTCATTGATATAAATTAAGAATAATATAGGTCCTAATACTGATCCTTGAGGTACCCCACTCAAAACCGATTTCCAATTTGAAACTTCTCCATCTACTACAACTCGTTGTCTTCTGTCAATCAGCCATTGTTCTATCCAGTCAGTTATGCTATCCCTGATACCATGGGCTCTTAATTTAAGAAGTAATCTTTGATGTGGCACTTTGTCAAAAGCTTTCTGAAAATCTAAGTAGATAATATCTACTGGCGATCCCACGTCTATCCACTTAGTGATTTCTTCCAAAAAACATAACATATTTGTTAAGCATGACCTCACTTTAAGGAATCCATGTTGAGATGAATTTAATAATTTATGCTTAACGAGGAAGTCCACCATATGGTCTTTAATTAACCTTTCTAATAATTTACAAATCACTGACGTTAAACTCACTGGTCTGTAATTCTCTGACTTATTTCTCGAACCCTTTTTAAATAATGGTATGCTTCTTTCCATTCAAACGGAACAACTTCCTCTTTTAATGACATTGTTTTGGGCCTTTTCACCTAATATCATGCAACTGGTTTACTTGGAATCTGTTCTAAAAGTGCGGAATTCTGGTCTAATGTCAGTGTGGATCGCGTGTATTTTTAACGTGGTTGAAATGTGCAGTTACAACTTTAGTTGCTTTCATATTGGATTTACACGCAGCAAAAACTCTTACACTGCCATACCGTGCAGCATTCGGATGTAAACATGATTCAGCGAAGTATAGAGAGTTGTCTTTTTTATTTCCTCTGGAAAAACAGACAGTAGTGAAGCAATGGATTCACAATTGCGGGCAGGCTGGTTGGAAGCCGACGCAATATGCTAGACTTTGTTTGGCCCATTTTGAAGAGTCGAGTTTTGAAATTGATATATTTTCATCAACTAATGGGTCAAGATCCTTCAAAACATTGGAACGTTAAAGCCTGAAGCAATACTGACAATCTTCCAGCATGTACCTCAGCCAAAGGCTTCAACACAACGCAAACACTAGATCAAGAGAACTGTCAAATTCGAACACGAGGAAGTTAGTATACAATGAATGAATGGACTATCTTGCCAACTAAGTTGATTTTAATTACAAACAACATGTCCAAACTTATTAGCAAATGTGTGACTAAAATCGTCTACGTCTACGATCAGGTGTTTAAAGTTGGAGTAGTGGGAAACCTAGTCAGCACCCTTGACGTAGGATTCTGGGCAAATATGGTGCTGCCCATGCAAAAAAAGATTTTCTGTGTTCAACGAGGTATATTTAATTAACCACTTGCGTGATATTCATGATTATAGTTGCAAATGGTTAGTTTTCAAGTACTTTAATAGGTTCAAAGGCTTCCAAAATGCCTTTGGTTTCACTGTAAGACTTAGTAAAAAAGAAATTAGTTTCTCGACCCCGCACACTTCCTGTTTGGTCGCCGCCTCCTTTTTTATTACTTTTAGAAAAAAATTATTTTTAAACGTTTTTCGGTTCTGGGAAGATATCTCTGGCAAAAACTTGCCATGCGAAGTATTGTTAGAATCATACAGGGTCTGTGACTACAGAGTCTAAAATACAAGCAATGATTTAACAAGATTGCCATCCAAGCAGGGTTGCTTGATTTAAATCATTGATTTAAATCATGAAAAAAAAAATAATTGATTTATCCAGTTTTTTTAATCGCTCATTTATATGAATTTAACACAAATAATTGTTTATAAGCATCGAGATCAACAAGTTTTGTGTTTTTTAATACAAAACACAAAGTGTGCACACTTGTGTAGCTGTATTGACACCAGATAGCCCGATAGTCAAATATTTTATGACATTGTGTATATCAGATTTCAAAAAAATCAAATAAATAAAAAAATCTTATTTAAATAAAAAAATCTGATTTTTTTTTTAAATCATGATTTTTTTCAACCCTGCATCCAAGGCAAAGGCCCAGATGGCAAGTGGACAAGGAAGCCATTGGCTTATCGAAAGTCCAACTTTTTTATCTATGTGTAATGAGTACTTCCTGATATCCAATCTATAACGATCCTTTACTAATGTTGACCAGAGTTGTTTGATTTAAATCATTTAATTTAAATCATGATTTAAATCACTCCAAACAAATACAAAATTCATCCATCCGTTTAAATAACGATTAACACATCACAAAGGCCAAGATATTGTTGTTCATTGCATTCTGTCGTAATTTTCATTCGGTCGTGATGCGACTATTTACATTTTGTTATGATGATGTCGCGATGTTTCAAAGTCGCCTTCGACAACGGGCGCCATTTTCTGTTGACTTCTTGTAATGAATATTCATTGTCGTCATCATCAACGATGTTGCAATTGCAGTTGATCCATAGGTGCATAATGAAATTACATCAGTGATTCTTTCAACGTTAAACTAATTATTGCGCTTAAACGGGGACACTAATTAAAACTAGTGTACTACACATGATATAATATACTCTATCATAAATGTTATGAAATAATGCTTACTATGCTAATAAATATTTACTTGATGGGTTTTGAAAATTCACGGATGTGATGATGTTGCACATTACAGCTGTATAGCCAAACTTTGAAGACACGGGTTCATGAAATTATAAAAGTTAAACAAATTATTTTGTTATGTTTCCTGATTGCAGCATCAAATTTTATTTTAATGATTAATGCCCATTAACTGATCAAACAACTTCCTGCAGCATTTAGGAGTTGTTTGTTTTGTTAATATCCCACTAACTCTGCTTGATGTGCCATGTTATTGCCATCACATTGTTTTACATGTACCATTTTAGACAGCTGTTTTATGCACATTATGATGGAACATCATCAACTGGTATCTGGAAGGTGAATCTGGATGGAAGTGGAAACACTCAGATTGTGTCAACTAGGGGCAGGGAGATATTTGGTGTGTCCATCAACTACAACAACAGCAGCAGCAGGTTGTGTTGGAGTAACTACTGTAAGTTGACATCCTATCTCAGACAAACTAAGAATTTACAGTGGAATCTCTAGAAAATAATTTCGCCAATTTGTTTCTTCTTCATTTAAACTTGAAGATCATTTGCTCGCAACGTATTCGCACCAATCGTGTTTTTTTAGGTATAGTGACTCCACGAGAGGATATCGTTTTCCCTGGTTGGGATCTGTTGCTTTCCTTAGCATAGTTGACCCAGTTATATAATACAAAACTGAAGTCCCACTGAAGTAGTAATTTTAGGAACAAATAAATTATGCCTGTGTGCGTGTGCATGTGTGGACGAGCGTGGGTATGTGCTTGCACGTATGTCATGATGGCACAATTACCTGGATGTGCTCAAAGTCACCACCATGTGAACGGTGATGTGAAAATAAACACTGTTTTGGGAAAACCTAAACTAACTAAAACTTACCCCCTTCCTCCATGAAACCAGTGTCATGTAGTGTCATATATTGGTGTTTTAATATAATCCATCAGCGTTTTTTTTCACTAGCACAAGGTGCATTAAACAAATTTAAATTAAGGATAGGTATTGTATAAGTCATATTCTCTATATGTTATCAATGCATTCATTCAGGTGAAATCCTAAGCCAGTCATGGTATTACAATTTACAAAATTTAATTCATGTAATTAACCCAATCTATTATTAACACATGTAAAATAGTATGTACAATTAAGCATATCTAGTGTAGCATCATATATACGCTTTTAATTATTTTAAGACTATCCAACACAACAAATATTTAATTTGGGAACTGATAATGTACAAACAACAAGAAACAGTCACTTACAGTTGGCAACAACCCACAAGTATACAGTGTCACTGGCAGGCCAAGAGGATTAGCAGTTGTAAATGATGTTGTTTATTACTCACAAGATGATCCACGCAGGTAGTACACTTTGTAGCTTCACTTCCCATGTTGCATTACTTTGAATTGTCTACATTTGGAATATGCAGACTGTTAATTAAGTAATGTCTTTCTACTTAGGGACAGGTAGTTATACCCCAAGTGGCTGTTCACTACAACAATATATAGGATCTAACAAAGGAGGGGCCAAAATGGGAGGTCAAAGGGGGAGGCCAAAATGGGAGACCAAAGGGGAGGTCAAAGGGGAGGCCAAAATGGAAGGTCAAAGGGGGAGGCCAAAATGGAAGGTCAAAGGGGAGGCCAAAATGGGAGGGCAAAGGGGGAAGCCAAATGGGAGGTCAAAGGGGGAGCCCAAAATGGGAGGTCAAAGGAGGAGCCAAAGGAGGAGACAGACTTAGTCACCCGTAGTCTACCAAGCCACCATGTAGTAGTACAACAGTTTACATACAAAACAAATAAAAAAGCTAAGAGGGGCCATGGCCCCCTCCCTTAAATACACCACTGGCTCACACAGCAAGAATTACAACAAATACTGTACATGTAGTGTAACCAAACAAGTGGCTACTGTCTCCTGATGTCTGATTATTGGTTTGTTTTCTTGCAGTCATGGTTCAATCCAACTGAAAACAGGACTCCATACCAGTCTCAACATGGGGTCTTACGATGGCTCCTACACCTACAGCTTGGCATATCTGCACGGGGAATGCAGCATGTCAGGACGGTCAGGTAAAAGGAAGTATATTGATTATGTGTTAGTTTGAATTATTTAAGTTTTCTTGCTGTTTGAACTCTCCTCTCTATATTTCAGTTTTCTTCCCGTAGGTTTCAACTCTCCTCTCTATATTTCTGCTTGCACTGCTCTCCAGTCAGTGAGGGGTAAACAGCATTGACTGTGGTGACACTGACTTGTTGCACATGTTCTCTAGTATGTCTTAGTCCAGGTATAACAGGTAAGGACGTCACACATTAAAACGTCACAGCTGATGACACTCCAGTACAAACACTAAAGGGCGACATCCACCATCTCCTGGGTGGAGATGAACTCATCAGTTAGTTCAGTGGCGTCACAGACAGGATGAAGTACCAAGGTGACCAAGTCGTCAGTTGACAGTGGGCAAGTGAAACGTGGACACATTTTCTTTGGGGTAAGGACAAATACTTGCATCATCATATTGATGTGACATATTCTAGCAGCATTATTTTATGATATTGAAACATCTCTTTTTCTCCCCCCTTGGACCCTTGCAGGGTAGGGCCATTGTTCTGCCCTCTAAACAAATCATCCTGAGCCATTCTCTCCCACTCTTGGCTGATCACCTCTGCCCTTTCGAGATATCTCTTACATAACATACACATATCCACCTGGTGGAGTATTTTCCTAGAAAGATCTGGTTATCTGAGTTATAAATGAGGGCAACTTTCATTCTAATTGTTATGGAATCAGTAAAGAGAATAATTAGACTGTCATAGACAGTCGATTAAACATTATTGTCTGCAATTAACAGCCAATCTGCCTACCATCTGACATGTTGTAAAGGACGTAGACACACGTAATACACTAAAACATAGACCCTACTAACAGCCTGTGTGCGAGAAAGATTCTACACATAACAACAACGTACGTTATTTGTTATGTATAAAGCTAACAGCAAATTAGCTATACATAGCTATGTAACAAATTAGCAATACATAGCTATGTAACAAATTAGCTATACATAGCTAGGCAACAGTTTTGGATTATAATTAAGGTAATATAATATGAATGTCTTCATTTCAATTGTACATTGTAGGACGACCAGAACGTATTCAAGGTCTGGCTGGAAAACGCCCACTATGGTCTTTGACGTCTAAACAGACAGTGTCAACTTCAGCCATCAACACAACAAACATGGCGCCATATACATATCAAGGTATTCAACTAACAAAACTTTATATTTCTTTAGATATATCAACAAATTATTCTTGTATATTTTATAAAAATGTTGCTATGATGTAGTAGATGTGTGATATTTACATAGTTTCATATTAAATATGCACATCATTAAGCTGCTAATAAATGTATAGTTATGTAATGATAATTGGGTTCAATAATTTGTTTTAATATTTTATTTTAATATAAACCCCAATAGCACAAATTTACATGTTATAGTTCACGTGGATTTACATATCATATTATCAGTGTAATCTACCAACATGGTACATCTGACAGTTAAATAAATGAATCAGATGAGATAAGCGCTATCCTACTATCCATTTTCATACATGGATTTTCATACATACCTTTAAAATCAGCTTAGCTCACATTCCTGTAACATGGTATTGATATCAAAGTCATGCAATGTAGCTAAATATACGTTCTGTTAAAACAAACCATTGCTGTCAACATTAACCCAGTTATGGTTTGTTAAACAAAACAACCAGTGAGGTTTGTTTTTGTAGCTGTGTCAATGACGCTATGTTGAACCAGGCTGCTAGCCGGAAATCATGATCCAGAGATCCAGACGTCAGCATAAGGAGAATATCGTTGTCACAGACTGCAATACAGGCAAGTAGAAGATCATTGTACGAGAGAAAGCAGAAGGTCCAGTAGTCACAGACTGCAATACAGGCAAGTAGAAGGTCCTTGTACGAGAGAAAGCAGAAGTTCCAGTAGTCACAGACTGCAATACAGGCAAGTAGAAGATCATTGTACGAGAGAAAGCAGAAGGTCCAGTAGTCACAGACTGCAATACAGGCAAGTAGAAGGTCCTTGTATGAGAGAAAGCAGAAGTTCCAGTTGTCGCAGACTGCAGTACAGGCAAATAGAAGATCACTGTATGATAGAAAGCAGAAGTTCCAGTTGTCACAGACTGCAGTACAGTCAAGTAGAAGATCATTGTATGAGAGAAAGCACAAGAAGTTCCAGTAATCACAGACTGAAATGCAGGCAAGTAGAAGATCATTGTACAAGACAAAGCAGAAGTTCCAGTAGTCACAGACTGCAATACAGGCAAGTAGAAGATCATTGTACAAGAGAAAGCAGAAGTTCCAGTAGTCACAGACTGCAATACAGGCAAGTAGAAGATCATTGTACCACAAAGGTCAATTAGGGATGTAAAATAACCACAGAGGACGACAAGCACCCGGCAGTGACCATGCTCAGTGAGAGCATAGAAGGTCGACTAGGCGTGATGTTCTGAAAAAGTGGACAAGTTAAATAATGTCTCACAAGACCATCAGTTTTTTCATTACCACAACATATATACAAACTAATTAGTTAGTAGAACATGTTGAGTGAGGGAAACTAATTAGAACTAGCAAACATTATGTTTCAATACTTTCAACCAAATCGCACATATTTATGTTGTTAAAGTATGTAAATATATTCCATCTTAGCATATTTAATAGTTAGATAAATGCATCATATGATATAATAGCTATTGCACAACACATTGTCAGACATTTGTCTTAATATAGATTTTCAAAAACATTTGACCTCAAATTAAAGAAATGCATTAAATACCATATTGATGTAATCAAAGTAAATATAGGTTGGAATAAAACAAATCACAGCTAAGGTTATTTACATTTGCATCACAAGCAGTGCAATTTGTTTCTAGTTCAAATATAGTTGTGTTAACATAAAATATATTTAGCTAGTGCAATTTATTTCTAGTTGCAGAGGTGTTGAAAAGTTTATTAATTAAATTACAATTAACTCAAAAATCTCAAATTAAATTAAATTAACCACATACATTTCTTATGTCAATTAAATTAACCTCCCAAATTATTCAGTAAAATAAATTACTTTTAATTCAATTAATAATTACATCGTGTAGAAATGTTTACACATTTAAAACAGTTCTAAAATCACAAGACAGAAATGTGTTTTGTAACTTTGTTGGAAAGAGATTTGCTCATACAATATTTACAATACATTTCTTTCCGGGGCATTTAATAACATTTTAAAAGTTGCAGATACTTGTTAAAATTAATTATTTTATGGCAGGCTTTTTATTTAAGTTGGCTCTACAAAAAGATCTCAAGCTGAAGCTATATTACTTTTCTCTACATCACCCCATTAACAGTTATATGTACACTCGAACAAAATATAGATTCATATGTCTAATGGCACCATAGATTCACTTGGCTGCAAGATGCCAGCCCCAAATGTTTACTTTAAACAGAGATTTGCAGAAACCAAGATTAGCCAGAAACCAACTTATCACCCTACCATAGAAGATTCTGTTGTCTAGGACTTCCCTCCAATTCACAAGTGCCTGAATGACCAGCCCACCCCAGTTGGTACAGTCCATTTGTGCTCTGTTATGTTTTCCCTCCCTTTCACCCATGCCTTAGCCTGATCTCTCTCTCTCTCCCTCTCCCTCTCTCTCTCTCTCAGGCCTCATGATCTACCACTTTTCAACCCAAACCTACCATCACACTGTATGTTCAAAGTAACATAAAATAAAATATGCTCATTTTGAAACCAAACCACAATTTCACCTAAAAAACACCTAATTTTTTTTTATTAAATATACCCTAAATAAAACATATTCAGCAAGGGGGGAGCCCCCTTCCACACTTCCCCCTCGCAACTGCGGCTCAAGGCCCACTGTGCTAGATTTTCATCTACCCCATCACGTAATGAACAGTGGTAGATCTACGCCTCTTTGTACAATGTTATTGGCAGCTCTGGAGTTGTAACAGTGTGAGTGATGTCATGTTACAGAGCCAGGCAGCAACTTGGAGATCACAAACAGAAGAGACAAGTACCACAGACCCAGTCCCAGCTGTCACAGACCGTGGAAGTCCCAGCTGTCACAGACCGTGGAAGTCCCAGCTGTCACAGCTGTCAAAGGACCAATGAGTAGAACATCCTCATAACACAAACTACAAGACAGGCGAAATGGTGTCATAGACAGGTAAGAGTAAATGTCAAGTAAAAGTTGGATACTGTGTGTAATACAACACAGTACTGGCAAATACATTAGAACATATTCTGCTGTTGATTTATATTTTCCATTAATGATACTGGTCAGTGGTTACATAATTTCTCTGATTAACGAATTCAGAAGATAAATGGCATATTTGTCAATCTTCAGAATTGTTATGATCAAATATGTTTCCAAATTCTCCATGCAGATTCAGCTAAAAACATCACATTGCCACTGACACGGTTGCTCTCAATTCTAAGTCTTTTCAAAAAGCAATTTTTTACCAAATAAAAAACCACAGTAATAAAATCCACGACTTTACACATACAGACGATTATTATCTTTGTCCCTAAATATATTAATTCACAGCGATCTCACAGAGGGTTCTTGTAGAACTTTTAGGAAGAACCATTAGAAGAACCGGCTGCAAGGTCGCTGTTGATTATCACATTTAGTGACGAAAATATAACCTGTATGTGTGAAGTCATGGATTCTATTACCGTGAAGGTTTTCTATTTGGCTAAAAGTTGCTTTTTTATAAAGAATTAGAACTTGCAACCGTGTCAGTGGCACTTTAGGCTATGCCAGTTGTTCAATGAAATGCATGAGTCACTCATTAACCACAATGATGTCATATTGTTTCAGCTGAACTGTCTTGACCGAGGAAGCACAGAGATATGACAGAGTCAACAGAGACACACACTTCACAGAAGATGTCAACACAACTCAGACACGAATCACTTCCCAGATGTAAGACGTCTACGCCACTTGGTTAAAAGACAAGAACCACTTCACCAAATCAAACAAGATGTAACATCATTTGAGAAGACAAATATATACAATTTATTATCGTTGCTCAAAAACTGATCGAGCTACTTCAGTACGAGTTCAGTAATGAGGCTCTGGTGATGAACCTCTGCTGCAACGAATCGTGGTGAGACTAGGTGAAATAACAACTGGACACTATGCAACAAACACGGAGAGAACAATGACATTGTGACAGTCACAGAGATTCACAGGAACACTTGTGATGGCCTTGATGGCTGTGTGAACAATAACAACTGGACACTATGCAACAAACAAGGAGAACAATGACATTGTGACAGTCACAGAGATTCACAGGAACCCTTGTGATGTCCTTGGTGGTTAATTTAAAAACTGGCTGTGTGAAAAATAACAACTGGACACGCTGCAACAAACAAGGAAACAATGACATTGTGACAGTCACAGAGATTCACAGGAACACTTGTGATGGCCTTGATGGCTGTGTGAACAATAACAACTGGACACTATGCAACAAACAAGGAGAACAATGACATTGTGACAGTCACAGAGATTCACAGGAACACTTGTGATGGCCTTGATGGCTGTGTGAACAATAACAACTGGACACGCTGCAACAAACAAGGAGAACAATGACATTGTGACAGTCACAGAGATTCACAGGAACACTTGTGATGGCCTTGATGGCTGTGTGAACAATAACAACTGGACACGTTGCAACAAACAAGGAGAACAATTACATTGTGACAGTCACAGAGATTCACAGGAACACTTGTGATGGCCTTGATGCCTGTGTGAACAATAACAACTGGACACGTTGCAACAAACAAGGAGAACAATTACATTATGACAGTCACAGAGATTCACAGGAACACTTGTGATGGCCTTTATTGCTGTGTGAACAATAACAACTGGACACGTTGCAACAAACAAGGAGAACAATGACATTGTGACAGTCACAGAGATTCACAGGAACACTTGTGATGGCATTGATGGTTGTGTGAACAATAACAACTGGACACTATGCAACAAACAAGGAGAACAATGACATTGTGACAGTCACAGAGATTCACAGGAACACTTGTGATGGTATTGATGGTTGTGTGATCAATAACAACTGGACACTATGCAACAAACAAGGAGAACAATGACATTGTGACAGTCACAGAGATTCACAGGAACACTTGTGATAGCATTGATGGGTGTGTGATCAATAAAAACTGGACACTATGCAACAAACAAGGAGAACAATGACATTGTGACAGTCACAGAGATTCACAGGAACACTTGTGATGGCATTGATGGTTGTGTGATCAATAACAACTGGACACTATGCAACAAACAAGGAGAACAATGACATTGTGACAGTCACAGAGATTCACAGGAACACTTGTGATGGCCTTGATGGTTGTGTGAACAATAACAACTGGACACGTTGCAACAAACAAGGAGAACAATGACATTGTGACAGTCACAGAGATTCACAGGAACACTTGTGATGGCCTTGATGGCTGTGTGAACAATAACAACTGGACACGTTGCAACAAACAAGGAGAACAATGACATTGTGACAGTCACAGAGATTCACAGGAACACTTGTGATGACCTTGATGGCTGTGTGAACAATAACAACTGGACACGTTGCAACAAACAAGGAGAACAATGACATTGTGACAGTCACAGAGATTCACAGGAACAATTGTGATGGCCTTGGTGGCTATGTGAACAATAACAACTGGACACTTTGCAACAAACAAGGAGAACAATGACTTTGTGACAGTCACAGAGATTCACATGAACAATTGTGATGGCCTTGGTGGCTATGTGAACAATAACAACTGGACACGTTGCAACAAACAAGGAGAACAATGACATTGTGACAGTCACAGAGATTCACAGGAACACTTGTGATGGCCTTGGTGGCTGTGTGAACAATAACAATTTAACTGGACACTATGCAACAAACAAGGAGAACAATGACATTGTGACAGTCACAGAGATTCACAGGAACACTTGTGATGACCTTGATGGCTGTGTGAACAATAACAACTGGACACGTTGCAACAAACAAGGAGAACAATGACATTGTGACAGTCACAGAGATTCACAGGAACACTTGTGATGGCCTTGATGGCTGTGTGAACAATAACAACTGGACACGTTGCAACAAACAAGGAGAACAATGACATTGTGACAGTCACAGAGGTTCACAGGAACACTTGTGATGACCTTGATGGCTGTGTGAACAATAACAACTGGACACGTTGCAACAAACAAGGAGAACAGTGACATTGTGACAGTCACAGAGATTCACTCGAACATTTGTGATGGCCTTGATGGCTGTGTAAACAATAACAATTTAATTGGACACTATGCAACAAACAAGGAGAACAATGACATTGTGACAGTCACAGAGATTCACAGGAACACTTGTGATGGCCTTGATGGCTGTGTGAACAATAACAACTGGACACGTTGCAACAAAAAAGGAGAACAATGACATTGTGACAGTCACAGAGATTCACAGGAACACCTGTGATGGCCTTGATGGCTGTGTGAACAATAACAACTGGACACATTGCAAAAAACAAGGAGAACAATTACATTGTGACAGTCACAGAGATTCACAGGAACACTTGTGATGATCTTGATGGCTGTGTGAACAATAACAACTGGACACGTTGCAACAAACAAGGAGAACAATGACATTGTGACAGTCACAGAGATTCACAGGAACACTTGTGATGGCCTTGGTGGCTATGTGAACAATAACAACTGGACACTTTGCAACAAACAAGGAGAACATGACTTGTGACAGTCACAGAGATTCACAGAACATTGTGATGGGTGGCTTGTGAACAATAACAACTGGACACGTTGCAACAAACAAGGAGAACAATACTTTGACAGTCACAGAGATTCACAGGAACATTGTGATGGCCTTGTTGCTATGTGAACAATAACAACTGGACATTGCAACAAACAAGAGAACAATGACATTGTGTTCACAGGAACACTTGTGATGCCTTGATGGCTATGTGAACAATAACAACTGGACACGTTGCAACAAACAAGGAGAACAATGACATTGTGACAGTCACAGAGATTCACAGGAACACTTGTGATGGCCTTGGTGGCTATGTGAACAATAACAACTGGACACGTTGCAACAAACAAGGAGAACAATGACATTGTGACAGTCACAGAGATTCACAGGAACACTTGTGATGGCCTTGATGGCTGTGTGAACAATAACAACTGGACACGTTGCAACAAACAAGGAGAACAATGACATTGTGACAGTCACAGAGATTCACAGGAACACTTGTGATGGCCTTGATGGCTGTGTGAACAATAACAACTGGACACGTTGCAACAAACAAGGAGAACAATGACATTGTGACAGTCACAGAGATTCACAGGAACACTTGTGATGGCCTTGATGGCTGTGTGAACAATAATAACAACTGGACACGTTGCAACAAACAAGGAGAACAATGACATTGTGACAGTCACAGAGATTCACAGGAATACTTGTGATGGCCTTGATGGCTGTGTGAACAATAACAACTGGACATGTTGCAACAAACAAGGAGAACAGTGACATTGTGACACTCACGGAGATTCACATGAACACTTGTGATGCCTTGATGGTTGTGTGAACAATAACAACTGGACACGCTGCAACAAACAAGGAGAACAATGACATTGTGACAGTCACAGAGATTCACAGGAACACTTGTGATGGCCTTGATGGCTGTGTGAACAATAACAACTGGACACGTTGCAACAAACAAGGAGAACAATGACATTGTGACAGTCACAGAGATTCACAGGAATACTTGTGATGGCCTTGATGGCTGTGTGAACAATAACAACTGGACACGTTGCAACAAACAAGGAGAACAGTGACATTGTGACACTCACAGAGATTCACATGAACACTTGTGATGCCTTGATGGTTGTGTGAACAATAACAACTGGACACGCTGCAACAAACAAGGAGAACAATGACATTGTGACAGTCACAGAGATTCACACGAACACTTGTGATGGCCTTGATGGCTGTGTGAACAATAACAACTGGACACGCTGCAACAAACAAGGAGAACAGTGACATTGTGACAGTCACAGAGATTCACAGGAACACTTGTGATGGCCTTGATGGCTGTGTGAACAATAACAACTGGACACTCTGCAACAAACAAGGAGAACAATGACATTGTGACAGTCACAGAGATTCACACGAACACTTGTGGTGGCTTTGATGGCTGTGTGAACAATAACAACTCGACACGTTGCAACAAACAAGGAGAACATTGACATTGTGACAGCCACAGAGATTCACAGGAACACTTGTGATGACCTTGATGGCTGTGTGAACAATAGCAACTGGACACGTTGCAACAAATATGGAGAACAGTGACATTGTGACAGTCACAGAGATTCACAGGAACACTTGTGATGGCCTTGATGGTTGTGTGAACAATAACAACTGGACACGTTGCAACAAACATGGAGAACAGTGACATTGTGACAGCCACAGAGATTCACTCGAACATTTGTGATGGCCTTGATGGCTGTGTCAACAATAACAATTTAATTGGACACTATGCAACAAACAAGGAGAACAATGACATTGTGACAGTCACAGAGATTCACAGGAACACTTGTGATGGCCTTGATGGCTGTGTGAACAATAACAACTGGACACACTGCAACAAACAAGGAGAACAATGACATTGTGACAGTCACAGAGATTCACACGAACACTTGTGATGGCCTTGATGGCTGTGTGAACAATAACAACTGGACACACTGCAACAAACAAGGAGAACAATGACATTGTGACAGTCACAGAGATTCACAGGAACACTTGTGATGGCCTTGATGGCTGTGTGAACAATAACAACTGGAAACACTGCAACAAACAAGGAGAACAATGACATTGTGACAGTCACAGAGATTCACAGGAACACTTGTGATGGCCTTGATGGCTGTGTGAACAATAACAACTGGACACACTGCAACAAACAAGGAGAACAATGACATTGTGACAGTCACAGAGATTCACAGGAACACTTGTGATGGCCTTGATGGCTGTGTGAACAATAACAACTGGAAACACTGCAACAAACAAGGAGAACAATGACATTGTGACAGTCACAGAGATTCACAGGAACACTTGTGATGGCCTTGATGGCTGTGTGAACAATAACAACTGGACACGCTGCAACAAACCAGGAGAACAGTGACATTGTGACAGTCACAGAGATTCACAGGAACACTTGTGATGGCCTTGATGGCTGTGTGAACAATAGCAGCTGGACACGTTGCAACAAATGTGGAGAACAGTGACATTGTGACAGTCACAGAGATTCACAGGAACACTTGTGATGGCATTGATGGTTGTGTGATCAATAACAACTGGACACTATGCAACAAACAAGGAGAACAATGACATTGTGACAGTCACAGAGATTCACAGGAACACTTGTGATGGCCTTGATAGTTGTGTGAACAATAACAACTGGACACGTTGCAACAAACAAGGAGAACATTGACATTGTGACAGCCACAGAGGTTCACAGGAACACTTGTTATGACCTTGATGGCTGTGTGAACAATAGCAACTGGACACGTTGCAACAAATATGAGTGAACAGTGACATTGTGACAGTCACAGAGATTAACAGGAACACTTGTGATGGCCTTGATGGTTGTGTGAACAATAACAACTGGACACGTTGCAACAAACATGGAGAACAGTGACGTTGTGACTGTCACAGAGATTCACAGGAACACTTGTGATGGCCTTGATGGTTGTGTGAACAATAACAACTGGACACGTTGCAACAAATATGGAGAACAGTGACGTTGTGACAGTCACAGAGATTCACAGGAACACTTGTGATGGCCTTGATGGTTGTGTGAACAATAACAACTGGACATGTTGCAACAAACAAGGAGAACTATGACGTTGTGACAGTCACAGAGATTCCCAGGAACACTTGTGATGGCCTTGATGGCTGTGTGAACAATAACAACTGGACACGTTGCAACAAACAAGGAGAACAATGACATTGTGACAGTCACAGAGGTTCACAGGAACACTTGTGATGACCTTGATGGCTGTGTGAACAATAACAACTGGACACGTTGCAACAAACATGGAGAACAGTGACATTGTGACAGTCACAGAGATTCACTCGAACATTTGTGATGCCTTGATGGCTGTGTAAACAATAACAATTTAAATGGACACTATGCAACAAACAAGGAGAACAATGACATTGTGACAGTCACAGAGATTCACAGGAACACTTGTGATGGCCTTGATGGCTGTGTGAACAATAACAACTGGACACGTTGCAACAAAAAAGGAGAACAATGACATTGTGACAGTCACAGAGATTCACAGGAACACCTGTGATGGCCTTGATGGCTGTGTGAACAATAACAACTGGACACATTGCAAAAAACAAGGAGAACAATTACATTGTGACAGTCACAGAGATTCACAGGAACACTTGTGATGATCTTGATGGCTGTGTGAACAATAACAACTGGACACGTTGCAACAAACAAGGAGAACAATGACATTGTGACAGTCACAGAGATTCACAGGAACACTTGTGATGGCCTTGATGGCTGTGTGAACAATAACAACTGGACACTTTGCAACAAACAAGGAGAACAATGACATTGTGACAGTCACAGAGATTCACAGGAACACTTGTGATGGCCTTGATGGCTGTGTGAACAATAACAACTGGACACGTTGCAACAAACAAGGAGAACAATTACATTATGACAGTCACAGAGATTCACAGGAACACTTGTGATGGCCTTGATTGCTGTGTGAACAATAACAATTTAACTGGACACTGTGCAACAAACAAGGAGAACAATGACATTGTGACAGTCACAGAGGTTCACAGGAACACTTGTGATGACCTTGATGGCTGTGTGAACAATAACAACTGGACACGTTGCAACAAACAAGGAGAACAATGACATTGTGACAGTCACAGAGATTCACAGGAACACTTGTGATGGCCTTGATGGCTGTGTGAACAATAACAACTGGACACGTTGCAACAAACAAGGAGAACAATGACATTGTGACAGTCACAGAGATTCACAGGAACACTTGTGATGGCCTTGATGGCTGTGTGAACAATAACAACTGGACACGTTGCAACAAACAAGGAGAACAATGACATTGTGACAGTCACAGAGATTCACAGGAACACTTGTGATGACCTTGATGGCTGTGTGAACAATAACAACTGGACACGTTGCAACAAACATGGAGAACAGTGACATTGTGACAGTCACAGAGATTCACTCGAACATTTGTGATGGCCTTGATGGCTGTGTAAACAATAACAATTTAATTGGACACTGTGCAACAAACAAGGAGAACAATGACATTGTGACAGTCACAGAGATTCACAGGAACACTTGTGATGGCCTTGATTGCTGTGTGAACAATAACAACTGGACATGTTGCAACAAACAAGGAGAACAATGACATTGTGACAGTCACAGAGATTCACAGGAACACTTGCGATGGCCTTGATGGCTGTGTGAACAATAACAACTGGACACGTTGCAACAAACAACGAGAACAATGACATTGTGACAGTCACAGAGATTCACAGGAACACTTGTGATGGCCTTGATGGTTGTGTGAACAATAACAACTGGACACGTTGCAACAAAAAAGGAGAACAATGACGTTGTGACAGTCACAGAGATTCACAGGAACACTTGTGATGGCCTTGATGGCTGTGTTAACAATAACAACTGGACATGTTGCAACAAACAAGGAGAACAATGACATTGTGACAGTCACAGAGATTCACATAAACACTTGTGATGGCCTTGATGGCTGTGTGAACAATAACAACTGGACAAGCTGCAACAAATATGGAGAACAGTGACATTGTGACAGCCACAGAGATTCACAGGAACACTTGTGATGGCCTTGATTGCTGTGTGAACAATAACAGCTGGACACGTTGCAACAAACAAGGAGAACAATGACGTTGTGACAGTCACAGAGATTCACAGGAACACTTGTGATGGCCTTGATGGCTGTGTGAACAATAACAACTGGACACGTTGCAACAAACAAGGAGAACAATGACGTTGTGACAGTCACAGAGATTCACAGGAACACTTGTGATGGCCTTGATGGCTGTGTGAACAATAACAACTCGACACGTTGCAACAAACAAGGAGAACAATGACATTGTGACAGCCACAGAGATTCACAGGAACACTTGTGATGACCTTGATGGCTGTGTGAACAATAGCAACTGGACACGTTGCAACAAATATGGAGAACAGTGACATTGTGACAGTCACAGAGATTCACAGGAACACTTGTGATGGCCTTGATGGTTGTGTGAACAATAACAACTGGACACGTTGCAACAAACATGGAGAACAGTGACATTGTGACAGCCACAGAGATTCACTCGAACATTTGTGATGGCCTTGATGGCTGTGTCAACAATAACAATTTAATTAGACACTATGCAACAAACAAGGAGAACAATGACATTGTGACAGTCACAGAGATTCACAGGAACACTTGTGATGGCCTTGATTGCTGTGTGAACAATAACAACTGGACACGTTGCAACAAACAAGGAGAACAATGACATTGTGACAGTCACAGAGATTCACAGAAACACTTGTGATGACCTTGATGGTTGTGTGAACAATAACAACTGGACACATTGCAACAAACAAGGAGAACAATGACATTGTGACACTCACAGAGATTCACAGGAACACTTGTGATGGCCTTGATGGCTGTGTGAACAATAACAACTGGACACGTTGCAACAAACAAGGAGAACAATGACGTTGTGACAGTCACAGAGATTCACAGGAACACTTGTGATGGCCTTGATGGCTGTGTGAACAATAACAACTGGACACGTTGCAACAAACAAGGAGAACAATGACGTTGTGACAGTCACAGAGATTCACAGGAACACTTGTGATGGCCTTGATAGCTGTGTGAACAATAACAACTGGACACGTTGCAACAAACAAGGAGAACATTGACATTGTGACAGCCACAGAGATTCACAGGAACACTTGTGATGACCTTGATGGCTGTGTGAACAATAGCAACTGGACACGTTGCAACAAATATGGAGAACAGTGACATTGTGACAGTCACAGAGATTCACAGGAACACTTGTGATGGCCTTGATGGCTGTGTGAACAATAGCAGCTGGACACGTTGCAACAAATGTGGAGAACAGTGACATTGTGACAGTCACAGAGATTCACAGGAACACTTGTGATGGCATTGATGGTTGTGTGATCAATAACAACTGGACACTATGCAACAAACAAGGAGAACAATGACATTGTGACAGTCACAGAGATTCACAGGAACACTTGTGATGGCCTTGATAGTTGTGTGAACAATAACAACTGGACACGTTGCAACAAACAAGGAGAACATTGACATTGTGACAGCCACAGAGGTTCACAGGAACACTTGTTATGACCTTGATGGCTGTGTGAACAATAGCAACTGGACACGTTGCAACAAATATGGTGAACAGTGACATTGTGACAGTCACAGAGATTAACAGGAACACTTGTGATGGCCTTGATGGTTGTGTGAACAATAACAACTGGACACGTTGCAACAAACATGGAGAACAGTGACGTTGTGACTGTCACAGAGATTCACAGGAACACTTGTGATGGCCTTGATGGTTGTGTGAACAATAACAACTGGACACGTTGCAACAAATATGGAGAACAGTGACGTTGTGACAGTCACAGAGATTCACAGGAACACTTGTGATGGCCTTGATGGTTGTGTGAACAATAACAACTGGACATGTTGCAACAAACAAGGAGAACAATGACGTTGTGACAGTCACAGAGATTCCCAGGAACACTTGTGATGGCGTTGATGGTTGTGTGAACAGTAACAACTGGACACCTTGCAACAAACAAGGAGAACAATGACGTTGTGACAGTCACAGAGATTCACAGGAACACTTGTTATGGCCTTGATGGCTGTGTGAAAAATAACAACTGGACACGTTGCAACAAACAAGGAGAACAATGACGTTGTGACAGTCACAGAGATTCACAGGAACACTTGTTATGGCCTTGATGGCTGTGTGAAAAATAACAACTGGACACGTTGCAACAAACAAGGAGAACAATGACGTTGTGACAGTCACAGAGATTCACAGGAACACTTGTGATGGCCTTGATGGTTGTGTGAACAATAACAACTGGACACGTTGCAACAAACAAGGAGAACATTGACATTGTGACAGTCACAGAGGTTCACAGGAACACTTGTGATGACCTTGATGGCTGTGTGAACAATAACAACTGGACACGTTGCAACAAACATGGAGAACAGTGACATTGTGACAGTCACAGAGATTCACAGGAACACTTGTGATGGCCTTGATGGGTGTGTGAACAATAACAACTGGACACGTTGCAACAAACATGGAGAACAGTGACTGACATTGTGACAGTCACAGAGATTCACAGGAACACTTGTGATGGCCTTGATGGTTGTGTGAACAATAACAACTGGACACGTTGCAACAAACAAGGAGAACAATGACATTGTGACAGTCACAGAGATTCACAGGAACACTTGTGATGGCCTTGATGGTTGTGTGAACAATAACAACTGGACACGTTGCAACAAACAAGGAGAACAATGACGTTGTGACAGTCACAGAGATTCACAGGAACACTTGTGATGACCTTGATGGTTGTGTGAACAATAACAACTGGACACATTGCAACAAACAAGGAGAACAATGACATTGTGACACTCACAGAGATTCACAGGAACACTTGTGATGGCCTTGATGGCTGTGTGAACAATGACGTTGTGACAGTCACAGAGATTCACAGGAACACTTGTGATGGCCTTGATGGCTGTGTGAACAATAACAACTGGACACGTTGCAACAAACAAGGAGAACATTGACATTGTGACAGCCACAGAGGTTCACAGGAACACTTGTTATGACCTTGATGGCTGTGTGAACAATAGCAACTGGACACGTTGCAACAAATATGGTGAACAGTGACATTGTGACAGTCACAGAGATTAACAGGAACACTTGTGATGGCCTTGATGGTTGTGTGAACAATAACAACTGGACACGTTGCAACAAACATGGAGAACAGTGACGTTGTGACTGTCACAGAGATTCACAGGAACACTTGTGATGGCCTTGATGGTTGTGTGAACAATAACAACTGGACACGTTGCAACAAATATGGAGAACAGTGACGTTGTGACAGTCACAGAGATTCACAGGAACACTTGTGATGGCCTTGATGGTTGTGTGAACAATAACAACTGGACATGTTGCAACAAACAAGGAGAACAATGACGTTGTGACAGTCACAGAGATTCCCAGGAACACTTGTGATGGCGTTGATGGTTGTGTGAACAGTAACAACTGGACACCTTGCAACAAACAAGGAGAACAATGACGTTGTGACAGTCACAGAGATTCACAGGAACACTTGTTATGGCCTTGATGGCTGTGTGAAAAATAACAACTGGACACGTTGCAACAAACAAGGAGAACAATGACGTTGTGACAGTCACAGAGATTCACAGGAACACTTGTGATGGCCTTGATGGTTGTGTGAACAATAACAACTGGACATGTTGCAACAAACAAGGAGAACAATGACATTGTGACACTCACAGAGATTCACAGGAACACTTGTGATGGCCTTGATGGCTGTGTGAACAATGACGTTGTGACAGTCACAGAGATTCACAGGAACACTTGTGATGGCCTTGATGGCTGTGTGAACAATAACAACTGGACACGTTGCAACAAACAAGGAGAACATTGACATTGTGACAGCCACAGAGGTTCACAGGAACACTTGTTATGACCTTGATGGCTGTGTGAACAATAGCAACTGGACACGTTGCAACAAATATGGTGAACAGTGACATTGTGACAGTCACAGAGATTAACAGGAACACTTGTGATGGCCTTGATGGTTGTGTGAACAATAACAACTGGACACGTTGCAACAAACATGGAGAACAGTGACGTTGTGACTGTCACAGAGATTCACAGGAACACTTGTGATGGCCTTGATGGTTGTGTGAACAATAACAACTGGACACGTTGCAACAAACAAGGAGAACATTGACGTTGTGACAGTCACAGAGATTCACAGGAACACTTGTGATGGCCTTGATGGTTGTGTGAACAATAACAACTGGACATGTTGCAACAAACAAGGAGAACAATGACGTTGTGACAGTCACAGAGATTCCCAGGAACACTTGTGATGGCGTTGATGGTTGTGTGAACAGTAACAACTGGACACCTTGCAACAAACAAGGAGAACAATGACGTTGTGACAGTCACAGAGATTCACAGGAACACTTGTTATGGCCTTGATGGCTGTGTGAAAAATAACAACTGGACACGTTGCAACAAACAAGGAGAACAATGACGTTGTGACAGTCACAGAGATTCACAGGAACACTTGTGATGGCCTTGATGGTTGTGTGAACAATAACAACTGGACACGTTGCAACAAACAAGGAGAACATTGACATTGTGACAGTCACAGAGGTTCACAGGAACACTTGTGATGACCTTGATGGCTGTGTGAACAATAACAACTGGACACGTTGCAACAAACATGGAGAACAGTGACATTGTGACAGTCACAGAGATTCACAGGAACACTTGTGATGGCCTTGATGGGTGTGTGAACAATAACAACTGGACACGTTGCAACAAACATGGAGAACAGTGACTGACATTGTGACAGTCACAGAGATTCACAGGAACACTTGTGATGGCCTTGATGGTTGTGTGAACAATAACAACTGGACATGTTGCAACAAACATGGAGAACAATGACATTGTGACAGTCACAGAGATTCACAGGAACACTTGTGATGGCCTTGATGGTTGTGTGATCAATAACAACTGGACACTATGCAACAAACAAGGAGAACAATGACATTGTGACAGTCACAGAGATTTACAGGAACACTTGTGATGGCATTGATGGTTGTGTGAACAATAACAACTGCACACGTTGCAACAAACAAGGAGAACAATGACACAGAGATTCACAGGAACACTTGTGATGGCATTGATGGCTGTGTGAACAATAACAACTGGACATGTTGCAACAAACAAGGAGAACAATGACATTGTGACAGTCACAGAGATTCACAGGAACACTTGTGATGGCCTTGATGGTTGTGTGATCAATAACAACTGGACACTATGCAACAAACAAGGAGAACAATGACATTGTGACAGTCACAGAGATTCACAGGAACACTTGTGATGGCCTTGATGGTTGTGTGAACAATAACAACTGGACACGTTGCAACAAACAAGGAGAACAATGACATTGTGACAGTCACAGAGATTTACAGGAACACTTGTGATGGCCTTGATGGTTGTGTGATCAATAACAACTGGACACTCTGCAACAAACAAGGAGAACAATGACATTGTGACAGTCACAGAGATTCACATGAACACTTGTGATGGCCTTGATGGCTGTGTGAACAATAACAACTGGACATGTTGCAACAAACAAGGAGAACAATGACATTGTGACAGTCACAGAGATTGACAGGAACACTTGTGATGGCCTTCATGGCTGTGTAAACAATAACAATTTAATTGGACACGTTGCAACAAACAAGGAGAACAATGAGCGTCCTCCAATGTTAACTGTGCCGGTGTGGTCTTCTAGTGCGTCCTCAATGTTAACTGTGTCGGTGTGGTCTTCTAGTGCGTCCTCCAATGTTAACTGTGTCGGTGTGGCCTTCTAGTGCGTCCTCCAATGTTAACTGTGCCGGTGTGGTCTTCTAGTGCGTCCTCCAATGTTAACTGTGTCGGTGTGGTCTTCTAGTGCGTCCTCCAATGTTAACTGTGTCGGTGTGGTCTTCTAGTGCGTCCTCCAATGTTAACTGTGCCGGTGTGGTCTTCTAGTGCGTCCTCCAATGTTAACTGTGTCGGTGTGGTCTTCTAATGCGTCCTCCAATGTTAACTGTGCCGGTGTGGTCTTCTATTGCGTCCTCCAATGTTAACTGTGTCATTGTGGTCTTCCAGTGCATCTGTCAGTATTCGTTCCAGGAATATGTTAAACAGTGTAAGTAGCAAGAGGCATCCTTGACGGACTCCGACTGATGTGTGGAACCGTTCACCTATTTTGCCGTGCACAAGTACTGCACTTCTGGCTTTTGCGTTCAGCTGTTCGATGGTGTGAACAAGCTTCCGTCTAACGTTATATTTCTTCAGTGTAGCCCAGAGTGCCTCAGGCCAAACCATGTCAAAAGCCTCCTTGAAGTCAATGAAGACGTGGAATAATTGGATTGGATAACATACTTCCATTCAATGAAATATATGATTTGAAACAATTGGTTTACTTTACAACCCCACCAGAACAACGTTAGACAGTTTGAAATAGGGTAAATTTGGATGGGGGGAAATATATTTCATAAATTTCCTCTGTGAAGCAAAACAGTTAAACAACCGGAACCACTACATATTTGGAAATATCACGCCCGGTTTTGTGTTCGGAAAGCCGTGGATTTTACATTGATTCAAGAGGATGTTGGGCTTTAATTTCTTGTAGGAAGATTATTTTTACGAATTTTATACAATATATTAATGCTAAAATGCAATAACATTACGTTCAACACGTTAGCTCTAATACAATATTTAGGACGGTCATAAACTGAAACATGTACAATATATATCTTCACTCCCAGTGGTATTTGGATGTAGTACACGAATGCCATGAAATAATAAAACTTTATTCAAACAAAGCAAGTGCGTCCAGGAGTATACCCCTTTAATGTTTTCATCGTGAATTGAGATCCTACGATTACGCCATAAAATACGCAATTCTGTATATTAAGAAATACTTTTGGGGGCATTTGCAACCTTAGATAATCTACTTTCGGGTGATTTCATTAAAAATACTTTCAAAAATGTCGAATTTTTACTCCGTTATCTCCGTCATGGCTAAAATTAGGGGCGAATAACCTTAAATCAGATTTAAGCAGACGGGCGTCAGGCTGCGGTCGGACAGAAACCTTGTGAGGCTCAGAGAGATGGCGACTGACCGGACGAGATGGCGCGGACTAATGGAGGGAGGGGACTGATTGCGACATGATGATGTCCCCAGACTATTCCTGTTTCAGGGGAGGGGACTGATTGCGACATGATGATGTCCCCAGACTATTCCTAAAGGAACAGTTATTCAATCTTTGGGCAACATTTTCTACTTTAATTGTTGGAGTTTGATCAATAAAAGATCAGAAAGCGGGTGAAAAATAACAAGTAAAATGCGACCCGTCAACCCTCACTCAGTATTCACTGCTTCAACTATTCAACAATGATTAACAGAACATTGAAATAAAGTGAAAGCTGAAATGTTGTTTATTTAGTACATTACAGAGATGATCTAAGAGATTACAAAAAGTGTTTATAATCGGGCGGCGAAAAAGGTGGAATGGACACAACACCAGGGTTAATCTCCTCCCCCTCCGGTCCCTTGTGGAGTGGACACAACACCAGGGTTAATCTCCTCCCCCTCCGGTCCCTTGTGGAGTGGACACAACACCAGGGTTAATCTCCTCCCCCTCCGGTCCCTTGTGGAGTGGACACAACACCAGGGTTAATCTCCTCCCCCTCCGGTCCCTTGTGGAGTGGACACAATACCAGGGTTAATCTCCTCCCCCTCTGGTCCCTTGTGGAGTGGGGTCACATCACTTAATCTATCTTAAAACTCATGCAATACTAAGGGTAATAGAAGCTCCGTAATTAAAACAAATGTCCACTATGAAAACGAAAGACATAATTTTGGATCGTCTAAGTTGTGACCATTGTTAGGCCGTCTAAAGTATTATAACAATGTTTGATGTCCGCATTGTAAGCAGGCATGAAAAAAACGATGTTTGTTTTCAAAGCGGGTCGTCGTTCCGTGACGTATGTTCCACTGGAGGCAACACGTGTTTCCGGTTTGTTTAAAAATGGCGCGCCAACGAGATTTCAAGGACATTTCGAAAAATGCCTCATAGCATCAACAATATTGATTTACCAAGTTTGGCGTCGCAAATGTATTGAATCGAAATGTCAGCAACGATCTACTTCAATCCATAATTATTGTCGATGGATTCATGCTTAAAGCAAAATTGCGTATGTTTTTTTAAATATCACTTTTCACCGCTTACCTCCAGTTATTATCGGTCTATTTTTTGGAAGACCAAATCGTGGATGATTTGTGCAGTTGTCCATTGGAATCGTGAGCATGGAATTCTGCGTTCCAACCAGAACGTCAGAACCACTAGCAGCAGCTGAAAAAAATTCGCCATCCTCATGATGATAGTGTTGTGTCTCCGTGTTTTAGCATCTTAGTCGCCATATGTAAAACATCTGCTTTAATATATGTATAAAGAATGGATAAACATTTAATCAATACTTGTCAAGTGATCATCTCTTCTTAATACACGTATTATCACCCTTATAAGGATATATGTCCTACTGGGTGATTGTAGCGAAACGTATATGCACCATGCTTTAGCTGAATGGTAGTAAGTTTATGAATAATTGTTACCGAAAAAGGCGTATTTATAATCGCCATATGGCAAATATGTCTTACTGCAAAGCATCAATGGCATCGTTGTTGACTAGATGTTCGGTTGTTGACTAGATGTTCGCGAAATGCATGTGGTGTACGTGTTTTTATTGATGCATACAAGTTATACCATATATATATATATATATATATATATATATATATATATATATATATATATATATATATATATATATATATATATATATATATATATATATATATTTGTTCGTAGTGCACCACAGTGTTCGCCGGTGTCGTGGTATGTCTATATCAAATAGTGGCTCACTTGATGACAAAATTTTAATAAAATGAACAATTATCACAACATTCCGCCAAACCGACGCGCGCTTGATCGAGTTCGAGATGATTCAACAATTTGAGCTTGTCTGTACAATATAGAGTGTTTATGAATAGAAAGCGTATATATATATATATATATATATATATATATATATATATATATATATATAATTATATATATGTATATATATATATATATATATATAATTATATATATATATATATATATATATATATATATATATATATATGTATATATATATATATATATATATATATATACATATATATATATATATATATATATATATATATATATATATATATATACATATATTTATATATATATATGTATATATATATACATATATGTATATATATATATATATATATATATATATATATATATATATATATATATATATATATATATAGCAAACAGCACTAGCTACATTATAGTAACATTGTTATTTTGGTCCCCACCCCCGGGGGCCCCCATTGGAATGGCTCCACATCCGACCCACCATGTCCGTCAGACGGGTCCCATGGGTCAGCTTTTTGTTTCGTCCAGATCGGCCCACAAATGCGGCCGTGCATGAGACACAACATACAAACTAACCGACAGAGAAACATACACTTTGATGTATACAGTAGATAGAAAGGCTACATGGTCACGTTAACCTTTTGCTTGATTAAAAGAAAGCTGAGCCATCACAAATTCTGAAACTTCTCCACAGTCACTGGCATCATGTCAGTGACACTCCGAACAACTTTACATATATTCAAAGCCACAAACTTCCAACTCTTTTAACATGCCTCCATGTGAGATTCCAGTTAATGTCTACCGAAATAGCCAGACCTCCCATATGAGATGATGCCATGGCATACCACTGTAAACTATTTTATAGAAAGGCAAGCCAGACCTTCGCAACCGAGATTGTAAAATTGTAATGTACTCAGTGCACTTTTCTACGGCAGACGAAAGAAAACCTGCCGTATTTGTCATCTCTTGGCAGACCCACATTCTCATAGGTCACTGTATGAAATAATATATTTTGTGTTTCTTTGGTATATTAAGTGTTCCCTTCGCGGAAATTACGGAAGTATACATGCTTAGGTAGACAACAGCATTTCAGAAAGGCCATTTAACTAACGTAGGATGCAATTAATGAAAGCAGAGCAAGTACACATGACGTTATTATTATTAACCCGATGTACCAAATAACACCCATGACATGTCCGGGCTGCACGTCTAAGCGTTGGTTGGTCCATTGTCAGCTACGTGGCGGCACTGTTCTTACACCTACGCCCACTTCGGAAATGTGTGCGTGCGTGCGTGCGTGCGTGCGTGCGTGCGTGCGTGTGTGAGTGTAGGTGACGAAACGAAACCTATACAAGATTTGCATTGCAATGTTTTCTTTTATTTAATAGTGTTGGTGAATCAAAAGTAATGTTTGCATACATGTGTTTAATATACGTTATTTTACAGTGTTTTGTTTGGAAATTCTTGATATATTGACACACTATATGAAGGTGTATGAATTATGCTAGCAATGTGGATTTATTTAAAACCAAAATAGAAAAAAGTATTTAAACGGTAAGCATCACATCTAGATGTCATATACTATTGATTTCCTTACTTTGTTCACATGATGAATGCGGCTTTGAAAGGCAATCATGTTATGTGTTATAAGTTCAACACAACTGTATGATGTAATGCAACATTTTGAGTATACTTTTCTCGTCGAAACGTTGGTTGAACTGCTTGCCACCACGTGGCGCCACTCACTAAATATTGGCAATTTTTACGTATTTGTTTTGTTGTTTTGTGGAACACAATGTTTAAAAAGGTATTTCAGGTGATTTTGTCTGATTTCAAGAGAAGTGCATGCTTTAGAATATATGTGAAGATTTTCAGGGCAAAACGCGAAAAATGCGTTTTTTTTTAAGAAAAAATATTTTCTTTCATCCTTATAGTGTAAATAGAAACTTGTATACTTGATATTGCAATATCTTAAGAATACAATATCAAAGCAAATTGTAGTTGACATCGTATAATTTATTGCAGATTTCAAATATGAAATTTTATCCATTCAGAAATGTCGCCCATATCAGTGTTTAACTACGAACAAATATATATATATATATATATATATATATATATATATATATATATATATATATATATATATATATATATATATATATATATATATATGGTATAACTTGTATGCATCTATAAAAACACGTACACCACATGCATTTCGCGAACATCTAGTCAACAACGATGCCATTGATGCCTTGCAGTAAGACATATTTGCCATATGGCGATTAAAGATACGCCTTTTTCGGTAACAGTTATTCAGAAACGTACTACCATTCAGCTAAAGCATGGTGCATATACGTTTCGCTACAATCACCCAGTAGGACATATATCCTTATAAGGGTGATAATACGTGTATTAAGAAGAGATGATCACTTGACAAGTATTGATTAAATGTTTATCCATTCCTTATACATATATTAAAGCAGATGTTTTACGCATGGCGACTAAGATGCTAAAACACGGAGACACAACACTATCGTCATGAGGTTGGCGAATTTTTTTCAGCTGCTGCTAGTGGTTGTGACGTTCTGGTTGGAACGCAGAATTCCATGCTCATGATTCCAACGGGCAACTGCACAAATCATCCACGATTTGGTCTTCCAAAAAATAGACCGATAATAACTGGAGGTAAGCGGTGAAAAGTGATATTTAAAAAAACATACGAAATTTTGCTTTAAGCATGAATCCATCGACAATGATTATGGATAGAAGTAGATGGTTGCTGACATTTCGATTCAATACATTTGCGACGCCAAACTTGGTAAATCAATATTGTTGATGTTATGAGGCAATTTTCGAAATTTCCTTGAAATCTCGTTGGCGCGCCATTTTTAAACAAACCGGAAACACGTGTTTCTTCCAGTGGAACATACGTGACGGAACGACGACCCGCTTTGAAAACAAACATCGTTTTTTTCATGCCTGCTTACAATGCGGACATCAAACATTGTTATAATACTTTAGACGGCCTAACAATAGTCACAACTTAGACGATCCAAAATTATGTCTTTTTCGTTTTCATAGTGGACATTTGTTTTAATTACGGAGCTTCTATTACCCTTAGTATTGCATGAGTTTTAAGATAGATTAAGTGATGTGACCCCCACTCCACAAGGGACCGGAGGGGGAGGAGATTAACCCTGATATTGTGTCCACTCCACAAGGGACCAGAGGGGGAGGAGACTAACCCTGGTGTTGTGTCCACTCCACAAGGGACCGGAGGGGGAGGAGATTAACCCTGGTGTTGTGTCCACTCCACAAGGGACCGGAGGGGGAGGAGATTAACCCTGGTGTTGTGTCCACTCCACAAGGGACCAGAGGGGGAGGAAATTAACCCTGGTGTTGTGTCTATTCCACCTTTTTCGCCGCCCGATTATAAACACTTTTTGTAATCTCTTAGATCATCTCTGTAATGTACTAAATAAACAACATTTCAGCTTTCACTTTATTTCAATGTTCTGTTAATCATTGTTGAATAGTTGAAGCAGTGAATACTGAGTGAGGGTTGACGGGTCGCATTTTACTTGTTATTTTTCACCCGCTTTCTGATCTTTTATTGATCAAACTCCAACAATTAAAGGAGAAAATGTTGCCCAAAGATTGATTAACTGTTCCTTTAGGAATAGTCTGGGGACATCATCATGTCGCAATCAGTCCCCTCCCCTGCAACAGGAATAGTCTCGGGACATCATAATATTGCAATCAGTCCCCTCCCTCCATTAGTCCGCGCCATCTCGTCCGGTCAGTCGCCATCTCTCTGAGCCTCACAAGGTTTCTGTCCGACCGCAGCCTGACGCCCGTCTGCTTAAATCTGATTTAAGGTTATTCGCCCCTAATTTTAGCCATGACGGAGATATCGGAGTAAAAATTCGACATTTTTCAAAGTATTTTTTATGAAATCACCCGAAAGTAGATTATCTAAAGTTGCAAATGCCCCCAAAGTATTTCTTAATATACAGAATTGCTTATTTTATGGCGTAATCGTAGGATCTCAATTCACGATGAAAACATTAAAGGGGTATACTCCTGGACGCACTTGCTTTGTTTGAATAAGGTTTTATTATTTCATGGCATTCGTGTTCTACATCCAAATACCATTGGGAGTGAAGATATATATTGTACATGTTTCAGTTTATGACCGTCCTAAATATTGTATTAGAGCTAACGTGTTGAACATAATGTTATTGCATTTTAGCATTAATATATTGTATAAAATTCGTAAAAATAATCTTCCTACAAGAAATTAAACCCCAACATCTTCTTGAATCAATGTAAAATCCACGGCTTTCCGAAAACAAAACCGGGCGTGATGTTTCCAAATATGTAGTGGTTCCGGTTGTTTAACTTTTTTGCTTCACAGAGGAAATTTATGAAATATATTTCCCCCCATCCAAATTTACCCTGTTTCAAATTGTCTAACGTTGTTCTTGGTGGGATTGTAAAGTAAACCAATTGTTTCAAATCATATATTTCATAGAATGGAAGTATTTTATCCAATCCAATTATTCCACGTCTTCATTGACTTCAAGGAGGCTTTTGACATGGTTTGGCCTGACGCACTCTGGGCTACACTGAAGAAATATAACGTTAGACGAAAGCTTGTTCACACCATCGAACAGCTGAACGCAAAAGCCAGAAGTGCAGTACTCGTGCACGGCAAAATAGGTGAACGGTTCCACACATCAGTCGGAGTCCGTCAAGGATGCCTCTTGCCACCGACACTGTTCAACATATTCCTGGAACGAATACTGACAGATGCACTGGAAGACCACAATGACACAGTTAACATTGGAGGACGCACTAGAAGACCACACCGGCACAGTTAACATTGGAGGACGCACTAGAAGACCACACCGACACAGTTAACATTGGAGGACGCACTAGAAGACCACACCGACACAGTTAACATTGGAGGACGCACTAGAAGACCACACCGACACAGTTAACATTGGAGGACGCACTAGAAGACCACACCGACACAGTTAACATTGGAGGACGCACTAGAAGACCACACCGGCACAGTTAACATTGGAGGACGCACTAGAAGACCACACCGACACAGTTAACATTGGAGGACGCACTAGAAGACCACACCGACACAGTTAACATTGGAGGACGCACTAGAAGACCACACCGACACAGTTAACATTGGAGGACGCACTAGAAGACCACACCGGCACAGTTAACATTGGAGGACGCTCTAGAAGACCACACCGACACAGTTAACATTGGAGGACGCACTAGAAGACCACACCGGCACAGTTAACATTGGAGGACGCACTAGAAGACCACACCGGCACAGTTAACATTGGAGGACGCACTAGAAGACCACACCGACACAGTTAACATTGGAGGACGCTCTAGAAGACCACACCGACACAGTTAACATTGGAGGACGCTCTAGAAGACCACACCGGCACAGTTAACATTGGAGGACGCACTAGAAGACCACACCGGCACAGTTAACATTGGAGGACGCACTAGAAGACCACACCGGCACAGTTAACATTGGAGGACGCACTAGAAGACCACACCGGCACAGTTAACATTGGAGGACGCACTAGAAGACCACACCGGCACAGATAACATTGGAGGACGCACTAGAAGACCACACCGACACAGTTCACATTGGAGGACGCACTAGAAGACCACACCGACACAGTTAACATTGGAGGACGCACTAGAAGACCACACCGGCACAGTTAACATTGGAGGACGCACTAGAAGACCACACCGACACAGTTAACATTGGAGGACGCACTAGAAGACCACACCGGCACAGTTAACATTGGAGGACGCACTAGAAGACCACACCGGCACAGTTCACATAGGAGGACGCACTAGAAGACCACACCGGCACAGTTCACATTGGAGGACGCACTAGAAGACCACACCGACACAGTTAACATTGGAGGACGCACTGGAAGACCACACCGACACAGTTAACATTGGAGGACGCACTAGAAGACCCCGCCGGCACAGTTAACATTGGAAGACGCACTAGAAGACCACACCGACACAGTTAACATTGAAGGACGCTCTAGAAGACCACACAGGCAGAGTTAACATTGGAGGATGCACTAGAAGGCGGGTTACGGATCACTAAGCAGTAAGTAAGTAAGTAAGTAAGTAAGTAAGTAAGTTAGTAAGTAAGTAAGTAAGTAAGTAAGTAAGTAGGTAAGTAGGTAGGTAGGTAGGTAGGTAGGTAGGTAAGTAAGTAGGTAGGTAGGTAGGTAAGTAAGTAAGTAAGTAAGTAAGTAAGTAGGTAGGTAGGTAGGTAGGTAGGTAGGTAGGTAAGTAAGTATGTACGTAAGTAGGTAGGTAGATAGGTAGGTAGGTAAGTAAGTAGGTAGGTAAGTAAGTAAAAGTAAATAAGTAAATAAGTAAGTAAGTAGGTAGGTAAGTAAGTAAGTAAGTAGGTAGGTAGGTAGGTAGGTAGGTAGGTAGGTATGTAAGTAAGTAAGTAAGTAGGTAGGTAGGTAGTTAGGTAGGTAGGTAGGTAGGTAGGTAAGTAAGTAGGTAGGTAAGTAAGTAAGTAAGTAAGTAGGTAGGTAGGTAGGTAGGTAGGTAAGGAAGTAAGTAAGTAAGTAAGTAGGTAGGTAGGTAGGTAAGTAAGTAAGTAAGAAAGTTAGTAGTAATTCAGTCGACATTATCTTCATAAATGTATTTGTTATGCAGTAGTGACTGGATGACAGGATTTTCTTGCAATTGATTCACACTAAGTGTCTCTTTCAATGGCACCCAACTCTTGTTCTATATAGTTAATACTATTAAAATATGTGACCAGTGTTCGTTTCAATTAACGTAATTTGATAGGTGTTCGGACATATCCATTTTCGTCCGTTAAACCGTTTAACGCTTCCTAGACAGGTCATGTCCACGGCTTTGTTGGCGCCCGGCTGAGAGACTGTTTTTTTCCGTCTCAGCCCTTGTCTTCTTAAAGACACTCTTTATTTCCCTCCACCCTGGACAACCTCCGATGAATATGTTATTTGCGGTTTTGAAGCCATAACATCGTCTGTGATCATAGTCCGGGAGATTGTTCATCCATGTCTGTCTTTGTTGTTAGGTTAGTGCAGCGTCTTCTGCGTTACCCCAGTCGCAGATTTCATGTGCAGTCTGTGTTCCTGCAGCATTTCCCTATGTAATTGCCTTATCGGCTGGCCTCAAACCCCAACATCGCCACAGGGGCCTTTCTGTGGCCCGCCTCAAAATAAAGCCACTTATCCTGGACTTGAAAGAGAGCATCATGTTTTATCACCAAACACTAACCCTATCCTTAATCCGTAACCATGTCATTAACCCAAATCTTAACCCTAAACGTTTGCTTGTGAGCCATCATTTAAGCGTGTATGACTTTTGTTTGATGTGGGTACTTCACACAACACGTTACCACCAGCTATCCACCCGGAAATAAAATTCTTAAGCAAGTGTATGCCAGGTTCTTCTGCGATACCGTCTCTGAAAATTGGTTAGATGCTGGATAAAACGTTCGTACTTACTTCCAAAATAACACTGTCTGCCTACATAAATCAAGTCATCAACCTAAGAAGCCATTGGAAACCGTGGTTCTGGTCTTCACAGCGCTTCACAATTATTGGGCATTTTCGCATTTATCCTGTTTTCAAACCATGCGATACATATGAAATGCTTGTCAAGCATACATACAAACATACATGCTACATATAACACCCTTTCCCTTTTTAATAACCCGATTATAAATAAGCCTGTAGCTCCCGTTATTGTTGGTTCTTGCTGTTATCAAAATGTTGGCGTTAGTGGAAATAACGTGTATGGGTTATATTTTGGGATATTCTGGTCAGAGTTATGTTTTAAACAATCCTTACGAAACGCATATACTTTAAAATACATCCAGAACAATTTATTAGTGTACAACAATAACAATAATTACCTGCAAACATGCCTTCATGTATTTTCTAAAAGAAGGAGGAATCCACTGGTGCTTAGCTTATTTGAATTGGAGTTCATTTGACGCTTTTAAGGCCAATGTAAAATTTTGCTGGACAAAAAAAATTGCATCAACAGTTTTGCGGAACACGCAGACCGGTCAATACATATACGTTGGTACGATGCGCTACCCAGGGTTTGCGTAGTAACTTGCAGTAGTACATAATCTCAAAGGCACTTATTCTCTTTATATTTGCTTAGTAGGGGAGACCGGGGCTAGTTGTATACAGGTGCAAGTTGTTACAGAGTCGTTTTACGAAAACATTGCACACATGAGGATATATCATCGATAGTTGGTTGCAAGTCCACCAACAGACATACTGTCCAAACATCGGGAGTCAAGAAGACGAAATTAACGAGGTGTTGCCAAAAATGTATTTTAACCACCTAAAATTTGTTTTGATATGTCTACAAAATATTATCTCACGCAGCCACTTTTTATGTTTCGTGAATGAAACTTGAAACATTTCTGCCATATAGTATAAGGGGTCATGCCAAGTAGAATTTAAATTGAAATTCAGGATTTGTCATCGTCCTCGTGCGTTCAACTACAAAAATTGTGTTTGGGGAAAATCTTGTTAATTTTTATAGCACAGCCGTATTTGAGCAATTAATAAATATTGCACGATTCACTGAAATGTGGATGCTCTTGCGCGTGTGCGTGTATCATTCAATCAAGTAGAAGTCGCATTACATGTACATTGCCATTCACTATTTCATACTCCATTAAATAATTTATATTCCATTCACAATTTATTGTTATGTAAGAAACCGGGAATGGATGCCTTTTGGTAAGTAAAAATAAAAAACTTACTATGCGAAGCTGCGAACACCTACATTGTTATGCACATTGTGTATAACATGTATAGGATTTTTTAATCCAATTAATGTAATAACAGTAACCTGACCGAGTGACACTTGCTTTACGATCCACGCGTTCTTTGCTGTAACAATGTGCCCCGCTTACAGGGCTAGTTGTTACAGTCGACTGCGCCAGGGAAACTTCACATATCTACCTAACTACCATACGGAATATCATGATATGGTACATTTTATTTTATCCCCTACAACTAGCTCGGTATCTCCTACAACTAGCCCCGGTCTCCCTTACAACTAGCCCGGTCTCCCCTACAACTAGCCCGGTCTCTCATACAACTAGTTCCGGTCTCTCCTACAACTAGCCCGGTCTACCCTACAACTAGTCCCGGTCTCCTCTACAACTAGTCCTGGTCTCCCCTACAACTAGCCCGTTCTCTCCTACAACTAGCCCGGTCTCCCCTACAACTAGTCCCGGTCTCTCCTACAACTAGTTCCGGTCTCTACTACAACTAGCCCGGTCTCCCCTACAACTAGCCCGGTCTCCCCTACAACTAGCCCGGTCTCCCCTACAACTAGCCCGGTCTCCCCTACAACTAGTCCCGGTCTCTCCTACAACTAGCCCGGTCTCCCCTACAACTAGCCCGGTCTCCCCTACAACTAGTCCCGGTCTCCCCTACAACTAGCCCGGTCTCTCCTACAACTAGCCCGGTCTCCCCTACAACTAGTCCCGGTCTCTCCTACAACTAGCCCGGTCTCCCCTACAACTAGCCCCGGTCTCCCCTACAACTAGCCCGGTCTCCCCTACAACTAGTCCCGGTCTCCCCTACAACTAGCCCGGTCTCCCCTACAACTAGTCCCGGTCTCCCCTACAACTAGTTCCGGTCTCCTCTACAACTAGCCCGGTCTCCTCTACAACTAGTCCTGGTCTCCTCTACAACTAGCCCTGGTCTCCCCTACAACTAGCCCGGTCTCCCCTACAACTAGCCCGGTCTCCCCTACAACTAGTCCCGGTCTCCCCTACAACTAGCCCGGTCTCCCCTACAACTAGTTCCGGTCTCCTCTACAACTAGCCCGGTCTACCCTACAACTAGTCCCGGTCTCCTCTACAACTAGCCCGGTCTACCCTACAACTAGTCCCGGTCTCCTCTACAACTAGCCCGGTCTACCCTACAACTAGTCCCGGTCTCCTCTACAACTAGCCCGGTCTCCCCTACAACTAGCCCGGTCTACCCTACAACTAGCCCGGTCTCTCCTACAACTAGTTCCGGTCTCCTCTACAACTAGCCCGGTCTCCCCTACAACTAGTCCCGGTCTCCTCCTACAACTAGTCCCGGTCTCCCCTACAACTAGCCCGGTCTCCCCTACAATTAGTCCCGGTCTCTCCTACAACTAGCCCGGTCTCCCCTACAACTAGCCCGGTCTCCTCTACAACTAGCCCGGTCTCCCCTACAACTAGCCCGGTCTCCCCTACAACTAGTCCCGGTCTCCCCTACAACTAGTTCCGGTCTCCTCTACAACTAGCCCGGTCTCCTCTACAACTAGTCCTGGTCTCCTCTACAACTAGCCCTGGTCTCCCCTACAACTAGCCCGGTCTCCCCTACAACTAGCCCGGTCTCCCCTACAACTAGTCCCAGTCTCCCCTACAACTAGCCCGGTCTCCCCTACAACTAGTTCCGGTCTCCTCTACAACTAGCCCGGTCTACCCTACAACTAGTCCCGGTCTCCTCTACAACTAGCCCGGTCTACCCTACAACTAGTCCCGGTCTCCTCTACAACTAGCCCGGTCTACCCTACAACTAGTCCCGGTCTCCTCTACAACTAGCCCGGTCTCCCCTACAACTAGCCCGGTCTACCCTACAACTAGCCCGGTCTCTCCTACAACTAGTTCCGGTCTCCTCTACAACTAGCCCGGTCTCCCCTACAACTAGTCCCGGTCTCTCCTACAACTAGTCCCGGTCTCCCCTACAACTAGCCCGGTCTCCTACAATTAGTCCCGGTCTCTCCTACAACTAGCCCGGTCTCCCCTACAACTAGCCCGGTCTCCTCTACAACTAGCCCGGTCTCCCCTACAACTAGTCCCGGTCTCTCCTACAACTAGTTCCGGTCTCTACTACAACTAGCCCGGTCTCCTCTACAACTAGCCCGGTCTCCCCTACAACTAGCCTGGTCTCCCCTACAACTAGCCCGGTCTCTCCTACAACTAGCCCGGTCTTCCGTACAACTAGTCCCGGTCTCCCCTACAACTAGCCCGGTCTCCCCTACAACTAGCCCGGTCTACCCTACAACTAGTCCCGGTCTCCCCTACAACTAGTCCCGGTCTCTCCTACAACTAGTTCCGGTCTCTCCTACAACTAGCCCGGTCTACCCTACAACTAGCCCGGTCTCTCATACAACTAGTTCCGGTCTCTCCTACAACTAGCCCGGTCTACCCTACAACTAGTCCCGGTCTCTCCTACAACTAGTTCCGGTCTCTCCTACAACTAGCCCGGTCTACCCTACAACTAGCCCGGTCTCTCATACAACTAGTTCCGGTCTCTCCTACAACTAGCCCGGTCTACCCTACAACTAGTCCCGGTCTCCTCTACAACTAGTCCTGGTCTCCCCTACAACTAGCCCGGTCTCCCCTACAACTAGCCCGGTCTCCCCTACAACTAGTCCCGGTCTCTCCTACAACTAGCCCGGTCTCCCCTACAACTAATCCCGGTCTCTCCTACAACTAGTCCCGCACACACACACACACACACACACACACACACACACACACACACACACACACACACACACACACACACACACACACACACACACACACACACACACACACACACACACACACACACACACACACACACGCACGCACGCACGCACGCACACACACAAACACACGCACGCACGCACGCACACACACAAACACACGCACGCACACGCACACACACACACACGCGTGTTGACACAAAATACACTGCACAATCTCGATTCTAAAAAGTATTTTGAATTACATGAACATGAATGTCTTCGGCAAACTCTTCTGACCTTCAGCAATATACCATTTGCAGTGACTGTAGCAATGAGTATAGTAATAACAATTAGGCCCAATTAAAATACTTAACTATTAACGTATTAAGTTTCATCACGACAAATGCGTAAAACAGGTAAAACAGAAACAAGTTTTTAAGGAATTAAACAGTTTTCTGAAAATCATATCAAACATACCAACAGCATAGCTAATTGAATGTTTGGTTACAATATATTTGCAACCGTGGTCATTCATAGATACATAATGGACCTGGAGACAAACCAGGTCATGTGAATAGATTACAAAATATCGTCTAAACAAGATTATCAGTGATATACGACAAAAACAGCAATGAGCTACAAGAGTAAAACAGAATGCATTAATAACAGATTAGTTCTAAATCGTATACTCTAGGAATCTGAACGAATAAACCGACATGTTAAAGTGAATGATATTACAATAGTTCAAACGGTAATTGCATCATGATTGACAGGATCGAATGATCGATATAAGATGTCGCCAAGTTCATGCCCGGTGCGGTGCGCATTGCGATACGATATTCCTAATATAATGGTTGGGACATGTGCGTGTTTTAAGCACAACATAATATATATACACTAACAAAATAAGCATTACATGTCATATTCAAATCGGACACAGTTTACAAGAAATGCATGTCAACAAAAAAAAAATGTATTTAAAGGAAATAAATGTTCCCACGAAAATTATTTGTAACAAGTCGCTACCTCGAGCGTGGTTTCCAATTTAGACAATGCCATCGTCGTCAGCTATAGATGTGGCATATATGTAGTAAGTTGTACTACAGAAACGTGAACGCGTATCATACAAAATATGATAACAAACGTGATAAAATAACGTGACCCTAGTTCCGGTATCAGGTGCACACCATAAGTATTATTCATCACGCTAGCAAAACTCATTAAGTCCAGCTATGTGAAATGCTATGTATTATGTTTCACGTCATATCACATGGTAAACCATTCCACAAATCCGAGGTTCATTCACACACTTCTGTCGCAGTGTACCTTAAACTCTCTTCATATATGTGGTCTTTTATGTTACGAAATGATCTTCTATGCCATGCTTGTTTCTCCAAAACATTCTTCTATAACCTCTTTCTCTGGAAGCGCTCCTCTCATTATATAGGATGCAAAATGCATCCTGACAGAAAGTTTCTCTTCTCCAGTCCATGGCACTCTTTCATATTGCACCTTGTTTTTGTTTTGGTCCGCGAGACCGCGGCGGGTTTGCATTGACCAAGCTCTTCATTTCCATCTTCTGTCCCGCTGTGTTGTTCGCTGTATCTAATCCTTTTCTTGGGCATTGCCGTCTCCTCGGGTTTCTCCATCGTTGAGCGAGGTTCTGTGTAGTGGCTGTCGCCATGTTAATCATCTGTAGAGTAATCCTCATCTGCATCATCGAGATAGACAACTTCGTCATCATCCATTGTTATTTCGGATAGGCCTTTTCCTGCAAATTCACTAATCCGACCTTCCTCGCATGCAAGGAACACTTTGGAGAATCTGGCGACTTGGAGGACATCAAGAGGCATGCAGTAGAATTCCCTGTGAACTCTTAGGTCAAGCCCTAAGAAAATTGCCAGCAGGTCCATCTCATGTTCTTTAAGAGCGAGCATTTGAGCAAGACTTGCGACATGTTTGGGAAGCTTTGTTGTCGTCAACAGATGTGGTCGTTGTGCACCAGACAGCGAAGCAAATTTTCGCATAACATCTGATCCAAGATGGAAAAAGTTGCAAGAGTTGGCAAACAGGTAAGGATTGTCGCCTGCTACAAACTGGGACCTACGCTTGGGTAGAATCTGCACCCATTCTAACACTTCTTCTGTGGTCAGGATAGGAATTATGCGCCCTCTTTTACTTATGATCTCCAGGCGTTCCAAGACGTGGATCAAGTGTTTTTCAAATTCGTTGAGGTTGTGTTCCAATTCTTATCTGCTGCCGCCTTCTTCTTTTCTGAGCAGTACGTCACTGTTAATTTTGCAACATCCCCCTGCCGTGTTTTGTTTAAACATGTTTTAGTTTGGCCAGGGTAACTTGTGTAAGCTCTGTGTACGCTTCTGATTTATTTTCACCTTGCTCATCATTCAAAATGGCAGCATTCATCTGCTGTAAGTAGCAAGAAATCAACCCCATTACGACTTATTTCAGAAAGATTTCTCTGTGTTGATGCAGCAAATTCCGACCACTGCAGGTCACACAATCTCAATAATTGCGTTGATGCATCAACAGTGGTAGTATTCCCCATTTCTAAGGAGAGGAATTTCAGTTGATATATCTGATGTATCTGAAACCGATTCATCCACTGTTGATCTACAACTGTTGCTATCAGATACACTATGATTAGTATCATCACTGTCATTAGCAATGGAGCTACTGTTCTCATTTCATAACTATGTTACGATAAAACAAACATGCCTCTTACGACAGTCTGCTTCACCGGTTGATGTGTCACTAACTGTTGTGATAAAACACACATGCCTTTTACGACAGTCTGCTTCACCAGTTGATGTGTCACTAACTGTTGTGATAAAACACACATGCCTCTTACGACAGTCTGTTGACGTGTCACCGGGAGTTGACGTTTGCCCAGATGCTGCGACTGATACGTCTAATTCGGCCTTTGACGTGTCACTAACTGGTGACATTTGCGTGGATTCTGCGACTGATACGACTGCTTCAGCACACGCACGCACGCACGCACGCACGCACGCACGCACGCACACACACACACACAAACACACACACACACACACACACACACACACACATTCATTTGTACTATCATCATAATTATTTTTTATTTAAAATCATTATATAGAGTTGGTGCTATATAAATTAATAAACATTAACAATTAAAACGGCTCATTCATTGCATTTTAGTTTCAGTTCAAGCTCTCCTGTATCCGGCAGTCAAAATGGAAATGTCAATTTGCCTGAATGACGCCGACAACGAGGCATGTCTTGCTCTGGTAGACATGGACCTCTACACGTTTGGCGCAAAATCCAGCCGTTGTTTCCCTCAGCCACAGAAGAAGTGTTTGTTGCCAGGACTTGTCATCAAGAAATCTGTTCCCGACACAATGAATACGTCGTTCACTGTCACAATCACGGGACGTCACTTATCAAACAATGCAATTTCGACCATATTACCGACCGATTATATCAATATTTCGCTAGTATATGTTACTGATTGGTCATATTCGTATTGCCTTCGCATTGGCCCAAGGGTAGCTGTATTGGCCTGAGGGTAGCTGTATTGGCCCAAGGGTAGCTGTATTGGCCTGAGGGTAGCTGTATTGGCCCGAGGGTAGCTGTATTGGCCTGAGGGTAGCTGTATTGGCCCAAGGGTAGCTGTGTTGGCCCGAAGCAAGTTCGTTACACGGCATCACCAAGTATACCAGTTCGTTACACGGCATCACCAAGTATACAAGTTCGTTACACGGCATCACCAAGTATACCAGTTCGTTACACGGCATCACCAAGTATCACTAATTCGACGAAGTCAACATTGACATCGCTGGTCAGTCCAAAATATTAAGAGAACATTCCTAGTTCTCCTCGAACGCCGTGACTATACACGTCAAGTCCAATTTAATAGTCGCCACCGCCCCCCCCCCCGTTAAATCTTCCTCCCGGGGTTTTCATACCCCGAGTTTACACAATTTAGACGCTACCGTTGGTGGCGCTGTAATCTGCATTGGTAATTTAAGAATCCCTATTGGTTCTTGATCACTTAACCCACCACCACCTCAGTTGCTGGACACGATGTCGTCAGCAAGTATCGAGTAAAAATATTACTTCTCCTCTTGGACTGTCGCCAAGCCAGGGTTGTCCAGGGTTTAACCACTATTCATTTCCCCCTTTAAGTGACAACCATATTGCTTTAGCTCTCCCGCACTTGACACTCATCGTTACTCACCCTGTGAAACACTAACAGTTCTTGTTGATATAAAGCAGGGTGTTTCCCGTCTCACAAACCTGGTTTCCGTTAATCTCTGGATGTTAATAAAACTAACATAGATTAAATACGTTCCAAGCGATCTATCTAACTATAATCGAGCTGGCGTATGTTTGTATGTTTGTTCACGTTTCCCTCCTAGACAGATTGCACCTCGGACGCCAAACTTTCAGGGATTAATCTACGACCCCATGAATGAAACGTAACGTCTTTATTTTTTTTCGAAATACCCCGTTTATCAAGGGGTCTGCTTTTTATGGTAAATCAGCAAATGTTCGCTACGTAAAACGTTAACTTCCAACAATCGCTGAAACCACGCGCACGGTGAATACTTCGGTACGTAAACCGCTTGAGAGTACGTAGCGCCATCTGGGCGGTTTATTTTAATTATAGTAGAAAACACACGTAGCAATTGTACATAACATCGACTAGGTTGCTTGGTGTGTATATCCCGTCCTGGGGACGGGCATTTTTGCTAGTACTACTAAATATAACATATAAATTACCTTGTACTTTACAACGTGCGTGACGCGTTTGCCGCTGAATATAATTTCCCGCGACCTGTTTACGAAGCGCCATCCATGTCAGTGAAGCGCGCATGGGATTGGTCAGTCACCGCCTCGCGCCGCGCCGTTCATGTCCGTGAAACGCGCATGGGATTGGTCAGTCACCGCCTCGCGCCGCGCCGTTCATGTCAGTGAAGCGCGCATGGGATTGGTCAACGGTCGCGACGTGCTTCCCCAGCGGTCCTGAAAAAGCTGTGCGCGTTGCAGGGGCAGACTACAGAAATTGCTTTGGTGACCATGTTAACGATTTGTTTGATTATAAGAAAACGTGACCATAAAAAAATTCTTAAAATTTGTCACAGCAACTGACAACATCTCATTGATATGCTGACCAAGTTTTGTCAAAATTACGTACTCCAGCTCTTCTAAAACTCCCCGATGTGTGATGCCCATCAATTTGTTTTACAAAAATAGCCATGTATACATGCACCCACGAGGCCCATAGCTGAAAAATTTCCTTAAATCCACCCGCCTGTTAAACTCTAAAAAATGCATTATTTCACATCCAATAGATTCTACAAAGAAACCTGTGAATATGCCTGCTCAATTGCTCTTATGTCATATCATATGAATTGTTTAAATTCACATATCACAATTTAATACGCCCTACATTCGTGTGAAACAATAAACGGGAAGGTCAACTGTGGTCTTACCCCAAATAGTTTTTTTTAGAAAGTGTCAAATTTTATATCACGTTGCGGCACAATGTATATGTAGACACATTATGGAACACTCCTGCTTGTCAAGTCATTATTATTTGTTTGACAGCCAAGTCTAAACAATGCCTTGCCCGTAATATTAGCTGAAAACCGGTAACATAATTTAATTATAGGTCGATTTTGACACTTCGTAAATCATAGATCATGTACACTAAATTTCCAGAGCATTGCGAACCAACGAAGCCTGCTTTTTGTCTCTTTAAATATACTAATGAGTTTATTTTCAAACTAATATCCATATAATTGCTTGATTTTTAACCAAACATGGCATAGCTTTGTAAAAAAAAATAAAAAAATTCACATTTAACGGGATATCGGGTAAATTCCAATGTGTCAGGCTTGTCAAATGTTATTGTTTATGTGACTGCTTTCATACTTCTAGCTGATAAGATACGACACGAACGGCTTGATTTCGATACGCCACCTTATACGTTAAACAATGTGTATCTGCTTTTACTCCTTCAACTTGAAAAGAGTATAATTTTGCGTAACTTGTGGAATGTGACTCCTGTCCAAGGAAAAGTGTGTACATATTTCAACCCGCTCAACGTAAAAACGGTATATTTTTTTACTGAGAACGTATTTAAGGACTCAGTTCGGTCAGTTATCGAGGATAGTATACTGGCAATGCATTGGGTGGCTCCCAATGCTACTACCCGTGGGGTAGTACAATTATTGAGGGATTATAGTTAACCTGCGGGTCACTAGCGCACAGAACCTTTACTGGCGGGTTGTGTTATATTTATATCTGCGCAGCTAGTACAAGTTATAAGGCGACTGATGTCACTGCAACGCGGGTTGCTATTTCGGGACTGCGTAGGCCGAGTGACGCGACCGTTGACCAATCCCATGCGCGCTTCAATGACATGAACTGCGCGATGTGGTGCGGTGACTGACCAATCTAAAGCGCGCTTCTCTGACGTAGATGGCGCTTCGTACGTGTTTTGACTTGCGTCGAAACTGACGCGTATCTGTGCAAATTAACGTCATAACCGAACGTTCTTGGCGAATTCGATCAATACGGTTGAACTCGCCACAATACGGGTTGAACTCGCCACAATACGGGTTGAACTCGGCCAATACGGAATCTGACTCTGCGTTATTCAGCAATACGGGCGGGAATACGGCACGCACACGCACACGCGTACGCGTATGCGCTCGCACACGCACACGCACACAATAATGTTTTACAATAGAATGTAGCGGAATACAATTTATGTATTTCGGCGAATTAGTTCTTTGTTTGGAACATGACGGCAATGGCTAGATACAGGAAAATCATGCATACTTTTTAACGATTCGCCAAGTTATTATCCAGAAACATACGGCTAAAACAATTCAAATGACATCATTTCGCAATATTTAAACATCACAAACAACTGTAGTTTAGATGTACACATATATTTTCGCAGACAATACGGAACCAACACATTGGTTGACGAACCTTCCGTGATTCAAACCGAAAACGCGTAGTGAACATTATAAATTATAATTGAAGTGATATGTGATATTCAAAATACACTTTTATATCATAGAAGTGTTTCCAACATAATGTTGTGTAATGATTTGACACGCTGTATGTTGTACGGACTGCTGTGTGTTTACTAATTTGAAGCAATAACCGGGTGCATGACGTCATTGGTCAGCGTAATGTACTATATATACATGTGTCAATACACAGCAGGTTGACGCTGTGTGTGACTATGTCTGTATATTCCCTCATGTCTCCGTCAGTGTCGCATGTATGAGGCTGACTTTGTTTAAGGCGTACCAGGGGCACATGTATGAGGCTGACTTTGTTTAAGGCGTACCAGGGGCACATGTATGAGGCTGACTTTGTTTAAGGCGTGCCCGGGGGCCCATGGTGATAGTTCGTACTTTAAACAAATATTTCAGATTCCCTGGGGATGGAGACACCCCCAAACCCCTCCCTCCGGGGATGGAGTATTACGTCAAAGAAAGCCATGTGGAAGACTGACTTAAATTACATAACTCAGACCAATAGTTACGTGCAATTGTTATCGACGCTGTGCTTGTTTTACCCATTGTTACGTGATCTACGTCAAACGTCCACCGAGCGCTTCGTGAAACCGGCAGTTGTACAAGATTTTTGTAGCGTGAAGTTGTCATTGTCATTGGCACTCACTACTAAAACTTGACAGGGCAGTGCAAGGAGTCGTCAACTTGACGGGGCAGTGCAAGGAGTCGTCAACTTGACGGGGCAGTGCAAGGAGTCGTCAACTTGACGGGGCAGTGCATGGAGTCGTCAAATTGACGGGGCAGTACAAGGAGTCGTCAACTTGACGGGGCAGTGCAAGGAGTCGTCAAATTGACGGGGCCGTGCAAGGAGTCGTCAACTCTTGCAGTGGTTACCTTTTTGTCCCGCGCGACGCCGGACAACTCGGGAGTATTTAAAATTGATTCGATATTACTACGCAACACGTGGTCAACTGTATTTCTGAATTAACTGTGCAGACGTTTGACACATTTAATATGATGTGTCCTTATATTTAACTACGTAAAAACAACACGAGTTACTGTTGTTGCTCTCCTGTTTATTCCTGTAGTCCGAGGTGAGGCTGGCACCGACACCGTTCGTAGATTTTTAGTTGTATTTGAGCCAAAATAAATGTACATTCGCATATTTCGTTTGAGTGTGAAGTTCGTGCTACTTCATAAATGATTCACATAAACATTTAGTGTGATTGAGCTAAAAGCGAAACAAACATCTGAACGTGTATTTTCTTGAATTGGGTGAAGTGACTCGGCATTATGTTCATATCTATCGAAGATGACCATCTGATAATACACTTCCTTGTTCGTGAGTATTCCCGAAGGCATCTAAAAATAGACTTCCGTCGTTGCATTGTTGACAACGCAACATGATTCTTTATGACGAGTGATGAGTAAGCTGACGTACAGTAGAACACAGACCACTGCGGTGACGACGATGACTGTAGAGCGACAGTCGACTAGAACCGTAGCTGGAACAGCGTCAACACGAGCACATACGCGGCCATATATTCACCAACAGTGTAAATAGCACCGTTAATTAACGCGACGACGAAGGAATGGTGCGTGTCCTGTGGATCGTTCTTTAATAATAATAATAATAATAATAATATATTTTATTTGGTATAGCGCCAGATACAAAATTGTTCGTGATGCTTCACAACATATTAAAATACACAAAATAGTGTAAAATTGCAAAATAACAAATAAATGCATTTAAAATACTACTAGTAATAAGAATTATTTAAAATAAATTCAGCAATAAAATAGTATAGAATTGCTAGATAAGGAAATAGCTAAATAAATATATTAGCTGCTAGTAATAAGAATAAAAAAAATTATTATAGCATAATTATTAAAAGTATAGCAGTAATACTAATAAATAAATGTATATGTATGATTAATAATAATAATAAATAATATCATAATTTAGTAAAATATTTGTATAAAGTAATAGTTTAAGTGATAAAAAGCAATTCGTAAAATAATGTTAAATATCATGAATAAGATTACTGGAATAGTCATAATTAAACTACTATGAGTAGATGACAATGTTCATCTGCAATATACGCTAATACGCGATACGAAACAAATGTGTCTTTAGTCAACATTTGAAGCTGGCGAGAGTGTCACAAGTTTTAATAAAGTTAGGTAAAGTGTTCCACAGAGACGCCGCAGCCACTGTGAACGAGCCGCCCCCAGCCTTGGTACGAGTGCGCTTCACTTCCAAACTGTTACTGCTGGCAGAGCGCAGTCCTCTTGCCGGTTGATACGGACGCACGAGTTCACACAGATACACTGGCGCTTCATCGTGCATGGCTTTGTATGTAAGTACCCGTATCTTGAAATCGACTCTGCGTGCCACGGGCAGCCAGTGACGTTCTTGTAACAGGGGCCTGGCACTGTCGCTACGTGGACGACGCAGAATCAATCTGGCAGCCGAACTGTGTATTCGTTGCAAACGCGCAATGTTAACCACAGACGTGCCGCGTAAGAGTGCATTGCAGTAGTCAAGCCGCGATGTGATGATGACATTGACTATGCGTTCCTTTGTGGGTTTGGTTAAAAAAAACAGCTGATTTGATTGATGTGGCGGAGGTAGAATGAGCATGCATTGACGGTTGACGTGGTGGATCTCGTGACTTTTTCCTCTTTATCACTCACTAAGTCGTCGTCGCGTATCGCATGTCCTTTAACAGGGTTCCCAACGGTCCAACGACGGAGACTTACGACGTGTGGGCGTGTGCGAACCTTTCGGCTGGTCCACTTGTCGTCGTTGTCGACGAACGAGGGGTGTCTATCGCGGTGTTGTGGGTGTACGTGGGGGAGTAGGACGAACAATGCTGGTACTAGCCATAGCCTGCTGTATGTAAGATCTCCTGTCGACGTTACTGACCCACCCCAAGGGTAGATTGATGGCCCTGAGTTGTTGCGTAAACGGTTGTCATCCCGTAGGATCACTCTTTTTCCTCTTTCGCAACGGATCGTTCACGAGATCCACCACGTTACTTCCACGTACCGGTGCACCATCGTGTATCGATTTGTAAGGTTTGGTCAGCCTAAAATTGTAAGAACAGAGATAGTGGTCATTGCAGACATATTTAATCAATAATTTAACGTTAGCATAAAGAAAACCCAGGTTGATACAGCTTATGTAAGGTAAGCTAGTTTCTGGCCAGTCTGCAGCTTTGCTTATTATTTAGTATACAGAGTAAGGAGGGGTAGAGTCGCCCCGTCTGTAATAATAACTGGACTGTCAAACGGAAGAAATGTTTACCCGATTTAGAATGCAGGCCATAAGAAACTAGTTTAGTTGGCAACTGACCGTCCCCAAGGACACACGAAGGTGTCCCAGTCCTGGGGGGTTCAGAAGGTGACCCGATTCCTTGCATACGACGGTCATTTCCAGCATGTACGGGGATGACGGTTGTATATGGACATCGGCCAATAACAGCTTTCTCGATTTCCTAAAATGGTTAACCGCGCCTCCACTGAGGCGGGGTTCTTCTGAAAGCTCTGGTATAAATAGGCCAGAAATAAGCTGCATTCACACCTACAGAATTAAAACGTTTTAGCTAAACCGTTTTAGTTAAACCGGTTTACGTTTGAAAGTTGTGGGCGTTCACACATGCAATAGCTAAACCGTTTTAAGGAGGAAGTTGGTATGCGCACATGCGCAAGCTAACATAACAAAATGGCCGACGATACCTTTACCGCCATGCAATTGTTATTGTTAACGATGTCAGCTTCATGCAGAAGACGTCGTGCCCGAGCTCCAGGAAACACGACAGAAATCCTAGAGGATTCCCAAAGAAGGAGACGATATTTTTTTGAGCGTCAAGCATGTGAACGTCGTGCCGGACACGGTTCAGACGATCGGCAATACGCCGATAAATTGTGATATTTCGGCCGTTTCCTTCCAAATCGGCCTGCACACAATCATCTCCCCACACCTCCAATAAATGTCTAACTTCCCCATCGTCCGAATTGTCGCGTCGTTGCGTTTATTTGCATATTTCTTTGACCAAAGACATGGCGCGAAATGTTGTTTACGTTTCAAACAGGAAGCGACGGGGCGCGAGATCGAATGCGCATGACTGTGACGTACTTAAAACGTTTTAGCTAATACGGTTGCGTTCACACTTGCAACTTAAACCGTTTTAGCTAAAAGGGTTTAACTAAACCACCTACTGAAGCGGTTTAGCTAAACCGTTTTAGCTAAAACGTTTTAGCGCTAAATCGCGTTCACACGTGTGTTTTCGGACTGGATTAGTTAAAACGTTTTAACTAAACCGTTTTAAGGTGTAAGTGTGAACGCAGCTATAGACGCATAACACAACGGGTGCGCGCGATCTAAATTACCACGCACCTCGTTCAATTGGGACTCAAAATTATCGGCAAGGATGGGCCACGCCGGCTCATACCTACCTTACCATTAGAAAACTAAATTTATTGAAGACTTTTAAATGTTAAATGGGAGACACAAGAACAATGGTAGAGAACCAGTCTATGTTGTACAATCAACAGTTCTGCGTTAATAAAATCTTGCGAACCTGGAAGATGCGTTCACGGCTTATTATACCGATCTGATCGTCTGCGGTATTATCAGTAAGCAGCTAGACGATCTGGCAAGCGACAATGCCAATTACTACACAACTGTGAGTATTCTCAACGAATGCACGCGTCCTTAAGAGAAGCGAAAATCTTACAGCCTGAACGTTAGACGAGAGGGCCGGGGTTAGTTAATGGCACAGGCTTGTCAGAGGATAAGTGGAATCACGGTGTGGTGTCTAGTGATTATTTGTACAACGTAAACGTTCTATGCCCAAGTTGCAATGCACAGATCGAGGCTGGGTAAACACTGAATTGTTCGGTGGGTGTATTTAGGTCACCTCGATCGCGATATAATTTTTTCTCAGAACAGCGAATAATTTCTGCGAATAGCTTTATAGCTGCACGAAAACCCCTCACAACTGCCTGGTTAAATTCAATGCATTGCTCGGCGAGTGCGTTTAAGTCACACCGACCGCGATAAAAATAATCTATTTTTCGCAGTTGCCGTTTCAAATCTAGGTTAATTTTCTTCATTCCACCTTTACTCAACTCGATCAGCTGTCAGTGAGTTCCCTCCTAAATGTGATTGAATAGTCTTCGTGCAGTAGTTACATCCTGTCTGAATGCTTTCCAGAAGAAGTAGAGTTGGTGTTGGAATTAACAGGTATGTCAGGGGCGAAGTGTAATGCACGTTAAGCGGTCGCGAAGACTGGTTACCTCGCTATGTAAGAACTCTCACTAGAGAAAGCTTCGTCACTTTTTTGTATCTGTTTTTTTACATGTTCAGTTTTGATTATGTGTTCGTCTGACGCTTTGTCAATACAATATGGTGGAGAGCGTCGTGTCAACTTGCTTAATTGAAAAGGTTAGGTAACATGCAGCTTATCACATTTTAAACGTCGTTAGATGTTCCATGCATTCTGGAAATTAAAGTGGAATAGCAAATGAGACGGAAGACTAAACAATTCATGGTACTGTGACTTTAACATATACAAATCTAATTATGTCACGTGGTTCCGTTGTTGTGTCCAGGTACGGATACAAGGATCGGTGGAGAAGTTGTCCGAGGAGGTACACACAACATATTTCCGCGTAACATCCAACTAACTAGCTGTGTTAGTCCACAGAGCAGACCCATTCCGGACCTACAGGTGAGAGTAATGTGTACACAGAGCAGACCCATTCCTGACATACAGGTGAAAGTAATGTGTACACAGAGCAGACCCATTCCGGACTTACAGGTGAGAGTAATGTGTACACAGAGCAGACCCATTCCGGACCTACAGGTGAGAGTAATGTGTACACAAAGCAGACCCATTCCGGACCTACATGTGAGAGTAATGTGTACACAGAGCAGACCCATTCCGGACCTACAGGTGAAAGTAACGTGTACAATTGTACAGTTCACTGCAGCTCGTAATGTAATGTAATGATCACTGCAAATGTTGATATTCCCACGGCATTACTGTACCCAGTGATGTTTAATGTCGTATCACCTAATACTGAGGGCGTGTGGCAAGGATTTCAACCTCTCTCCCTCTAAAGCTCGCGCCTGTTTGTGGAGCCAATCTCCATCTCCCACTAATCCCACCTCTCATTTATTTTTGAGGCCAACTTCCCACCTCCCACCAACTGTTACGACCAGCCTCCCACTCCCTGCCTCACTCGCTCACTACTGCTATCTCACTATTCACTCTGCTATTGGTAGAGCAGTCCATGTTAGGTTATAATACGACCCTTTGCAAATGTCGTTGTAATGTTTCTCTTTCTTTCCATGGTGATTGGTAGTATAACAATACTCGTCTCAACATTCTCGCTCTTGCTCTGGTCCATAGTCTCTCAGATTGCCGTTTTATACGGATTTAGGGAACTATCATCATAAAGTACATATTTTTCTTGTTCATAGCAAGAAAAATAGTATAACATTGAATGACAAACTTATAGTGGTCGAAGTGTCAAGGCAGAAATACAGGAAGCTAACGTAAATCTTCTATTTATATTTACCTTCAGACAGTCGGAGCCGACTTTGGAGCAGCAATGAAGGAGTATGAAGACGAATCGATCCCCATTCCGAAACCAGAGTCTTGGTAAGTGTATTTGTTTCGCATTGTGTCAATCGTACTGGTCTCGATCGCAAATGACCACAAGGGAACGAACACATTTTGTCACCAGAGGTCGATATTTGAGGTGGCAATTTAGCCGGATATAATTGTATATACATTGTCCATTTGACAATGTATCCATCGAATGCAGCCTTGTGGTGTAACTGAGCACCAACTGTGCAACAACGTTAGACGCTCGATAAGCTCATATGTCCACTAGCCATATGGATGTTGTGCTTTGTATAATAATCTTGAATTCAAGTTCAAGCCAGGCTAACATTGGAAACAAAATCCCCTTCCACACAGAGAAGTTGGCCCAAGCTTCATATGCACACTTCCTGCTGCTAGGCTCTGTATATAAAGCCCGCCAGACACATGCCGATTCTTCAGTTGCCAACATGTTGGCGACTACTTTGTCAGTTCGCAACTCAAGTGTAGCCGTTATATGTATGTTCTCCACCAACAGTTGACGACTCAAGAGTAGCCGTTATATATATGTTCTCCACTAACAGTTGGCGACACCTTTTGTGGATATTTGACATCTGAAATATCGATCGGCCGTTGGGTAGTTGCCAACTTTTTGTCGGCAGACAAACTGTTGGCGACTAAACGTCGGTGTGTGTGTGGCGGACTTTATCAACAACCACGCATTCAGTTGGTAATGTAAAGTGAATCACAACTTTTCCTTCCGCATCGCTCTCTTTAAGAAGGGGCGAGGCTAGTTCATGTCCTGGTGCACCGCCCCAGCTGTTATCATGTTCCACTTCCCCCTATCGACAGCCCTCTTCCTCCACCTGTCATCCTCTTATACCATTCTTACATCCCTCTTTGGGAAGTCCTCCCACTAAACCACGAGGTAATCACATGCTTTGTTTTAGGGGTGGCTTTATTCTGAAGCCTGATCACGTTGAGTTCTGGCAAGGCCACGCCGCAACGTTCCCTGATCGGTTTGTCTTCAGCAGGCCAGCACCTGGAGAAACCATCGACAACACCGTCACCCATGAGGGTGACAACGGGTGGTAATTCGAGAGGCTCGCCCCTGAACGGCACATGAGGGTGACAACGGGTGGTACTTCGAGAGGCTCGCCCCTGAACGGCACATGATGGTGACAACGGGTGGTACTTCGAGAGGCTCGCCCCCTGAAACGGCACTTGCGCGGTGCTGTTACATATAATGTCTTGTCTTTTTTATTTGACAGTAGCACCGCACCGGTGAACGTATACGTGGCTTGAGGGACTACAGGCAAGGCTTATTTTATAAATGATTATACATGGTAATTACATTGACAATATTAAGTGCCATATTTGCACATTGTGTGGACATTGATTAAAATCAGGATTACTTGACACGATGTGTGTGTATGTGTGCGCGCGCGTGTATGTGTGAGAGAGAGTCTTCCATTAATATGTTATAACATAACACACTCGGCAGATGACAGAACTTTAGTGGCTAAACCCGTATTGTGCTGCTATCTACCGAAAAACTGACGCGATAAATGCGCTTTCAGCGAGTGGCATATTTTTGGTTTCAGTGATGTTACAAGTTGGCTTCATTTATGCGCCATTATTTGCTGCATGCCATATATATATATATATATATATATATATATATATATATATATATATATCGTGAATGAAAAACAGCAACCATAGTAGCAAAGCAATATTTAATTAAAGCAATTCAATGATACATCGAAATGTAAAATCAAGAGCACACATGTAAAACGATTGTTCAAAGGCGTGGGTTTGTACATGATAAATGTCGAGCACAAAACATGCATATGCAATCACAGCTTGCTTACGTTTATCTCGGTGGCTGGGTAGAGTAGTGCATACCTAACTACATCCAGAGTACGCTTGCAGTCTTCAACTGTACATTAGACTGTATTGTACTCTGCTAAACACCTCCTTGAGTTGCAGTGTTTTGAAAAATCAGCCGGGGATTTTTGGGACGATTTCTTAAAAAGTTACAGCTAAGCAATATTAACTCAACATGGATAACTTAATACACAATTTCATATTCATTCATATCATGGCATTACCACGTAAGTCATGTTATGTGACAATTGTCTTAGAATAATCGTTGTAATCGCTGAACAACGCATGATCATAACATGTTGGAAGAAAGGAAGTTTAAGTCTTCCACTCGGTGCTGGTGTATTCCTACGCTGCAGTCGTTTATGTATACAAACGCATATTTTTGGTTTAAATAAAATTTGGTTTGAAGTAAATAATGTCGTAACACGCGACCTCAAGACGTTTACCAGTACAACTACGACATGAATAGAACACAATTCGTCATAAACAGATTAATCGTAAGCGTCCGAAGTTTGTGCGCCCTGGGTGGGTGCGTGCGTGCGTGCGTGCGTGCGTGCGTGCGTGCGTGCGTGAGCGACCGAGCGAGTGAGTGTGAATTGTGTGGGTTTATGTTTCCTGTCCAGGCAAATTAATTGTGAATCAGCAGGTTCTATCGTCCGTATCGGCCGACTCGCTAAACTCGATGATTTACGCGCCGCCGAAAGTACGTAATAAAATACCACTGGCATTGCAACGCCGCAGTGTCTTGCTCCCACTCATTCGGGTCATCTTCCATTTGTTTCAAGGCCATCAATTATTGATTGGCGGACACGCGGAGTACCATTGCTTGAGCGGCACATGAACAAGTTAATTGTCCACTTATACCTGTGCAGTGATGTCACAAGTTAACAGGCCGTTGCTATCGGAGTCTGCTTACCAACAACACTAGCGTGCTGGTTTATAATACTGCAACACATATTTAGCTGTTGTACAGTTGTCGATCACGTACCGATCACGTGGCGTTCACGTGTGTAATGTCAACCATATTAATCCACTTCCAAAATAATATCACGTTTAAAAATTAGCCATTGACATAGCAATATCATCTAGCAGTTTTCTATCTATTTTCTTTACATGTACAGGCAGCAGAGATGACCAAAATAACACATGTTCATGTTCATTTATCTTAATTGTCTTCATGGAGCATACCATTATGAAATAGGAATCTAAATTTGCAATACACATATAATATATACACAATAATTATTACATGTTGTTTACTTATTCGAAAAAACGTCTGTGTGGATGTGCAATGTGATCATAAATTAAAAATAATTACCATATTTGATCGCACAATGACAAATTTTCTAGAAATCCGAATACAAGAATGCCAATGTCTAAATGCAATATATCACCAGCATCACATTTTTGGTTATTAAATCAACATCAGTTGATCACACATTATTAATGGTGATTAAAATCCATATATTATTGATTAGAATCAGCATTACAACTGGTGGTGTTAAACTGCTACGAATATATATATATATATATATATATATATATATATATATATATATATATATATATATATATATATATATATATTTAGGTTCCAATTCGTCGAAAGTAATAACTTAGACTTGTTCAGATGGACAAATATGTTAACCTTCTCCAACCTTCGTTCAGAACAAATGGAGGTTTATTTTAGTAGTTTTGTTTGGGGGGAGAGACACAGCAAGGTGGAAACTATTTGCAGGAAAATGTTCAGTAGTATATTGGATGTAATTGTGAGCTAAGAATGCCACAACTATCATCTGTGAGCCACGACTGTTGACCTACAAGGGCGCGGGAGTGTGAGTGACACATGACGTCAGAAACCCGGCAAACAGCCGCGTCTCATAGAATGTTTGTGAGGAGGATGTAGTCTCTGAGTGTGCGCGGTAGAGGCAATGCGGCACACTTCCGGTGAACACCAAAGCCAACTTGCTGTCGGATCGATAGCTGACTCATCTTCTTCAAGTCCGCGCCTCGTGTACGCCGGACAGGAAGCGTTTTACAGTCATCACGTGATCGTTGCTCACCGAAGCGGTCGTCGCCAGTCCAGGTCGATGTCGTGACGCACGAGCACGTCCAGGATGTCCGTGGCGCCATCTTCCGCCGCATAGTGACAAACCGAGTTGCCGAACGTGTCCCGTGTGTCTGGGTTTGCGCCGAACGCCAACAGTTTGTGGAAGCACGCCATCTAGTGGCGCAGAACGGCGAAGTGTAGCGGTGTACGTCGCAGTGTCGCTGTCGTCTCGTGGATGTCGCATTCCATGTCGTACACGTACTGCGACGGGTGGAGAGACATTACACTCAGAGAAAATAGAAGCTCTGTTTAAAACATTCCATGTCGTACAGGTACTGCGACGGGAGGAGAGACATTAAACTCAGAGAAAATAGAAACTCTGTTTAAAACATTCCATGTCGTACAGGTACTGCGACGGGAGGAGAGACATTACACTCAGAGAAAATAGAAACCCTGTTTAAAACATTCCATGTCGTACACGTACTGCAACGGGAGGAGAGACATTACACTCAAGAGAAAATAGAAACCCTGTTTAAAACATTCCATGTCGTACAGGTACTGCGACGGGTGGAGAGACATTACACTCAGAGAAAATAGAAACCCTGTTTAAAACATTCCATGTCGTACAGGTACTACGACGGGAGGAGAGACATTACACTCAGAGAAAATAGAAACCATGTTTAAAACATTCAATGTCATACAGGTACTGCGACGGGTGGAGAGACATTACACTCAGAGAAAATAGAAACTCTGTTTAAAACATTCCATGTCATACAAGTACTGCGACGGGTGGAGAGACATTACACTCAGAGAAAATAGAAGCTCTGTTTAAAACATTCCATGTCGTACAGGTACTGCGACGGGAGGAGAGACATTACTCTCAGAGAAAATAGAAACCCTGTTTAAAACATTCCATATCGTACACGTACTGCGCGTGAGGAGATACATTACACTCAGAGAAAATAGAAACCATGTTTAAAACATTCACTGTCGTACAGGTACTACGACGGGAGGAGAGACACTGCACTCAAGAGAAAATAGAAACTCTGTTTAAAACATTCCATGTCGTACAGGTACTACGACGGGTGGAGAGACAAACTCTGTTTAAAACATTGCAGTCTTACGCGTGTTGCTTATTTTATTTGTATGTGTGCGAACATTAATGCTGGTAATTACAAGAGACGCACCTTATTACAACATGTGTTATGTAAATAAAATATATTTGAAAATAATCAAGTTGTGATAACAGAACTATGTTCAGCGTTTTTATACGTAGCTAAGTAATGTTTTTTATAATTAGCTAAGTAAAGTTTTCTATAAGTAGCTAAGTAAAGTTGGCAACAGCAAAAACCTGTTTGCAAACAACGATAAGTATAACAATAGTGATAACAGTGATGTAACTTTTTTTTAAATACTTTTTATAAGCAATCAATCATATATAAACATTGTATCGTATTGCGCGAATATACAGGTTTATTATCCGACAGTTCCTATGCTTAATATTCTACGTAATATGAACTGGCAAGTTTGAAAATATTGGTGTATAATTTAAGCTAAACACGTGCATATTCCTAGTGTTAGTTCTACAACTCCAAAGTTGCTATCCACATCCACAGTGAAATGGTATATTATGTTCTTTCCTCAATGTTCTCTTTAAAAAATAATGTTGCTGTTTAATTAACTGTGCTTGTTGTAAAAATCAACATTAACTTGGATTTACTTTGAGAAAAAGTCCAGCAAGTATATCAAAATATAAATATTTCCAGATTTATGAACTTATATTATAATTGCATCAAGAACAAGGGTTTTTCTGCACACCCTGGTTGAGGGGAAACTTGCTCACAATGCATTATAACATAACTGCCACGTGGAGGAATATGTTGGTTCAAGGACATTAGTTTAAAGAAATGTCAGTCACATTAGTAATATCACCTGACACTGTTGTGTCTTGCAGTGCCACGTGGTGAACTAATACAGAAATACTGTTGTTTTGAACTGCATAATCTTTCACTGCGCGGCGCTGCAACACAGTCCAACATGTTGGACATTAATAACTTAGAGTAAAATAATTATTATTGAAGATAAATGTTTGTAAAATAACAACTTCGTTCTTACGGTTATTAGAGTTCTACACATGTACTAATGTTCTACACATGTACTATGTCATAACATTGTTACTTCAATGTTTGACATTTTCAATCTGGTAAATGATTAACATTTTAAAATACTTATTCAGGGAGAGGAGAACGAGAATTAGTACACTTTGTACGAATAGATAAATGTCAACAATTGTGAATGGCCCCTTACCAGGTAACTGTCACCATGTATGTGTCACCAGGTATGTGTTACCAGGCAAGTATCACCATTATCATCTTGATGGCAGCACAAAAAAATTATCTCCACAACTATCAAATTGAAGGCAGCACAAAACACCTCCACCACTATCAACTTGATGGCAGCACAAAACACTTACCTCCACCACTATCAACTTGATGGCAGCACAACTCACCTCCACCACTGTCAACTTGATGGCAGCACAAAACACCTCCACCACTATCAATTTGATGGCAGCACTTACCTCCGCCACTATCAACTTGACGGCAGTACAAAACACCTCCACCACTATCAACTTGATGGCAGCACAAAACACTTACCTCCACCACTATCAACTTAATGGCAGCACAAAACACTTACCTCCACACTATCAACTTGACGGCAGCACAAAACACTTACCTCCACCCACCACTATCAAATTGATGGAAGCACAAAACACTTACCTCCACCCACCACTATCAACTTAATGGCAGCACAAAACACTTACCTCCACCACTATCAACTTGATGGCAGCACAAAACACCTCCACCACTATCAGTTTGATGGCAGCATAAAACACTTACCTCCGCCACTATCAACTTGATGGCAGCACAACGCACCTCCACCACTGTCAACTTGATGGCAGCACAAAACACCTCCACCACTATCAGTTTGATGGCAGCACAAAACACTTACCTCCGCCACTATCAACTTGATGGCAGCACAAAACACCTCCACCACTATCAACTCGACGACAGCACAAAACACTTACCTCCACCACTATCAACTTGAAGGCAGCACAACACATTTACCTCCACAACAATCAATTGTCGGCAGCACAAAACAACTCTTAATTCAATTGATCTGATTTTGGTATATAATGTGCTTTGTGGATAAACATTTCATATATCAAACCAATACATAATGTCTGACAATTACGGCTTATTCTGAAAATGACAAATGATAAGTTTTCAGGATTTGTTCACAAATAATTATGTTAAATTTACACTTGTCACAAACTACACCAATCATGTTTTGCCCGTAGTGTAGTGTGTAGTATGTAGTGTGTGCTTCCTACTCTCGTTGTCAGCTTCAGCCACCAGATAGCTCCTTGTAGTGTAAAGGGAGCTGAGTGCGTATGTCTCCCCTGCTGGTACATAGCTTCTCCATAGACAAGACTCTAGCACAACCTCCTCGTGGTACACTGCGGATCCTGGGCACCTTGCGGCCTCAGGCGAATGTGCTAGGGATCTCGGAGCAGGTTGGAGCCTTAAAGGTGCAGTGTGCAGGGCCCACCAGCGTGTGGACACGTTGCCGGTGCTGCACTTCAGACGGCATAAGATAATCACAACCAAAACGATCGAAGGTTGGAATTTGTTTTTTTATTGAGCTTCGATGACCGGTAGTTCTACATCCGTTCCACGTTTCTATCGGCATCCGATTACAAACACTTTTTGCATGTCGATTTTCACATGTTTTCAGATATTTCATTCATCAAATTCTCAAAAGCACAATTCCCACAACCATGGCAACATCGCATTTATTTCTTTATTATACCATACATTACAAACTTGAATGCGACATTCACATAAATTATGTTTAATGGTAAATCACCCCACCAACCCTCAATGCCAATTTTTTAGAATGGTGGCTCACACCGACGCACGCCGGCATGCACTCACACACGCAAGTATGCAGGCACTTACGCACGGAACCTCGTGGCCTTAGAATAGTTAGACTGTATTCTCTATGATAGATGGGTTAATGATTATGGAATTTAACCGACAATTGTTTTCATTCAAGACCGAGTCGTACGGGTTAACATGGATTTTAGTAGACGAGAGTTTTAAAATCTCAACGTTGGGATGACTATTGCAATGGTTCCAGTCATTGTGGTCATCGAGGTGGTCATTTGCTCTTTCCGGTCAAGTGAGGGTTGATTTGGGTCTTCCCGGCATATTTAATGGAATTTCTAGTGGATCTAGGGTCAATCTTGGGACATGGCGAGGTCAAAGATGACGAGATAGATCGTTTCAAAAATGGAGACTATGTGTTAATCAACACGGCGTCAGAGGCTCCAAAAATGAGATGATATTAAAAGGCTTTCATGGATCTTTCCCACGCCAGAGGTATCGATGTTACGGAGATCTTTTCCGCGCCAGAGACTACAAGGATTCAAAAAAAGAAAAAAGAAAAAAGAAAAAAGCAATATACATGCGACTGTCGTGCAAGAATACTACATTTTACCATCACTGAGAGCTTTAGGCCAATTGGATTTAATCGGTACCACAAGACTGTGTCAATGCGTTCACCTTCTCCCAGTTACATCGAAGCAATAAATAAGCGACGCAGTGTTGTCGGCACACGTTAGATATATGACTATGAAGCTTCTTGGCGTTGTGAGTCCACTGCGAACGATGTTTATTCAGCAGTGCGCGGAATGCGACGTGTAGCGAAATTAGACCGTGCGAACATACCTTTTCGCCGTGTCTATCACCGCCCACGAACAGGGCGATACAGTGTTGACTGGGTCGAACGTAGTCGTGAGTGTTGCAAACGAAAGCGATCGGGTAAGCATCTATCGCCTTCGGCAGACCGTCTTTGGGCATCACGTCGTGGATGATGTTACTCGTTTGCAAGTTCCTCACCAGAAGTCACGTGATCCGTCCGGTGTCCATCAGTAATCGTAAATGACTTTCCTGCTCTTGTCGATTTCGAGCACCGCCTTACACGATGACGTTCACAGTCTCAGCGAGTGCCGCAGCAAAATAAATCTCGATGCGCTGGTTGCCATTTAGCATCATGTGGCACCACGACCCGTCACACGGGTCCAGGGTGAGGTCGAAGCCGAAGCCGAAGAAGGTGTGTTCGTCACTGAAATCCGATCGCGCCAGAGCGTTCCCATCGTGCTCCGACACATTGCAGGTCGAGGCGAACAGGTTTACTTAACTCCTGACGTACCGCAAGTCGGGGAATTTTGGTTGAAGGGATTTGGCGGGCACTTTTCGACCAACCGCGTATATAGCCCGCCATTATCATGTTTATGTCCGTTCTACTTTTAAATATATACGCTACTCGCTTTAACACAATCATTTGGTAGTTTATTCCATTAATGTATCACCCTCTGTGAGAATGAATACTTTATCATGTCCAATCTATACTGTTCTTTAATTAACGCTTCTTCGTGTACTATGGTTCTACTACCTTCTTTAAGTTTGAATAACATATTCCTGTCAATATTCTTATAGCCATTCACTATTATAAACATTTCTCTTTGGTCTCCTCTTAGTATCCTTGTCTCTAGCGTTGCAAAACAAGTTTACGTCGTCGTTGCGTGTCTTTGACAAAATGTCTCCAGAAACTCCGACATTCGTGACCAGGACGCACAATGTGACTATTTGCTGCAAGACTATCTTTGGTAGAAACATGTATATTACTTTCTCAATGGTAAATCATTGTCGATGCTTGCCATTGGGATCGTCGCAATGAAGGCCAAACAAATCGTACAAATGAAGATCCTGCAAATGCTTAGGTCGTTAAATATTTGTTCATTCGCAAAAGAACATCGAGGAAACACAGCAGGAATAAACCACCTCTGCTCGATCCCGTCTGCAATCACATTTGATAGAAACTCTCCTAAAGCTGCACTCTCCGGCGCCAACTGTGTTAACTACGACAATTTTACAAGTCTACCGCTGGTGTCATCATAATCATCGTCTGATCAACGTGAACCTGGCTTCGAAGTATTTTACATAAATGCACAATCTTGCCTGAATAAGACACTTGCAAAGTACGATCACATTCTTGAAAACGATTTAGATATGATGGCCCTATGTGAGTCTTTGTTGATGCCATCGACCGACGCTTCTGCCGACCGACGCAGCGTGGCGTGTCGATGGATGAATCTCAAGGGGCGTCAGCGTGTCTTGTTGCCGGCAATCTTGTTAAATCAACTCACCAGAAACACCTAGCCAAAATGAATCTCGATGCGCTGGTTGCTATTTTGTGTCATGTGGCACCACGACCCGTCACACGCGTCCAGGGTGTCGTCGAAGCCAAAGAAGGTGTGTTCGTCACTGAAATCCGAGTGCGCCAAAACGTTCCCATCGTCCTGTGACACATTGCAGGTCGAGGCGAACAGGTCGACGTAACTCTTGACGTTCCGCAAGTCGGGGAATTTGGGTTGAAGTGGTTTGGCGGGCACCGACCATCCGCGATGAAGTCAATGCAGCACATCACCAGAGGTTTCGGCAAGGTGCAGAGAAACACATTTTCATGCGTGTGCGACATGGTCCCTTGCGGGATGGAGAGCATTTTGCAGTGGATGGGGAGCAAATGGCATTTGACCGTACCCTAGTCGAGTGCCGTGATATGCGACATCTGGATGGCCTGTCCAGGGCGGCGTTTATCGCGAACATGTTGGCGTCGACGGTGTGAACTTTGCGATTGGGAGCGGCGCCAGAAGCCATTAGGGCGAATGCTTCCTTACTTCGTGCTAGTCGATTCTTACGGTGACCCCATTTATGAGGAAACGGACTTGCACGAACATTTCAACGTGGAGTCGTCCCATTAGTTTGACGACACGACTCTGCGAAACGTGCGTTTCCCGATCCAGCAACCCTACGTTGGCATCGTATGTCGCTTCCATGTGACCAGCGGTGTCGTTGTACCACAGTTGACTTGTCAGTTACGTGTCGTTGGCCTCTCTACTCTACCTCAACGCCGTTTCGATGTAGACGCAATACGGATACGTATTTGTCGAAAAGGTCACGAGGGTGTCGTTATTCACAGGACCCACCGGCTCCCTCGCGTCGAGGTTCATTCCGTCAGCTTGTATCACCTTCGCTCGCTCGAACAGGTAACTGTTGGCTGGATCCAGACTGGCGTCTACCGATCTGGGTAGCACGAATTCGATTGGACCTCCCGAATCGAGGGAGGCGATTGGTAGATGTTCCAACCGTTGTACAGCGTCAATGCTAGTGTGAGTCGACAGAACGCCGAAGAGATCCAGTTCGCTCTAGGCCATCGTCGAACACGTCACAGGCCTCGTCTGAAAGACGTATTTTCAGTGCATCGACCCATCGTGACACTGTCACGCGTTTTATTCGTTGCCGCCTCCTCTCCTGCTGCTGCTGCTGCTGCTGTCGCACACCCGGATTCGCCTTAAACCGACTGCTCTTCATGTCCTTATGAGCGTCCATTGCGCGTTTTTTGGCCACCAGCTTGATATTCTGACCGGACGTGAAATCGTCGGCGATGTGCATCCCGATCTTCAACGCCCATTTTCCCACTCTCACGGATGGCGCTCCGGGGCAGACATCTGGACAGGCTATATAACACGTGTCCCCGCTGCATTCAAGCACTGAAGAAGTGGAAGACCGTTTCTTCACCAAAGGGATCAGCGTCAACATTCGATTCGTAGATAATAAGAAGTGGGAGCAGGATTGGTCACGAGAAGACAAACTGGCGAAAAACAGTAGAACAAGACATAAAAAGATTGGGGTGGAAAACATGGAATGAAGCGAAATAGATGGCCGAAGATAGAAAAAGGATTGGGGTGGAAAACATGGAATGAAGCGAAATAGATGGCCGAAGATAGAAAAAGGATTGGGGTGGAAAACATGGAATGAAGCCAAATAGATGGCCGAAGATAGAAAAAGGATTGGGGTGGAAAACATGGAATGAAGCCAAATAGATGGCCGAAGATAGAAAAAGGATTGGGGTGGAAAACATGGAATGAAGCCAAATAGATGGCGGAAGATAGAAAGAACTGGAAAAGGAGCATTACTGCTTCATGGATCACTCTATCCGAAGAGGATATATAAGATAAGATAATGGAGTAGTTTAACTCATAATTATGGTTGTGAAAACAATTCAACATTTGTAAACGGTCTCATGGGATAGGTAATTGTAAATCACAATGGGAGTGGCTCTTGTACAAATTAATTCGTTTAATGCATATAAAAAAGAACAGAGGCTTCTGAGAATAATTGACAGGTAAGGTGCTGAAACAAAGTCGTGATTGGCTCTAAAAGTTTCACTGTCATCCGTCGCGTTTATAGCACAAATACCTTATCATACGCCTTACCTGCTTCAATGTCAAACTGTTGTCCGATTCCCTGATGTAAACACTCAAACGTCTCCCTCCTATCTCCGACATGTATACGTATCTGTAACATGTTGCACGAGACTTAATACGTCACTTCTCAGTAAACTGTTAAGTAAAAAGAGATATTCTTCAATATGCTGAGTTACGTCACTGACAGTCGGCGAAGAGCAACACGAAACACCAGCAATGAATGAACCAACAAGCTCTGACATTACAATAGTATGATAGTTGCGGACGAATGAAGAGTTTTGGTTTTCGCTCAGTTACTTAACATTGATTTCAGACGTATCGCTTCTAGGAAATCTAGGAAAATTCGCCCGCCAAATAAAAACATATGTGTATACACTTATTCCAATTCTCGTCAGTTGATTACGGTCATGCGTTGATTGTGTGTATACCGGCATCATTTAGTATGTCCCGCGTAGTTTATGTTATCCAATTTTCTTAGAACTGCGCATACGGTTATCGATCTAGCTGGTTAACATGTCACCCCTCGGTCAACCGGAGAAATGAATGGAATCTTCTCATTTTAGAACACATTCAAATAAACCCAAGCCATAACTTTTGTTTCGCTCTAATCATGGCCAACTCCGGAATGACCTCACTCGTAGTCTGTATTATCCAATTTTCGTAGAACTGTGCATGCGGTTATCGATCTAGCTGGTTAACATGTCGCCCCTCGGTCAACCGGAGAAATGAATGGAATCTTCTCATTTTAGAACACATTCAAATAAACCCAAGCCATAACTTTTGTTTCGCTCTAATCATGGCCAACTCCGGAATGACCTCACTCGTAGTCTGTATTATCCGATTTTCGTAGAACTGTGCATGCGGTTATCGATCGCGCTGGTTAACATGTCACCCCTCGGTCAACCGGAGAAATGACCGGAATCTTCTAATTTTAGAACACATTCGAGTAAACGCAAACGATAACTTTTGTTTCGCTCTAATCATGGCCATCTCCGGATTGACAACAATGCTGTGGACACCTACTTGCCATCCGGGGATGTGTTTACACTATTGGGGCTGCTAATTCCTGTTAGGAGAATATGCCCCCTGGTTCCATCGTAGAAGCCGACATTGCCAACACTGACACCACGAATGAACTCCACAATATGATCGCACTTGAAGTAGTTGGCGAAGTAGAAACTGTCTTCTCCCGTCACCACGATGTCATTGGGGTTGATGGTGCACATTGAAACAACGATGATGTTGAAACATTCATTCAATATGTTTAAACATTCAAAGAGTCCCCATATATACAGTATCTACAGTTTTTTCTAAGCCCCTGTAATAAAATTAAATCGACATTGTACTCATCAATACGAAAATTTAAGACAGGAATTTACGACATTAAGCTGAAATCGAGTGCAGTCCGTTTATAGCACGTAGCAGCTTACCACACCTTTTGACATATTAACAATTCTAAATAGTTTACAAGGCGTTTGTTAATATTGACTAACGACTTGGATTTTTTAGAAACACTGACTGTGTGATTGTCTGGTCACTGTATGTTCGCGTGTGCCACAACTGTCGTCTCTTCTCGTCGTACCGAAACTTCTCCACCGTATCTTGTCCTCCCACGCAAACGTTGACAACAAATATGTAGATCACGTCTGAAAAAAACAATTAATATAATGCGTTATGACCTATGATACAAAAAGTGAATCCGACTGTTACATTGTGACTGAGAACATCACAACTCATTAAGAAATAACTAAGTAATCATCTGTACAGGTTTTATATCCGTATATACGATGCTATATAAATAACAGTTGTTATTATTACTACATAAATGCCCGTCCCCCTGACGGGATAACTAGATAGTTCATATGTGACAGTCATAATAGCAATATTTACTAAATGACTCTTGCCAATATGCCATCAATACGCTCGAGATTGTTTAAGGGAGCGTAAACCGTATTATCAGGAACAACAGAGTCAAGCAAGTGATGCAATACCCGTTACATGTTCAAAAAGTTCGTGTGAATAACATTAGTTGGATGCTGCCCCACCACAACATTAGTTGGATGCTGTCCCACCACAACATTAGTTGGATGCTGCCCGATCACAACATTAGGTGGATGCTGCCCGATCACAACATTAGGTGGATGCTGTCCCGCGACAACATTAGGTGGATGTTGCCCCGCGACAACATTAGGTGGATGCTGTCCCGCCACAACATTTGGTGGATGCTGCCCCGCGACAACATTAGGTGGATGCTGTCCCGCCACAACATTTGGTGGATGCTGCCAGGCGACAACATTAGGTAGATGCTGTCCCGCCACAACATTAGTTGGATGCTGCCCCATCACAACATTAGGTGGATGTTGCGACGCCACAGCATTTGGTGGATGTTGTGCCGCCACAACATTAGCCAATCATTAATTATTATATTAGGTGCGGCTTGTCATAACAACATGGTCTCGTCTTACGTACATTTCGAGACGCCAGTTCGCGTCGTACTTTTCGAGACGCGTCGTTCGTAGTGTCGAAGGTTCAAAAGTTCTACAACATAACTCTTCAATGTAAGTAGTTTAAGAATACGGCAGCAGCAGTAGAGTAGCAGTAGAGTAGCAGTAGAGTAGCAGTAACAGTAGCAGTGCAGTAGCAGTGTCAGTGGCAGTAGCAGTACAGTAACAGTAGCAGTAGCACCAGCAGTAGCGGCAGCGGCAGCAGCAGTAGTACAGTAGCATTAGCAGTACAGTAGCAGTGACAGTGGCAGTGACAGTGGTAGTAGCAGTACTGTAACAGTAGCAGTACAGTAACAGTACAGTAGCAGTACAGTAGCAGTAACAGTGGCAGTAACAGTATCAGTATCAGTACAATAGCAGTAGCAGTATCAGTAACAGTACAGTAGCTCTAACAGTAGCAGTAGCAGTGGCAGTAGTAGTACAGTAACAGTAGCAGTAACAGTACAGTAGCAGTTGTAGTGGCAGTACAATAACAGTAGCAGTAGCGGCATAACCTGTATTAATTGCAGTAGCATGTCATAATTTCGACTTGTTCACAGTGTTCAGGGTGTAAAAGTAACTGTCGTTTGTAGTTATGTAACAAAACTTCAAACATTGCCGTTTCACTCAATCAAACTACTTTTCATCGATGTGTCGCCACTTCAAAAACACCATTCCTCAAAAACATTGCAGTAGTTGAAGTAAATTGTCTAAGATGAAAAAGCACATACGCAATCAATAGTACAGCAGGTATTGCAGACTGTTTCATGGCACAGAATGAAACGATATTCTGATTGCGTGACCAGGCAGACATTACTTGGTTACAGTAACGACTAAATGTTACAACTAACTATCAACGTGGTACACTGGCGTTTGCGCACTCCAATAAAAAATAAAGTGACGTCGGTGCAAACGACCCGGATGGATGACTCACAGGAAAGGTGAAGACAAATTCGAGATGGCTGTAGCAGTGAACATGCCTGCGTGTTTACGTATTGCTTGGTTCGTTGACCCGTGATAGAGATCACGTACACGCTGCACGACATTTACGCTTGGTTTGTATATATAAAGAGGGGTATTCGATCGGATCAACACCGATAGAGTACGACTCGTCACTTGAACCAAGACCATAGTGTGGCTGAATCAGGTAAAGCCATTTGAACTGTGTTGCCATTGTTTCTCACGTTGGGTGCCAGTCATTTCCGATTCTACATATAATACTGTAGATTCAGAAATGACTGGCACCCAATATGTTATTTTAAAATATATGTCCACGTAGTTTCATTCTTCTGTCAAAAAGTGAACAATTTTGAGCTTAACGGCTGCACTATCAGCAAAGTTTTTTTAAAGTTGTCTCCCATCTCGATATAGAATAACGTATTTAACTGAAAGGCATGTGCAAGTATGCAAGTTCAAAGTATTTTGACAATTTGCTGAATTGGTCATTTATATCCTTACATATTTGCTCTGTATAGTGTTTTCCTAATGTTCGTCTTCCTGGCGGTGACGTTTGCAGCTCCCTGTTGGCCGGTTAATGAAGAGGCGTCCGGTGAGTGTCAGTTACGACAATGACACTTGCACCAAGAGCTGATATATATATATATATATATATATATATATATATATATATATATATATATATATATATATATATATATATATATATATATATATATATATATATATATATATATATATACATATATATATACATATATATATATACATATATATATATACATATATATATATACATATATATATATATATACATATATATATATATATATATATATATATATATATATATATATATATATATATATATATATATATATATATATATATATATATAAAATACATAATGGATCGAGGGTGTCTAAAATCATCTTGTTTGCTCCATTCACAATCTGCTACGCTTACACTTCGCTGGCTGACAATACAACAATCAGTCTCCGTCTTCACGAAACATATCAGTATATAGCATTGCTCTCGGTGAGAAGCCACACGACTATGTGCTGGAAATTCAAAATTGTTTCCCTTGATATACAGCATCCTTTGATGCAGACATTTGATGAAACTAACATCTTTCTAAAGCCAATTACAAAGATACTTAGCAAGAAGAGACAATGTGTGGTACTAATCCTCTTCTCTGAATACGCGAACGGACTACGAGGCCGTTTCTCAGTGGATAGTTAGTGTCAGGTTCAAAACCAGAACTTATGTGCGAAACATCTTCCAAGTATATGCAACATACTCATCTTACCCTGATGAACAGTACCAAGACTTCCTGGACCTGCTGCAGTTAAAGGACTACAGGTTCAGGGAGATTTTAACGCAAAAGTGGGTGACAACCAACATTATTCCTGGGTAGAAGTTCTTGGAAAGTGTGAACTGGGCCGAGCGAATGACATAGGACAACAACAGCTGTTCATCATGGCCACCACAGTGTTTCAACATGCGAACACTAGGAGATCGACGTGTATTTGAACAGATGGAGGAACCATGAACCACATTTATTATATTCTTATCCAGAGGAAAGGTCAGCTGAAGAACTGTAGGTCATACAGATCGGCAAAACTTGGCTCCGATCACTTCCTCGTCATAGCAAATATAGAGGTCAAACCATGTGTTTCAAGATCACACAGGAAAGTAGTCAAATATGTACGATGTGGATAAGCTTTGTGACAAGAGATAAGACAAGAGTTCCAGGTGAAGATTGGTGCAGCCTTTGAACATAAGTTGGAACTTGGTGATAGATCAATAGAGAAAGTATGGATAGACTTCAAATATACAACAAACGAAATCACTGAGAATGTGGTTGGCTTCAGGCTTAGAAATCAAGTAGTCAATCTTCCATCAGTTCTAACAAGAGAGTGTGGGGAAACGAGAAAGGCACGCACATAGTATTTGAAGAACACCTCAAATGCAGAGATGCTTGAAATGTACAGAGATTAGAACAGAGTAGTGAAGAAGGCGATAAGAAAACACAAGAGAAAACAATTTGACGAAAAGCTAGTTGGAGGAGTTAAAATGTGTGAGAACTCAGCAACAAGCCATGCAAAAACGTCATGGCTGCAAAGGATGGTGACGGAAACTGAAAAGCTGCTCCAGATGAGGTATTGAAATGCTGGGAAATATACTTTGTGAAACATCTTGACACGAACTGGTACTTTAATAAGTATTTGTTAATACTACTATAGAACCATTGGTGGGTTTAATGTTTTTAATAAATGTCATGAAGGTAAATTATGTATATAGTATGATGTATTTTTTCAGCATTAGGTCGCATAATTACACTAATATTATAGAGTGTATATTTACGTCAAACACAGTCCGTGTCCCCACGTTTGGGTTTGTCAGATTGTTCCTCCACATGACAAAAGACTTCTCTTCAAACGTCTCTACCCACATCAGCAGATCTTCTTCAGAAAATATGTATCGGTTCCTCAGACTCAGCACAATTACAAATGTTATAGAATCCATCTGATTCTGCACACAGCAATATTTCCTGAAATACAGAGGAGTTGGTCACACAGGGATTTAGGTTACATAATGGTGGAGTGACCATCACTGATACTGACTGTGTGATAGTTTTTTTTAACAAAATAAGGTGTTATCGTATTTTATAAAAAAAAATTAAAATAAACAATGTTGCCTTGCCATAGGTAGGACATACAATTTTCAGTAAGGGTGGTCCTGGCGGGCCATACCTGCTTTAGCATTATAATTCAACATTTCCGGTCAGAATTTACTAGTCAAATCTTCTAGACTTTAAGAATCTATATACAACTTGAGTGATGTTTACATTCAATACTTTTCTTTACGGTGTAAAGTGATTTCTATATTCACTGTTCTTTTCATTGTCATTATGAGTGATTATATTGGAACTGTGTACGTAGCTGTCTGATGTACACGATTAAAATCGCTTCGAACCTGGAGAACATTGCTGGCTTAACCTTCTTTATAATGACAGTATAACACAACATTGTGTCGGCCAATTGTTCTAATTCTTCTCTCGAGCATTTGCCCCCGCTCGAACATCAAAAGGTTAATTATAATATCAATGAGGTAATTTGGCAGCCAATACATTTATATTTAGTGATCATGTATATAATTTAATGATACAGCTTTTGTACATGCAATGGTGTTATTAAGCTGGTTTATTTGTTCGTTTCTAGGGGATGTTAGCCGACTGCGTCAACCCTGTCATCAAGACCAATGGCTTCTGCGTCCCAGGGACTGTTGTGAGTGTCTTAATGATAATTACAAAATAATAAAAAACATATTCATTATATAATTAACATATTCATTCTGGCAAATTAAGTATATATAAGTATATATATAATTCATCTTTATAAAATATATGATCGCATGTTTTATTTTTCACCGACTTTCCAGCACCAACTGTGATGTCATGAAAGGATAAAACGTTTAACCTTCGCAAGTTCTACCTACATTTTACACATCTTTTGTGGAGTTTTGAATGAACGTTTCAACGCACTATCGAGTGGCATCTGTTATGTGCAGTGACTTTACGAGAAGGACATCAGACAAAATTCATAAAGAACCACCAGTATATTGTAGCGGTTTAGTCAGTGGCCTTGACCTGTTACGATGATCGCACCCTGACGGAGTTATGTGAACTAGAGTGATCGACTAACGCGTGTTGTGCTCTGACGGAATAAAAGTTGTATTCTTGTCAGCGTGTGTTCACTACATTGGTGACCCTGACGATACCAAGACAGTATCTTGGTATGCAACACACACGAACTAAACTGTAAGTTCAACAAACGTGGCATTACACGCGTATTGTGTATGAACTGTGCGACCTGTGACTATTCAACCATTACGCACTCGGCGCACTCGGCACTCTCACGTACAACGTAAACAATCAACATGGCCGATATACACGCTGTCGGCCTCAAACTGCCGGTCTTCTGGGCCGATCACCCGCGAGTCTGGTTGCAGCAGGCAGAGGCGCAGTTCGCCTTACGGAATATCACGGCCGACGACACGAAATACCATTATCTTGTCGCGGCCTTAGGTCAGACGACAGCTCTGCGCATGATAGACATTTTGGAGGATCCGCCACAACATGATAAGTACGGAAATCTGAAGAGACGGCTTACCGACATATTCGGACTATCAAGGCGACAGCGTGCAGATAGACTACTAGATATAGGCCTACAAAGTCTGGGTGACAGGCGACCTTCACAACTCATGGATGAGATGCTCGCCTTGCTTGGTTCACACAAGCCGTGCATGTTATTCGAGAGCATAAAATGCGTGCCAGAGGACATCCGCCTGCAACTAGCCACGGCTAGTTTTGACGATCTACGGACTCTCGCCCAAACTGCTGACGAACTCTGGCAAATTAGGGAACAATCGGTTGTTGTTTTCTCCTCAGACACCCGTCGACCGAGAAACACGAGAACAACACCCGAGAGCAAACGAACCCACGACGCATGATGAAGATGTGTGCAACTACCATCGGCGATACGGCAACGCGGCCAGAAAGTGCAACACCCCGTGTGCATTTGCGGGAAACGACCGAGCCGGTCGTCATTAGTCGCTTCGACGGCCGGCCAACTTAACAGCCTACTGTTCCTCGTGGACGTTTACTCTGCAAAACGATTCTTGGTTGACACGGGAGCAGCAGTCAGTGTTTTCCCCGCCTCCCATCAAGATATCGACAGTGGCTCACGCACACTCTCTCTGGTCGCTGATTTCCTGCAGACGCATGGATTGTTAGTTGATCTCCAAAGCCAACGTTTAGTCAACACCACTTCGTTCACAAGTTCTACTCTCAAGCAATCCAACCAGCCGGCACTGTGTCTGCACCACGTCGCATCGGACGACCCATACAAGCGGATACTAGACGAGTTCCCTGCTATCACTCGTCCAAAATTTTCCAGTCCTTATGTTCGTCATGGTGTTGAACATTTCATCCCCACAACCGGCCCGCCTGTACACGCTAGAGCTCGCAGGCTATCACCAGATAAACTTGCTGTTGTTAAGGAGGAGTTCAGGACGACGGAAGAAATGTGGATCATACGACGATCAGATAGCCCGTGGGCGTCTCCCTTACACATGGTGCCTAAAAACTCCGGTGGTTGGAGGCCGTGAGGTGAGTATCGAAGACTCAACGATGTGACAATAGCCGACCGATATCCGGTGCCACACATTCAGGACTTCTCTTCACAACTTGCAGGCGCTACCATGTTCTCCAAGATCGACCTGGTACGTGGCTACCATCAGATTCCGGTAGCTACAGATGACATCAGCAAAACTGCCGTAAGCACGCCTTTCGGCCTGTTTGAGTTCCTACGAACACCGTTCGGTCTCAAAAACGCAGCGCAAGCATTTCAGCGCCTCATGGACACTGTCTGTAGCGGACTCGAGTTCGTTTTTGTCTACCTAGATGACATTTTGGTGAGCAGTGCATCTGCAGAACAACACAAACACCACCTACGAACAGTTTTCCACCGTCTGGCCTCCCATGGTTTAGTGATCAACGTGAGCAAATGCAAATTTGGAACAACTACCATCGACTACCTGGGCCACCGGATCACAAGTCAAGGAGCTGTTCCATTGCCTGCGAAGGTAGGAGCCATCCGGATGTTCACACGTCCTACAACTGTCAAAGGACTCCAACAGTTTGCAGGGATGGCGAATTTCTATCATCGTTTCGTCCCTAATGCAGCTCACATAATGCGTCCCATATATGATGCAATGGCAGGCATGCCCGTGACCTGGGATTGGTCAAACGACCTAGAGGAAGCATTCGCGACCGCAAAGGAGGCCCTCGCACAGGCCACTATGCTCGTACACCCACATGCTGACAAGCCCATGCCTCGGGAGAAGCAATCGGCGCCGTTCTTGAGCAAAACCTTGGCTCCTGGAAACCAGTGGCGTTCTTTAGCCGCAAACTTCGCGCAGCCGAACAGAAGTACAGTGCGTTCGATCGTGAACTTCTAGCCGCGTACCTGGCTATTCGACACTTTCGCTACTTCCTGGAAGGGCGCTCCTTCGTCCTTTTCACTGACCACAAACCGTTGACTTTTGCGATTTCCAAAACCAGCGATCCTTGGTCCTCGAGGCAACAGAGACACTTGACATACATCTCGGAATTCACGACAGACGTGCGCCACATAGGGGGCAAGAACAACACCGTAGCAGACACATTATACATAGGTGAAATCTCTGCGATCACCTCGCCCCATCCTGGTGTAGACTACAATGCCATGGCAGCAGCCCAGCGAACAGACGAAGGTATCACTTCCGTCCGAACAGCCACCACTAGCCTTGTCATCCGTGACGTTCCACTCGGCAACAACGGCAAATTGATCTGCTGTGATATCTCCACTGGACGACCCAGACCTCTCGTCCCCGACACATGGCAACGCACAGTTTTCGATGCAGTCCACGGCCTCTCACACCCGTCAATCCGGACAACGAAGAAGATGGTCGCGGCTAAGTTTGTGTGGCCAGGTCTTCATAAACAAGTCAGCATCTGGGCAAAAGCGTGTCTCCGTTGTCAAGCAGCTAAAGTGCATCGGCATATCACCGCCCCGTTGGACCAGTTTACGCCAACGACCCGCCGTTTTGATCACATCCACGTGGACATCATTGGCCCTCTTCCACCGTCACAGAATTATCGCTACCTGCTCACAGTGGTAGACAGATTCACCAGATGGCCTGAAGCAATACCACTGGTGGATGCACAGACTATCACGTGCGCTAAGGCTTCTGCATTCCACTGGATCGCCCGTTTTTGGTGTTCCGGTAGATCTGACGTCGGACAGAGGGTCACAGTTTACTTCAGAATTGTGGGCGATTTTGTCTCAACTACACGGCACCCGTCTGCACAGGACAACCGCGTACCTTCCCCAGTCTAACGGAATTGTGGAACGTTCTCATCGTCATCTCAAGTCCGCTTTGATAGCTCGCCTCAATGGTCCCAACTGGATTGACGAACTGCCATGGGTTCTGCTTGGCATCCGCACCGTACCCAAAGAAGACCTAGATTGTTCCTCAGCTGAGATGGTATATGGAGCCCCACGAACCGTTCCGGGTGATTTCCTACCACGTGGTCAGGAAACGCAGGAGGCAGCGTAATTCCTTCCTCGACTCCGCGAGACAGTTCGCGGGCTGGCACCGCGGCCTCCCGTTCCACACGGTACCAGACCGTCGTCAGTGCCAGCTACACTTGCAAACAGTTCTTACGTGTTCGTCCGCCGTGATAGTCACCGCCCGCCTCTCACACCACCATACGAGGGACCTTACAAGGTTTTGACGCACGACGATAAGACGTTCTTACTCGACTACGGCAATCGACAGGACAGCGTCAGCATCGATCGCCTCAAACCTGCATTCCTTGACCCGGTGAAACCGGTTGAGGCTGCCAAACGAGCTCCTCGTGGTCGTCCAGCTACAAACGTGGAGACGAAATCCGGCCGCCTAGTCAAGCATCCTGAACGCTATACTTCGCTATAACGGGTGCTGGAAGGGGCTGTGTAGCGGTTTAGTCAGTGGCCTTGACCTGTTACGATGATCGCACCCTGACGGAGTTATGTGAACTAGAGTGATCGACTAACACGTGTTGTGCTCTGACGGAATAAAAGTTGTATTCTTGTCAGCGTGTGTTCACTACAATATCATCTCCTGTTGGATTAATAAGCAACATATGTCGAGTTTTCAACAGCAAAAGCAGAAAACACGAGCTATATTATGTTTTAAATGAGTTATTTTAACCGGCAAACTCTCGAAGTATCGTGATGACGATATATACAACAGGATTAGAACGTAGATGGACTTATATTGGTTCAAAAGTTTGCTTCCTATATCTAGATTCCACTCAGATTTTAATATTCGTGTTATGTTCACGTGATGTTTCCACAATTTTGCAAAATGTTGTATAACAATAATAAATATCAGGTGAAATGTTGAATCAGGTTTAATACGTATTTTTCTGCATGCATTTTCTTCCAATTTGCCCAGTAAGGTATATATCGTATTGATCACTTGGCGGGAGTAATTTCTATCAATTCAAATTAGTTGTGAATTGATTGATTTAACTATAAATATACATTGATTTCGAAGTCCACGCTTACATTTATGTACAGGGCGTGAATTAATGTGTAATAATAAACTGAGATACTGCGTGGTGAAACGTTGTAATGTGTAATAATAAACTGAGATACTGCGTGGTGAAACGTTGTAATGTGTAATAATAAACTGAGATACTGCATGGTGAAACGTTGTAATGTGTAATAATAAACTGAGATACTGCGTGGTGAAACGCTGCAGTAAGAGATGCAGGTACGGGTCGAGCACCTGCCGGGTTACAAGAAACATTTACGATTACCGTCGTAACCGTCTGTTGCTACTGAGAGTGTGATCGACGTGGCGTCGCTAAATGCTACGAAGACCTCAAGCATAGTTCCAAGTGTTATTAAGCAACCGGCATATCCTGTTTCGGGATATGGCTGCTTAGTATCGAGAAGGCCATATTGAAACGATATAAATCCGAAGAGTTGTATTGATCAATAAATCCGTATTCTCGAATATTTCGTTGTATCTTGCATTAGTATGTTTAATGCATGAATTGCTTAATGAGGAAACTTTCGATAGAGTGCCAAGTCAAAGATTACCACTTAAACTAAAATGACTTGGAAGATGGAAGAAGAAAAAATTTGCGGATGAATTGGAAATCTACAAAATTAGAAAACGTTTATATGATGGAGATAAACAACATTTACAAGATGACCTAGACAAATTAATTAAATTGTCTGAAAAGTGGCACATGTTATTCGATTTTGGGAAATATAAATACCTACAAACACGCACGTTAATGCTGACATGAAATATTTTGAGCAGTGTGCAATTGCAGCTTCAAAAGGTAATACAAATTGGAGAAATATAACATACTAGCTGATTTACCCGGCGTTGCACGAAGCGAAACGGCTGTCATACGTATTTTGTACTGATCTACATTATGATATGTCTTTTTTAAAGTGGCCCTATGGACAGCATCTCTAGATAGATACAATGTCACTGTAATGTTGCTAGTGTTAGTTTGTAACCATAGACACCTCTATGGCGTACAGACAAACTCTAATAACTTGAAAAGTATTCTAAATTGCTCTATGCATCCAGCAAATTTGTAGGCATAATTGTTATCTTTGCGATGATATAGAAATCAAAATAATTCCGCAACATCCGCAACAGCCTTTTTGAAATTGTGACTCCCACCCCGGGGACCCCGGGGGGATGGCTAAACATCCGACCCCTCGTGCCCGTCAGAAATTGAGCATCTGACACACCGTATAGCGTGTCAAATAACTTCTACGGGTCCACGAAATAGGTACATAATGAACTACAACACAAGTACTGGAATCTATGTCCATCTCTGCATTAGTCTCGTGTCATATTCATCGTTGCACACCAAGTCCGCTGTGGCAGCACCTTACAAGTCAGGGTGACCAAACAGTATCGCCGCCTGGCGACTAACTCATAGTCGTATCTCCTATTAGGGTGGCTTACAGAGCTGTACAATTAGGGTTAGTAGTACACTACATCACGTTTGCCATTAGAGGCAGGCCCTTAGCCAGGGACCCGTCTGCCTGTTGTAATGTGGGACTCCTTGGATTAGAAGCATCACGGCGTAATGATATATTGTGTTGAAGTAGTCCGCCATGCCGTCGCCATATTGAAGATGTTCTTGTTAATATGTTGGCACAATAAAACCAGATTATTATCTGACATTCTCTGGTCACAACACGTCATGGTGGCAGCGGAAACTAGGAACGCTACAGAAACAAATCAAGCCGAGAATTAAGTCAACAGACACGACGTCGATAACTATTCGGGCATCTCTGTCACACTCGAATTGACGAAAGGGACGCAACAGGCAGCTAAGTGGAACGCGCGCGCGCGCGCACACACACACACACACACACACACACACACACACACACACACACACACACACACACACACACACACACACACACACACACACACACACACACACACACACACACACACACACACACACACACACACACACACACACACACACACACACACACACACACACACACACACTTTGTATCTGTTGAACAACAAAACGCTAGCTAAACGCTAGCTAAACGCTAGCTAAACGCTAGCTAAACACAGCGTTGCACGTGCACATCGCGTGACCGAGATCTATGCCTATGACCGCGATCCCGTTACGCTCGCTGCAGTAAACAAATATTGACATTGCTCGCTTGCTGGTCTAACAACATGGCATCACAGATACCAATTGGTCTAGCGCAGATCTTGGCGATGATGTGGGGTTATTAAAAAAAAAATTACTCTATACTTAGAGGATGAGAACATTACAGCAGATATAGCGCAGGCGAGACAAATCTGCAGGGACATAGGCGATGAGAGCCTCAGGCGGCTAAATGCCAGCGGATTGACTGATGATCAAAAGAACATTCCTTCACAGTTATGGGATTTTTTGGACAATCAACTAAAAATCAACGTGAATTTCAGAATACCCAGACTGCATCTTATGAGATATAAAGAAAAACCTGATGAAACACTAGATGATTTTGTCACACGCGCAAGCACCCTCGCACTTAAATGTGAATTCTCAGACGCTGAATTAAACGAACGCATGTTGGAACTTATCATAGCCAGCACCCCATATGAGGGCTTTCGCAAAGACCTGTTGGGAAAACCGAGAGGATACACAAGAGCAGACGCACTGGCTGAAGGGCGAACATACGAAGCATTAACCGCGGGTAATGCACAGCTACAGAAACTGGCCCAACGTTCAGAAGAAATGCATACAGTGCACATGCATGGACGGAAATACAGAAACTGTGGAACCAGCCACAAGCCGCGTCAATGTCCAGCCTACCACTGGGAGAAATGCTCTAGAAAAACACGTCGAGCAAAACACAAATGTCAAGCAAGTAGCAGCAGCACTTGCAGACGTCAATGCAGCTCTCAGCGAGACGGTCGACGCAGAGACAGATGCAATCAGAGAAGTAGAAGATGACAGAAAGGCAAAGAGTTTAACTCGGTAGAAACAGACTATGAAACCGACGGCGAGTTATACCAAAAGGACTTCTATTCGGTTACTTTAAGTTCAAAGAGTCTCGACATCATCAAACAAGATACTATAACCCGCGACGAGGCGTACACAAAGTTGAGGATAAGACCGCTAGGGATCCATGTAAAGGAATGTACATTGCGGCTGAAGATCGACACAGGTGCCTCGGGGAACACCTTACCTATGAGAATATTCCAGCAGGTGTATGGCACACATGCGTCACATGTGTTGGAATCAGCGAACAACGCCAGACTAACCGCGTACAACGGCGCATCCATCAAATGCCTTGGGAAGATCGACATATACTGCAGCTACAAAGACGACAACTGGACAAAAGCAACTTTCTATGTCGTTGATGTACCAGGCCCAGCAGTTGTTGGCCTACCAACCAGCGAGCAGTTAGAGCTGGTAACCTTCAACGTGGATGGCGTAGCAGACGCAGGATAACGCATCACCGTAACGACAGAACAGCAATTTGACACTATCGGGAACTTCTCAGGGGAAGCAAAACTCCTCTTGGAGGACGACGCGGGGTCATTCATTGATGCACCTCGCAAATGCAGTATCCACATGAAGGATAAACTGAAACGGGAATTCGAGAATATAATCTCCCAAGGGGTCATACGCAAAGTAGAGGAGCACACAGACCGGTGTTCCAGTCTGGCATATAGCACAAAGAGGGACGGCTTAATCCGCATGTGTATCAATCCACAACGTCTCAACGCAGCGCTACGCCAAAGCTAAAGCCAAAGTGTTTAGCAAGTTAGATGCAAAAGCCAGATAATGGTCGGTCCATCTAAATGAAGATTCGCAGCTGCTAACTACGTTTCATACACCATTCTGCAGATTTTGCTGGCGAAAATTTACTTTCGGATTGAATGTCTCTCAAGACATATTTCAAGCCAAAATGGACCAGATCGTGGAGGGCCTGAATGGGGTAACGGGGATCGGCGATGATGTGTGTGTGTATCTGGCGAGAACAGTGAGGACCATTATAGGAATCTCATCAAGCTGATGGAGCGAGCGCGCGAGGAAGGGTTGGTATTCAACTCTACAAAATGCCTCATCAAGCAAAAGTGCATTTCATTCTTCGGAAACTCCTACACCGACAATGACATTACACCTGATGAAGACAAAGTACGTGACATACAGGACATGCCGACACCACAAAATCGGGAAGACCTGCACCGATTCATGGGGATGATGACGTATCTCTCACAATTCTTTTCACACTTCGCAGAGAAAGCACATACACTACGAGGACTCTTAAAGAAGGAGGTGACATGGGTGTGGGATGCAGACCACCAGAAGAGTTTTGACGAGCTGAAACATGCCATCTCTGCGAACGCATGTTTACGCTATTACGACCCAACTGCACCAGTTCACCTTGTCTAGAAGCAGAGACCTGTAGCTTTCGGTTCGAAAACGCTAACAGAGTGTCAATCTCGATATAGCAATATCGAGCGTGAGGTGCTTGCAATCGTGCATGGCATCCAGCGATACCATACTTACCTGTATGGCAGACCGTTTACCGCGATCACGGACCACAAACCGCTGGTGACGATATGCGCAAACCACTACATGCGGCCCCACCAAGACAACAGCGCATGCTACTGAAGATTCAAAGCTACAACTTCACGGTTGAATATCGGCCAGGTGAGCAGATGATCTTGGCAGACACACTCAGTCGCTTGCCTAACCCAATCAACAAGAATGATGTTGATCTAGACGTGAGAGTTGACGGCTTGGCGTTGGAGGCTGATGATCCTCAAAACTTGACAATCGCACTCATCAACTTTCCTACAGCTAAACAGCAGTTATGGAAGGAAGAAACGTTGCGTGACCCTATCCTCAACGGGCTGAGAGAAGTCATATACAGAGGATGGCCGGAAAACGTCAAATAGCTACCTACGGACCTCAGAGCGTACTGGTCTTTTCGCGATGAGCTAGCCGTGGAAGCAGGTGTCATCTTCAAAGGTCGCCAGATCCTGGTACCACAATCTATGCAGAAAGACATTCTCAATCGGTTGCATTGTGGTCACCAGGGGGTCGAAAAGACTCGATGACTTGCACGTGAGAGCGTATACTGGTTGAAAATCAACAGAGATTGAGAGCACTTGCAAATCATGCGAAAGTTGCCAAGAGAAGCAAGACGCAAACAGACGCGAACAGCTTTTACCACATAATCTGCCAGCCATACCATGGCAACATATCGCGACCGACTTGTTTCAAATCGGTGATCGCCACTACTTGTTTACAGTGGACAGATATATTGACAGACAATGGCCCACAATATACAGGCCAAGCGTTCAAGAAGTTCGTGGAGACTTGCGGGGTTACACACGTGACGAGCTCCCCACACTATGCTCGAAACAATGGTCTGAAAGCAATGGTCTGAAAAAGTTTAGCAACATGCAACTCGCTCTTCTGAACATCCGTGCGACCCCGGTTGACCATGAACTACCCTCTCCTGCCGAGATGCTCTTGGGCCAACCATTAGCCACCCTGTTGCCAAGTCGCACCGAACCGGGCCTGGAAAAGCATCGCGAGCGCATGCAAGAGCGACAAATCGCAATGAAGAAGCAACACGATAAGACGAGCAGAAAGCGTGACCTTCCGCCACCGTACACAGGTCAAGAGGTCAGAATCCTAGATCATCAAAACAAAACGTGGTGTCCTGGAAAAAGTTGTCATAAAATGCGGTGAGCCAAGAAGCTATGTGGTGGAGACGCCAAACGGCACTCGCCTAAGACGTAACCGTGCACATCTTCGTGAGCTCGTGGCAGCCAGGACGAAAACTGTTCGGTTCAGCGATGAGCCAATGTGTACGAAGCAGATCGTTCAGAAACACGCTTCTGAACAACCAGTGACAATCGACGAACCAGAGTCGCAAGCTGAGAGGAAAGAAATCACCAAGGGTGTCACTAGCACTCGTTCGGGACGTCATATCAGAGTCCCAGCACGCTATCAGCAAAATTAATGGGGCATAATAATCCCTTGAGCACGAGGGCGGTCTACCCAATGACTGCTCTAGAGAATGATTAATCTCATTCAAACACATGTTTAAAGCGAACGTTTGTATGAACATGTAACTTTCAGACCTTAGTTACCTATATGTTATTTTAGAATCAATGGACTCATAACAATTTATTTTAAACACGCATAATTATTCATCTTGCACATCAAGTCCGCAATGGCAGCACCTTACAAGTCAGTGTGGCCAAACAGTATCGCCGCCTGGCGACTAACTCATAGTCGCACCTCCGATTAGGGTGGCTTACACAGCTGTACAATTAAGGTTAGTAGTATACACTACATCACGTTTGCTATTAGAGGCAGACCCTTAGCCAGGGACCCGTCAGCCCGTCTTAAAGACGGGCAAATGTCTAACGACGATAGGGTAAGATAAAAATAAAAGAACAGTTTTTCTTTTTACAAGACGAGATTTTTTCTTAATAAAATTGTTTGAAATGTCGTGATTTGATAAATGTTGTCGGCGGCAGAATAGCGAATACCGCCGATCTATAAGACTATATATTTTTAACCTTGACATTGTTCGAAAATAATTATTCTGTGGCTGATCTCTATTTAACAAGATTTTAACAAGATTTAACAAGATTTGCCATCCAAGCCAAAGGCCCAGATGGCAAGTGGACAAGGAAGCCATTGGCTTATCGAGAGTCCAACAATGTTCACCTACTTATAACCCGCCCTTCTGATATATGTGTCAACCTTGTTTTTAAACATATTCACGCTGCTAGCAGTTACACAATCTGTAGACAGTTTGTTCCATTCATTTACTGTCCTCTGTGAGAACGAGTGCTTCCTGATGTCCAATCTACACTGATCCTTTACTAATTTTACCTCATGTCCTCTAGTTCTGCTATCCTTCTTGAGTGAGAAAAACATATTTCTATCAATATTTTCATACCCATTCAATATCTTAAAAACTTCAATCTGATCTCCTCTTAACCTCCTTGTCTCTAGAGTTGTTAAACCACATTCTTTCAGGCGTTCTTCATAACTAAGGTCTCTAAGTTCTGGAATCATTTTAGTTGCTCTCCTTTGTATGCGTTCAAGCGTATCTATATCCTTCTTACGATATGGTCTCCATGCTTGTATACAGTATTCTAAATGAGGTCTAACTATTGCTTTATAAAGAGGTATAATTAACTTTTTTCCCTTGTATGTTATGTTTCTTCTAATCAATCCAAGAATTTGATTACCCTTTGAAGCTGCAATACCACACTGCTCTGAAACTTTCATATCAGCGCTTATTGTAACTCCTAAGTCCTTTTCTTTTACAGTAGTACCAAGAACAGTAGCTCCCATTTTATAGTTTACATTCAAGTTCCCATGTCCTGTATGTAGGCATTTACATTTCCCAAAATTGAACAGCATCTGCCATTTCTCAGACCATTTCACTAATCTGTCTAGATCGTTTTGTAAATGTTGTTTATCACCATCAGTATTAACCTTTCTAAACAGTTTTGTGTCGTCCGCAAATTTCAGTACGTTACTTGTTATACTGTCGTCCAAGTCATTGATATAAATTAAGAATAATATAGGTCCTAATACTGATCCTTGAGGTACCCCACTCAAAACCGATTTCCAATTTGAAACTTCGCCATCTACTACAACTCGTTGTCTTCTGTCAGTCAGCCATTGTTCTATCCAGTCAGTTATGCTATCCCCGATACCATGGGCTTTTAATTTAAGTAGCAATCTTTGATGTGGCACTTTGTCAAAAGCTTTCTGAAAATCTAAGTAGATAATATCTACTGGCGATCCCTCGTCTATCCACTTAGTGATTTCTTCCAAAAACATAACACATTTGTTAAGCATGACCTCGCTTTAAGGAATCCATGTTGAGATGAATTTAATAATTTATGCTTAACGAGGAAGTCCACCATATGGTCTTTAATTAACCTTTCTAATAATTTACAAATCACTGACGTTAAACTCACTGGTCTGTAATTCTCTGACTTATTTCTCGAACCCTTTTTAAATAATGGTATGATGTTTGCTTCTTTCCATTCAAACGGAACAACTCCCTCTTTTAATGACAAGTTGAATACTCTTGCAAGTGGTATACTGATTTGATCTACTGTTTCCATTAGTAATTTTGGAGGAATCCCATCCACTCCCGGTGATTTGTTATCCTTCATTGCCTTTATTTTCCTAGCTACCAATTCTGGAGTTACAACTAACGGTCCTAAATAGTCAGATTTAGTCCCCTGAAATTTAGCATCAGCAACTGGTAATGAACTAATATCTTCTTTTGTAAACACTGAACTGAAGTAACCATTTAGGTCTTCCGCCATTAAAAACCCCTGTGATATTATATTTCCAGCACTGTCTTCTAGAGGTCCAACCTTGTCTTGTACGTTTTGTTTACTCTGACATATGCATAAAAACTCTTGCTGTCAGTTTTTATGTTACATGCCAGTTTTGCTCATAGCTTCTTTTAGATTGTCTGATTTCAGTTGTAGCTGCATTAAGTGCCTCTTTGTATTTTGCATAGTCTTCTTCCTTTCTGGTACGCCTATAAACCCTCCACATAGTTTGTTTTAGCATTATTTTTCTAATTGCCTCTTTTGACACGTGTTTCTTTCTACACCGTTTTCCTTGTTTTCGGAAGGGAACAAATTTATCAATGATACTCTCAATTTCATATTTTAGAATATTCCAACATTCAATTGCAGTCTTATTCATCAGCATGTTATTCCAATCTAGCTGTGCTAAGTATTTTCTCATATCTTTGTAGTTACCTTTGTAGAAGTTTCTCTTGTACGTTTTCTTATTTTTACTTTCTGATTTTACATTGATGTCAAAATGTATTTGATTATAGTCACTATTACCCAATGGTTCAAATATTTTTACATTGTCCACTAATTCTTTTTGTGATGACAAAACTATATCTAATACATTTTCTCCCTGGTTGGTTCTAGTACGTGCTGAGTAAGAAAGCTATCCTGGATTAAACATAGAAATTGTTGATCCTCAATCCCTGTGCTCTCTAGAGAATTCCATTGTATGTGTCCATGGTTAAAATCTCCCATTATGATACATTCCCTTTACTAACTTCCTTTATAGCGTTTTTTATTTTTGTGTTGTCCTCTTCGTTTATGTTTGGACTTCGGTAAACTAATCCAACAGTTAATTTTGAATTTCCTGAAACAATTTTGCACCAAACAGCTTCATCGCAATCTGCTTCCCTTTCTAGTTTCATTTCATAAGCCTGAATAGATTCTTTAACATATAAAATAACTCCCCCGCCCCTTCTTCCTATTCGATCTTTCCTAAACATTACGTATCCTGTCAGTCCTAATTCAGCATCTGTTATATCTATGTTGGCCCATGATTCAGTTATACCAATTATGTGAGGGTCAATATCTTCTACCATAATGTTTAATTCGTTTTTCTTATTTACTATGCTCCTTGCATTTAAACATACGCATCTATAACCTTTTTCAGAGATGTTTTTCGGATGATTTGATATTGGTTTATCTGTGCTAGTGGTCTCTTGTTCTGCTTGAGACACCTCTAGGTAACCCCCTGCACTTCTAGTTTAAAGAATGTTTACTTCCAAAATATTTGTCATTGTACCCAAGTCGCTATCTACTGCTGCTGAAAGTTTGTCCGCGAATACTGCCGCCCCCTTTCCACTTAAATGAAGCCCATCCTTCATGTACATATCACCCTCCCAACAAAACTTTCCCATAAATCCACAAATCCAACTTCCTCTTCCCTACACAGCCTCTGGACTAACATGTTAATTGCCATCCCCCGACAATTTCGATATTTATGACCCCTCCTGCCCATCACAGGTAAAATCCTGACAGTATTACCTGCTCAACCCGCGTCTGTTTTAGTGTTCTGACCAACTGCCTATATTTCCTAACTATGGCAGTTGTACCCTCCCTCTCTACGTTATTTGTCCCTACATGTACTAAAACAGATCCACCCTTACCCGAGCCTACGATGTTTTTACCCTCTCAGTTATCGCCTCTATTTTGGCTCCAGGCAAGCAGACCACCACATCATCTCCCTTGTTTAAGACTCTGTCGGTCTTCCTAACTATCGAATCCCCCACAAACACCCTCGCTCTCTTCCTCTCCCCCTCTATCACTGCTGCAGAATAACTCTTCCTTTCGATCCCCTCCATCACATTCTGTCCTGTCCCCTTCCCTTCCGTCTCCCCCACTCCCTTCTCCTTCCCTCCTGTCTCCCCTACTCCCCTCTCCTTCACTCCGGTTGTTTTCCCTCCCGTCTCCCCCACTCCCTTCTCCTTCCCTCCTGTCTCCGCTACTCCCCTCTCCTTCACCCCGGTTGTCTTCCCTCCCGTCTCCCCCACTCCCTTCTCCTTCCCTCCTGTCTCCCCTACTCCCCTCTCCTTCACCCCAGTTGTCTTCCCTCCCGTTCCTTTCCTTCCCGTCTCCTTACGTCCTGTCTCCCTATGACCTGTCACCTTCCCTCCTCTCAGCTTCCTCCCAGGCTGAGGTGAGCTCTCCCTAGCATCTCTTGTGTCTTTCCCCACTTTATCGTCTACTGTTCCCTCACCGGAACTACTGGCACAACTCCCCTGATCCCTTCCCACCATTGCCACAACGAGCAGTCTCAGCTCTTTCAACTCCACCTCTATTTCCTTCATCCTTGCGCATCCCCTACACTCAAAATTAAAACTATCTGCCTGGACCTCAGCCCAGGACTTTTCGCACCAGACTTGACGAAATCTACCCAGTTACTACAACTGCCACAAATTACGTGCCTTGTGGCCTTTAACTGTCGTTTGCACGGGGCCATCATACAATTTAGTTTTAATTTGTGTGCTACGTTAGCCTTGAATAAGGCTGTTTTTGTGATCAAAAGAACACTTTAGGCTAAAAATCCTGCCACCTAGCGAATACGGAGAACACTGTGTAACAAAACAACGAAGTGAGTGTGTACTAATTTACGCTAAAGTCCTGCTGTTAATTCCTTTTTACCGAAAACGTTGACTACCACTATGTCATATATTACCTTATGTATGTAATTTAAGTAAATAAATCACTTTATCTTATATATATATATATATTAGCTAATGTAAACGATAGCTCGATGCACGGGTTGAATGACTTGTAAACAAACTCCCTTTTATCACTCGTTGAGTTTGAATCCGGGAAAAAAAAATACTACCTCTGTTAACAACAACGGTTTCTTAATATATGTCTACAAGAAGTTGGTGAACAATATATGTATAATACTAATACTTATTCTAACCAATATTCACTGTTACTGACTATTCACTATGTTATCTAATTTTTCGAATTGTAAACACCCCTATTAACGCTCGCTGAATTCCCTGACAGAATCCGAAACTAACTTACTCTAAAATACTCCCTCTGACTAATAATTAACAAAACCTGTTTCCTAATATATGTCTACAATACGTTTGTGTATAATATATATGCAATAGTAATACTTATTCTATTTGATATTCCACGTATTTCTGTAAATGATCTACACCAAATTCAAGTCGCTGCACCAAGTCCAAGTAGCCGGAAGTTGACTCTATTTATTGTAATAGTGCACGTCATTGGTTGGGAAAGGCGTTTCTGTGGTCTTTCCCAGTGCATACCCATTGGCGCTCTCTTTTGTAGAAACAATATTGTGCTATGACCCGGATGTCGTGGCGCGAGTTCAAAATGGCAATTGCCAAGCCAGAGTGAGTAAAAAGAAATGATATGTCAACGTTACTGTTCACGACAACCGATGCTTCCTAAACGTGAATACAAGCAGCGTTCCTGTGATTGTCCCTGAACCGATTGCTCTACACATAATCGTCGTGTAGGCCCTGCTATCAGCAGCAGTTTCCCGGTTGCTGAAATAACACTCAAACGGCAGGTAAGCCACGAACGATTAGGCTGTACTCTGTCTAGTAAATTCATATTGTTTTCGTCCAATAGACAAAACTGTCAAAGAAGTAATGTTTCAATGTATTAGGCCCTACTCTAAGAACAAATTGTGTTACTGAGTGGTATAGCTTCTATTTTTATTTGTTGTATTGCTTTACCTTTAGTGTCAAGCATTTGTAATTATAATAATATTTTTTCATATTAGACCTATTTGCATTCATGTACTTAAAGTCTGAAGATGGTTCAAACATTACATGCTGATATATTTAAAATAAAGTTTCAAGTTACTTGTTCAAGAACCTTCATGTGTTGGCCCTTCTTCTCTTATTGTTACTGTGCAGGTGACAATACCAACTCACTGCACAGCACAGCTAGTAAAACTCGATTGGGCCAATAATGGCTAAACCGGACATGGCCTCCCATTGAAAAAAACCTAATTCGGCCAATAATGGCTGTCTTTTGACATTTGCTCAAATTACATTGGCTTATCAGTGACAAAAATAATTTGGGCCAATAATGGCTGTCTTCCACGGAAGCCGTCCGCGTGTTTAAGGTTACACCTTTTAGAATGTTCAACACTGACAACATTTTATTTCTGGCTAAGGGCCTGATAAGAGGCACAACTATGCAATCGGATCCTTGCGCATACTTCCCTTCTAATATTTTTCTGAAGTTTGGCTGTATTGGACAACTCATAAAGTAATTGCAGCATAGAGTTAGTAGAACATTGTATAACATATATTATGACAAGAATTACTGTTCTGCTTCCGCAGCCTACACTCCCCTCCTTATGTATTTTGCATTAAACGGTATACAAAAATGTACATTGAATTTGTGCCTAGTAGACAAAATGGGAGCAGCCATAATAATATATCCATTATGGTCACGCTACAAATGTCTCGTACAGTGTTTGCCATGGTGTGTTGTCCTGTACAATTATATGGTGGTACACACGAGAACAACTTTTTGTGTATCTATTCCTACACACTTACATTCGGAATACAAATTGTATTGCATTGTGTGTTAACATTGCTGGATATCATCGTATAACAACACCATATAAGGGCAGTTGCAGATTATTTGCAGATTAACCTCGTCAGTGTACAGGTGTATACAAGTTTGTGCTTCTGGTCGAACAGAATATAACCATACTGACCAATGTCCGACATCCACAAATCGTTCAGCCATTATCCACTGGTTGTGACCAGTCATCAAGGCAGCAGGAAACGCGTGCGAGGTCACCACACTCAAGCAATCAGATCACAGTTAAGAATTGCATTGGTGCCCATGTTAACGTTTTGTCTGATTATAAGAAAACGTGACCACTAAAAATTATGAAACTTTTTCACAGCAACTGCCATCATATCATTGACATGCTGACCAAGTTTTATTAAAATCACATACCTCCAGCTCTTTTAAAACGCCCCGACGTGCGATGCCCATCAATTTTGACAAAAATAGCCATGTATTCATGCGCCCACGTGGCCCATAGCAGAAAAATTCCCATAAATCCATCCGTTAAACTCTCAAAAGAATGCGCCATTTGACAGCCAATAGCTTCTACAAACAAACCTGTGAATATGCCTGCTCAATTGTACTGATGTCACATCATTTGAATTCTTTAAATTCACATATCGCAATTTAATACGCCCTACATTCGTGTGAAACAATAAACAGGAAGGTCAACTGTGGTCTTACCTCTCAAGTCTCTTGCCCTGCCGCCAGTGTTCAGGGTTCAGCCTACGATTACATAAACATTTGCTCGTATCGGTATTACTATGGATGTAATATTCCGAACGATGTTAACGTCCAGGGTGTGACCCATTCTGTGCGTGGCATCTGTAACGAGTTGCGTCATTCCACCGTCGGCGAGTATCTCGTAAAAACGCCTGACGCCCGGTTATGTTGGGATGTCCAGGTGGAAGTTTAAATCACCAGAAATAATAATATCATGCGTATCCAGCATTATAACGTTTAAATTAGCGGACCATTGATCGAAGAAAACGTTGTTGGTGAAATCGTTTCGCTTCGATGGCGGAGGACGACACACGACACACAACGTGATACCACGTATTCAAAATGACAGTAACTTCCGCGAGTTGACGTCGTCTTCAATGTAAGGCCTGACTTGTACAACACCGCCACTCCACCGCCGCGCTTTCCACCAGGTAGTGACACGGCATGGAATCCGTGTCCACGCGGAACTAGCGCGCTTATTACGCGATCGTCGATGACGCTATCGAGCCACTTCTCTGTCAAGGCCAAAATGTCAATGTCCCGCGAAATCATGACATCAGCGACAAAGAGCACTTTATTTTTAACTGACCGTACATTGATACAACGCTCGTGCAGTTGTATGCTCCGTGGACGGCCGATCTCTGCAGTTTGTAGCTTCACAAGTTTTGCCGTAGCTGATTGTGCTTAGTCAGTGCGCAGAGAGAAGTGTCAATGTCGACGGAGGTTTTGTACACAGATCCCAGTTCTTTTTAGCAGAACGCCGGTAGACGCCGCCTGGGGGAGGCGACGGTTAAGCAGTACATAGATCGATCTCTGTTTTAATATGCTGGCCCTGACGCTTGAAATGTTTGAAAGGAGGTCACATACAAACATCATTGACCAGTCCATGGTAGCGCCACTTGCCAATAACACTCCCGATTTGAACCAATTCATTCCTGTTGTACGTAATCATTCCAAGAAGAATGATAGCTATTTCTAGCCGTGCCGGGCTGACTGTAGCAGCAATGACAATTCAACTAGTGTCCATGGCGGAGTAGCATTCTCTCTCACTACATAGTTTCGCCTGGAAAGTAAACTGACGTCGCCTCCATCCGTCTCTGCGGTATTTTGTGTCCACGTAGCCTGCCCAAGCATCTACTGTGAATACAAAGTCCATTACATATCAGAGTGACACAAGAAAGAACTAACACTTATTATTTCCATTGTGGTCCATAAAACAAATTTCAGACTGACGTGGCACTGATACAAATAGATGTTGACTAGAATTGGTCGGGAAAGGAAGGAGTTGTCGAGGAAGAATGAGTCACGTAGGAAGGTGGATATTGGTGGGACTGCAGGGTGTGGGGAAGGAAGGACTGAAATAGGCGGGATTGATGGCAACTATAGGGTTGAACAGTTTATGGAAGGATATACCTATTGATATAGGCATGACCGGTCATACATACATACATGCAAGCAGGCATACATGCAGGAGTGTAGGCGTGCGTGCGTCGGTGCGAGCGTGTGTGCGTGCGTGCGTGTGGGCAGGTACCACTTTACACTTTGCAACTTGTTGAAGTTGACATCATGTAGCAATATAATAGGTTGTAATCGCACATAATTGTAGGTATTTAGTCGTCGGCATGTCTGTTTTCTGCGTATTTCGACGGGTGTGTTTACAAACTGTGGACACATGATTCCGCGTGTACTTGATCGTCACGACTGACTCCACATGACTGAACACAGATAGAAGCTCCGTCCCTGTGTAGAAGGCGCACATTTGAGGGTTATCAAATAGATGTCATCACGCGGTACACAGTTGCTTCTCTTGTGATAATTAAATGTTATCGCTTTCTGTAGTGGAGGGGTCTTTAAGCGATTACGTGACGTTTGATGGAATCCCGGGAGGCGTTGTAAGACGTTATGAAAGGTGAAGGGGATTTGGTTGAACCAACCGATCATTTATTTATAAGAGAAGCATATACAAAGTAAATGTGTATGGCCTACTTGATGTCATTTATAGCACATTAAGTTATATCATACTGCGTTATGGTGTGTGAGAACACAGGTATATTTGATGCGTCTAGGGATGTAGTGGAATGAGCAAGATTATTCAAACTCGGGTTCTTTCGATCGAGACTCCGATGTTCTAACCACTGCGCCACCTCGCACCACGACATACCATATTGACTTATTATTGAACATAGCGCAATATACAATACCCATCAACCTTATGATTAAAATCATATTAACACTGAATGTTCACGTACATATATGAGCGCATTATCAGTTCAATATTACACATATAATTATATAATAGAGACATGTAGTGTCACGACATAATATAGACATGTAGTGTCACGACATAATAGGGACATGTAGTGTCACGACATAATACGACATCATAAGACAAACGTAAGAACGGGTAGACTGTGTGTAACAGGTGGGACCGGACAGGTTACACACGGTACACTATAGAGACATCATAGTTAATACAAACGTATGATTGTGCGCGCGTTCGTGCGTGTCTCGTATCTAATTCAGGTGGATATATTCACACTGCCAAAAGTCTACCCGTCACCACGACCCTCCAAATGTGTGGAAATCGAAGTAATAGTGGGGGTCGTTGTATTCCTGCAGACAGGACATGTTCACTTGTGACAACTGGTCGGGCCATATTTGGGGATGTACTAACTTACAAAACATTGCTGTTGCCGTGTTTCCTGACACTTTGCTCTTATTTTTACTCCATTTAGCACAATGCTTGGCCTATATGAATACTCTAGACCTGCCTCACATAATTGTGCCCATCTAATCATATTAAGTTGTTTTGTTTTGTTATTGTGACATGCACTGGCATTACACTTGGTCATTACACTTGGTCATTACTCTTGGTCATTATGAGCCATTTGGCATATCAGTGTGTGGGCAGGTATTATATTGACTTCCTGACCAAGACACTACACCTCCCTGTTAGGTCGCGAGAACCTATTTTGGCATATCAAATACATATTAAGATAACACTGCAGCCCGTTAGCCCCACTACAATGGGGTTTTGTTATTGCGACACCCTCTGGCATTACTTCGATCTTGTCATTTGGTACAATTTAGCATCTCCCCGTGGATACAGGCATTAATGTCCTGGTCAAAACACTACCCAAACCTATTTGTCATATAACACAGCGTACACTACCCACCCCTATCTCCCAAATAGCATAGCGTATACTAATCGCCCCTATCTCCCATAAAACATAGCGTACACTACCGCCCCTATCTCCCATATAACATAGCGTACACTACCCGCCCCACCTCCCATATAACATAGGGTACACTACCTGCCCTATCTACCATAAAACATAGCGTACACTACCCGCACATATCTCCCATATAACATAGCGTACACTGTCCACCCCATCTCCCATGTAACATAGCGTACACTATTCGTCCCTATCTCTCATATAACATAGCGTATACTACCCGCCCCTATCTCCCATATAACATAGGGTACACTACCCACCCCTATCTCCCATATAACATAGCGTACACAACCCGCCCCTGTCTCTCACATAACATAGCAGGGCGTTTTTTAACATACAAAGTGGGGGGCCAATGCCCCCCCAGCCCTTTCATTTGCCCCCCCAGTCAAACCAACTTGTCCCCCAATACGTGCCCCCATTCTCCTTAACCAGCCCCTTGTATTAATGTAGGTCATAATTTGTATTCTTTTTGTTAGTGTGATTTAGTTAATTTTTATTGGTGGCAAAATCAAGAAAGTACCAAAGTTAAAGAAGGGCAATATGTCTACAAAAGATCAATTATATTTCCTGTTCCATAACTAGATGCCAGGTTACTATTTTCATGTTACCATTTTCATGTTCGATGCGTCTCGAATGGTGAGGTTTACTTTCCACTCGAAAGTCGAAGAATAATGGCAATATCATGGACATATAGTCCGTAGTACCCGAGTTATGGTGTGTTTATGTTAATGCATGCGACAGGAAGTGAGGAATGTAATAGCATCATAGCAATAACAGTGATGTATTGCCGAATGGCTTCTTCATACAGTTCATTCGAAGAACTGAAAACGTGCTTTGGCATAGCCATACATAGCCATAGAAGTGTTTACTTATGACGTCAGTGTTCCGGTGCCAGAATAGCTAATGATTATATATATATATATATATATATATATATATATATATATATATATATATATATATATATATATATATATATATATATATATATATATATATATATATATATATATATATATATATATATATATATGTAAATATGTGTACCTTCATGTTACTGTTTGTTTAATTTGTGTATAATTCAACAAGACCCGCCATCACATTTTACACGATTGAGCCGCGTGCAATCCAGTTCTTTACAGTGATGTTGAAATAGCTGTTAACATAAACCGGTGTCCTGGCCGCGAAATTGCGAAACGTACCAGGCGAGACTAAACCACGCCCATTCGCTATTATCATTGGTCGAGAGCGAGCGGGCGGGGATTAACGATGTACAACAACCTTTCAACCGGCTTTTTTTTCAAATAATACATAAATCTGGCAAAGTGTGTGTAGTGTCCAACGAAAGTAATTGGAAACGTTTAACAAATATCACAAAATAATCACATTTTAATAATGATCCCTCTTGTAGGTAAGATGATACATACATCACAACAGCCATAAACCTGTAAGGGTAGATTTTTTTGAGGCAGTAACCTAGCCAATTCATTCTCCGCATCTTTGAGAAATCGAAATTTTAAGCATGGTAACTCAAAGAAGCATATTGTATGCATACTAAACAAATACATTTTAAAATGTATGAGTAGTTGATAGTGGTCTACATGTGAGATGGAAAGTTGGCGGTCAGCAGGGACTTCAACTTTGGAAAATTGTTACTCAAAAGTTGGTGGTCCACATATTAACATAACAAATGTAATCAACATTTGCACATGTCAGTTTTGGAAGTACGTATTTTCTATATTTTGATTTGTTATGTACTTAGCCAACCATTTGATTGATAGACGTGGTATGCATGTTTTGTATTACTCTCTTTTCTGCATTATGCCTATATCTTCAGTATATTTATGTTTAGAGTCTAGAGCATGTCGCCGCTCGCATTGTAATTCCACTATAAAAGTGTTTCAAATAGACATGCTTTTCCTGAGTTAGTTATTACATTTAACCATCTAATTTGTCCAGGTCGATATCCTGCCAGTCATGCCTAAGAGAGACAGAAATGCAAAACGAAAACAAGAAGAGCTACAGAAATCTGCCGCAAAATGTCAACGCCTAGACACAATTTTTCGACGCAGCCTCAATAACTCATTGCCAGAAATACCCACAATGTCGCCAGGGAACTATGATCCGTCCGCTGCCATCACACCTGATGACACTCCCAAAGACGAAGGTGTACCACCAGTCACAGAGATTGTGCCTTCGTCGTGCTCTCGCCCGAGTACCAGTTCATCAAGCAGCCATGATCCGTTCACTGCCATCACATCTGATGACACTCCCACAGATAAAAGTGTACCACCAGTCACAGAGATACTGCCTTTGTCGTGTTCTCGCCCGATAGCCAGTTCATCAAGCAGCCATGATCCGTCCACTGCCATCACACCTGACCACACTCCTGGTGACAAAGATCACCACCTTACCCAGACACCTGGTCCGAAACCGACAACGCAACTTCCCGCACACCGACGTACAAAGGAATTCCGTTAACTATTGCAGATGTTGTCAACAAATTCCCCGAGCTTCGCTCATTTTCGGCAAAGAAATGTGGCCGAACAAGGGCTCACATTCTATGCACAACATGTCAGGAGTATGAGAAGATGGCAAAGAAAAGTTCTAAAAATGGCACTATAGCAATCGCAAGCGGCGTCAGGGCGGACTGTAGTGATCGGCTGGAAAGGGTCACTGACCATATGACCTCTGAACCGCACATAGCAGCAACAAGCAAGAAGAAGATGGATGAAGCCTGGGAAGAGTGCACAACGTCGCATCCATGGCTGCGCGCACTCACTGCTTACAATAAGACTGTTTTTGCAATGCCTCTGCGAATGGCCGTCGATGTGTACAACAACTGTCTAACCGAAACGGTCTCCGCCCGATCGTGGCCGATGCGGTCTCCGACAGCACCAGTGAGGACCGAACACAGCGAAAGTTGATCCACCAGTTCGTTTGGACGAACCGCCGTGATGCACGAGCAATCAGGCTGGAGGTCGTGCAAGCATCCCACGAATACTTCTCTGAACGCATGCACCCGGAGCAGGAGGACTTCATCAAAGACATGAAGGGGTTGGTGATGTCACGCAATCTGGGATCATTCGTTGAGCATGGCGTGCGCGTCGTCAGGCGTCTTTTTCCAGACGAGGCATCTGACTTTGCGGACGGAGCAGCCGAGCAATGGGAGAAAATGATGAATGTGCTGTTCCTGCCTGATGGCTGTGATCTCGGTTGTGAGATGACTGTCAGATTGCGGCAACTTCTGCCAGTCACCACAGGTTCAGTTCAGAAGGTGTTGGCATCTCTGGCTTGCATGAGTCCACACTCTATGCAGACCGAAAGGATCGTGAGCCACCACAACCTCGTTGTCGACAATCACCGCACCAGCATGGGCGAGGACACGAGGTGGCACTGAATGGTGTGGGCACCGCCTACTTTGACCCTCGACCCGCTGTCGTCAAATTCCTGGAGAAGACCAGAAGATGCGGGGCTCCAGATTGGGATATCTACGGGCAGCGTGAATTCGTTAGGAAATTCACCCGCGAAACGGGGTTTGTCTAGTAAAATTGAGACGACTGTTAAACGTACTGACTTGCAAGTTGCTAGAGACATGTCATGTTTCTCTAACTACTGCATGCGTTTGTAATAAAAAATTCTGGGATATAAGTGTAACATTTATTTTATACCGAGATGCAGTCGTCAGTGTGCAATCATATGGATAAAAAGATACTGACGCACGCACGCACGCACGCACGCACGCACGCACGCACGCACGCACGCACGCACGCACGCACACATAAATATATATAAAGGTTTCATACATTCCTAAGGGTTATGTAAATAATAATTAATAATGCGTAAGGTGCCCTTTTTAGACCATTTGGAGTGCCCTTTTAGGACATTGCCCCCCCAGTGAAAATTCAATAAAAAACGCCCTGTAACATAGCGTACACTACCCGCCCCTATCTCCCATATAACATAGCGTACAGTACCCGCCCCATCTCCCATATAACATAGCGTACAGTACCCGCCCCATCTCCCATATAACATAGCGTACACTACCCACCCCTATCTCCCATATAACATAGCGTACAGTACCCGCCCCATCTCCCATATAACATAGCGTACAGTACCCGCCCCACCTCCAATATAACATAGCGTACATTACCTACCCCTGTATCCCATATAACATAGCGTACACTACCCAACGTAGATTAAATTACGTTGCAAATGTCACTTAGTTGCATAATCTGCTTTTGAAAACCATGCAACGAACTATTTACTTACAGACGCCAGCTTTGGCTATACATGACGTGACCTTCTAAAGCTCGAGCTGCGCGTTGCGTCCTGGTCTGGTAGGGTCAAATATAGTTTAAATATATAAATATTCGTTTGATTGTAAACAAAAATAACGATACCAGGCATGCTGTGCAAGATATGTGGATATACTAGTAGATGAATATATAATAATTAAAGCGAATTTATCGAAATTTTATTTATTTATTAAGCACAATTGTCAAGTATTATAACTATTAAACTAGAGGATTGGTCTAACAAAGAGCACAGTTTTTCCGCTCAGAAACATAACCATTATTATAATAGTTTTTTCAGCGGGATAAAGGGAACGCTTTGCATGTAGTGCCACCTAGTTGATAATCATCGAATCAACGAACAATTCATGCGTAAAATGATGGCCACAACGCGCGTAGCGGAAAGGTCAGGAATCAGAAAACGTCTCAAATTAGTGAAAGAACAAGACTATGCAGTATGCAGTCAAACGCGAGGTACATACCTGACATATATATTATATGTAGATTTGTTTCATGGCACTCACGCTTGTCGTTTCACGTGTTTGATCGAGCGATAATAGGTGAATTATATACCGAGTTGTCTAACGTCTTCGTGCACGTAGACCTAGTTAGTAATTGTCCGCCTACCGGTAGTGCCGTGGTTCGCGATGATGTACTGGTAATGCATATTATCAAAAAGAATTAACCTAAAACATTTACGTTTAAAGAATATGTACTGGTTGGAGTCAAATCCGAGCTTAATATTATTGATAATTATGCATTTTCACAAAAATCTGAAGAAACCTTTGCACCAGCCTCCGGCTCCGCTGGCGCTGTTATCACGGTAATAATAATAATGCATTCCGCAGCATGATTTGGACCGCAAAATTCTTACAGAATAGTACAAAATTAATGTATTGGATAATCAAAAACATAGTCATAGATTCACAACTGTAAAATAAGTGGTCTGGACCCGGGGGGGGTACTGCCATACCAAAACGGTGGGGGTGTGCCACCAGAGGCAGAGCCCCATGGAGCACATTGAGAGAGAGAGAGAAATCAAGAAATTTAGGGTCACCAACAGAGAATTATTGAACAATTTATGTAATATCTATAAGTGTAAAGTAAGCCCGGGCAGAACATTTTCATTGGGAAATTTCCTCTTCGATGAAAGAGAGAATTATCAGATTTAATTGGGGCACAAAGAGAGAAAATTTACATTTTTTCTTCAGACAGAGAGAAAAAAATGGCAAAAAACAGGGGCATTTGCACGGCACATACATGTATACCTCAGTATAGGGAGTACCCTCCCCGGGGTTCTGATGTATACCTCCCCCCCCCAGGGGTCTGGAAGTCTGTTCCAATATGAGATCCCGTTCAAATCTGGTGACTTGTGAGTAGTGAAAACAGCAATAAATATATTAATTTAGCAACTATTTGTGCATAATCTTTTGAATCAGAACCACAGTTAGTTGGCATCGTATTAAGTAATACCCAACCACCCAGCCCAGTCAACCCATCGATTTTTGTAACAGTCAAAAATTGTTTTTATTGGTTTATGATATGCAATTTTTTAAAATTTTAATTCTGATTTTAAACTGTTACTAGATGTTGTGACGTATACATTTGGAAATATGTTCCTATAGGGCGGCCTACATTTGCCAGCAGGTTTCCGTTGGCTTTTTTCTTTCTTTCTTTTTTATAATACTGTAGATACCCTGAGTATCGAGGAATAAACTCTACATGGGGAATAGTGTGCGGAGCGAGTACTTTTCCAGTGATTTAAAAGCCGGCGGTGTAAAAGTTATGCTAAAAGTTAAAAACAAAAATCACAAATTAAAAGTTAATACTTTATAAAAGACAATGTCAATGATCTACTTTGATGATTATATATGTGGTGCCCCATCCATCCCTTCAGTGAAGACCTGAATGAAGGTAGGGATGTAGCTGATGATGCATTTACAGGTACACTGTTCCAGAGTCGGACTGATGATGGGAAGGAGTGTAGGTATGTGTCAGTTCAAGAATGGGGGTTTTCAAGATTTGGAGCTTCACTCTAGAGCTGCGGTTGCTGAGTTCAAGATGTGCAGCAGGGTTCACATCGACAAGTCCATTTATGATTTTGTACATCATGCTGACTCTGTCTGATGTTCTCCTTGACTGCAGGTTCTCAAGTTGGAGCTGTGCAACCAGTGCAGAGGCACTAGATGTAGAGCTGAAGTCGTGAAGGATGTGGCGAACTGAGCGTCGTTGCACCATCTCCAGTGAAGATTTAAGATGTTGCTGGTTGGAATCCCACACCACTGTATTGTAGCACTGGTCGTACAAGGCTTTTGTAGCAATGTGCCTGGACATATGTTGGGCATCCACTGAGGTTTCTTTAGGCGAAAGCGCTCACTTTGTTGGCCTTGGCTGTAGTTGCTTGTACACTGTACATGCTTTCCACAGTGGAGATTTTCAGTCATCTCAGTGCCTAGGTATTTCGATCACACCTCCACATACATAAAGCCAAAAATTCAATGAAACACAACATTTGCGGTCATGTTTTGTTGATAGATTAACGGACCCTGCTGACGTGGCTAGGCAAAAAATCACATGGTGGATCCGTCATCGAATTAAAATTGTTGTACATTCAACTTCAAAGTTAAATAGAAAATTGAATGTAAGTCATGTCAAGTTGTGTGTTTGTGCAGTGCGTCGAATCTTGAGTCACTTCTGTGTGACAGTGGAGACCCTAGAAGAAGCTGTCATGACTACAGATGTGACAGGACAGTGTGGTGACACGCTGCTCCAGTCTGGTGACAAAGACAGGTGAGACACTTCAGTGTCATTACATTTGTCTTACTGTTACTGTTGTGACTCAGCTCATTGTCTAAACGCACACTTCATTTAGCTACACCGGCATGTCATGTCATGTCATGTCATGTCATGTCATGTCATGTCATGTGGCACACTGTTGCCCAACAAGTTAGAGCAAAACTGGGATTCGTGAAAATTATAATTTTATTCACAGTAATTAATAACAATGTAAATTTACATTAGTTAGTTACGTTTATGTAAGGAATGTAAATTATAATAATATAAATTTACATTAATTACTTACATTTATGTAAGTGTTAAAATATGAATATTGTAAAATGGGATAATGTTTTAAGATCATTTGTTAATTAGAATAATGTTTACTATCATCATTTTAGCATAATATTAAAATATGTATTATAAGATGAAGTGCTACAATGTCCTGGTGGTGTGGTGGTTAGAATATGGGACTGTCAATCAAGTGTTGCAATGTCGCGGTGGTTAGAATATGGGACTGTCAATCAAGTGTTGCAATGTCGCGGTGGTTAGAATATGGGACTGTCAATCAAGTGTTGCAATGTCGCGGTGGTTAGAATATGGGACTGTCAATCAAGTGTTGCAATGTCGCGGTGGTTAGAATATGGGACTGTCAATCAAGTGTTGCAATGTCGCGGTGGTTAGAATATGGGACTGTCAATCAAGTGTTGCAATGTCACGGTGGTTAGAATATGGGACTGTCAATCAAGTGTTGCAATGTCGCGGTGGTTAGAATATGGGACTGTCAATCAAGTGTTGCAATGTCGCGGTGGTTAGAATATGGGACTGTCAATCAAGTGTTGCAATGTCGCGGTGGTTAGAATATGGGACTGTCAATCAAGTGTTGCAATGTCGCGGTGGTTAGAATATGGGACTTAGTTGAGAGAACCTGGGTTCGAATCCTCTTGCTGCCGTTTCGAAGCTTGGACAATTTTGTTCACTCGTTGCTCCAGTTAACTCGGCTGTATCAACGAGTACCTGGCAGTACAGGGAGGTCGGATTCCAGTTAACTCGGCTGTATCAACGAGTACCTGGCAGTACAGGGAGGTCGGATTCCAGTTAACTCGGCTGTATCAACGAGTACCTGGCAGTACAGGGAGGTCGGATTCCAGTTAACTCGGCTGTATCAACGAGTACCTGGCAGTACAGGGAGGTCGGATTCCAGTTAACTCGGCTGTATCAACGAGTACCTGGCAGTACAGGGAGGTCGGATTCCAGTTAACTCGGCTGTATCAACGAGTACCTGGCAGTACAGGGAGGTCGGATTCCAGTTAACTCGGCTGTATCAACGAGTACCTGGCAGTACAGGGAGGTCGGATTCCAGTTAACTCGGCTGTATCAACGAGTACCTGGCAGTACAGGGAGGTCGGATTCCAGTTAACTCGGCTGTATCAACGAGTACCTGGCAGTACAGGAGGTCGGATTCCAGTTAACTCGGCTGTATCAACGAGTACCTGGCAGTACAGGAGGTCGGATTCCAGTTAACTCGGCTGTATCAACGAGTACCTGGCAGTACAGGGAGGTCGGATTCCAGTTAACTCGGCTGTATCAACGAGTACCTGGCAGTACAGGGAGGTCGGATTCCAGTTAACTCGGCTGTATCAACGAGTACCTGGCAGTACAGGGAGGTCGGATTCCAGTTAACTCGGCTGTATCAACGAGTACCTGGCAGTACAGGGAGGTCGGATTCCAGTTAACTCGGCTGTATCAACGAGTACCTGGCAGTACAGGGAGGTCGGATTCCAGTGATGGAATTATAAGAATGAACAACTTTCACGCAACAATGGGAGAATTTCAAAGGGTGATTCAGAAGTTATGCCCAAGGGGGCGCCATGTATTACCAGTCCTTTTGTTGATGTGCATATGCTGCAGTCAACACTTATTTTCATGGCATCGAAGTGTAGGGATGTTCACAGTCATTATGAGTCCTATCCAAGTGTATGGATGTTCACAGTCATTATGAGTCATATCCAAGTGTAGGGATGTTCACAGTCATTATGAGTCATATCCAAGTGTAGGGATGTTCACAGTCATTATGAGTCATATCCAAGTGTAGGGATGTTCACAGTCATTATGAGTCATATCCAAGTGTAGGGATGTTCACAGTCATTATGAGTCATATCCAAGTGTAGGGATGTTCACAGTCATTATGAGTCATATCCATGGGTGCAAACAATTTCCTGCACGTCAAAACATTAAAAGTCATAATGGCATCTCCCCGATCAAATATTTGGGGCAAATTACTCCTTTCTACAATTTATCTGTCACTAGTAAATCCAACAAAAGCCAGTGAAATATAAGGAACCTGTCCACCTTTTTGTTTTTATATATTGAGATCAACCAATCAAGTTTATTCTAAGAGAACATAATAGGTTACACAATAGTCTTTGCAATGTTACATATTATTACATTTTGTGAGCTCGGTCAGCTGGTTAAACATGTATGTAATATAATAAGTAGTTAAAATAATACTTAAAACCAAACAGTGTTTGTTGAGGGGCAGCTGTAGAATTTTTAACTAGACATCAGTCATCCAGTAGCATAAAAAATTGCTTTTTATTCAGACTTGAATACAATAAATGTGTTTTACTGATATTTAAAGATTTATTACTGTTTAACCAAATAACACATTTTTTTAGCTCTTGATTCATAACAGTTTCCAAGTCATCAAGATTTTTGTCATTGACAAAAACATCATCTGCAAATAGAATAGGAAAGAGGATATTTGATACGTTAACAATATAATTAATATAAATCAAGAATAATAGTGGCCCTATTATTGATCCCTGTGGAACTCCACAGCATATAGGCTGGAAGTGCCATTTTAGTCTGTCAAATAAAATATACTGCCTTCTGTTAGACAAATAACTTTCAAGCCAGGCAAGCGCTTTTCCTCTAATACCATAATGTTCTAGTTTATTAAGTAATATTTTATGATCAACTGTGTAAAAAGCTTTCTTGAAGTCAAGAAAAACTCCTAGTATGCAATCACCGTTATTTATATGTGTAGCAATTTTATTGACTAGTTGCACAAGAGCCATATATATGTGTGTGTGCGTGCGTGCGTGTGTGCCTGTGTGTATGCATGCATCAATATTTTACATGATGAATGTCTATTATCCAAGCCTTACATTTTGCCCTGCCTGTAGAAAGCTCATACCCACCCCTCTTTTGTGACATCAGTTACATAACAACAACTGTGACTATATAAACAGCCTGCTGACTCAGTACCAGAAGTCCACCAGAGGACCAGCTCCCCCACCTTCAGTTACATAACACCAACTGTGACTATGTAAACATCCTGCTGACTCAGTACCAGAAGTCCACCAGAGGACCAGCTCCCCCACCTTCAGTTACATAACACCAGCTGTGACTATGTAAACATCCTGCTGACTCAGTACCAGAAGTCCACCAGGGGACCAGCTCCCCCACCTTCAGTTACATAACACCAACTGTGACTATGTAAACAGTCTGCTGACTCAGTACCAGAAGTCCACCAGAGGACCAGCTCCCCCACCTTCAGTTACATAACAACAACTGTGACTATGTAAACAGTCTGCTGACTCAGTACCAGAAGTCCACCAGAGGACCAGCTCCCCCACCTTCAGTTACATAACAACAACTGTGACTATGTAAACAGTCTGCTGGCTCAGTACCAGAAGTCCACCAGAGGACCAGCTCCCCCACCTTCAGTTACATAACACCAGCTGTGACTATGTAAACATCCTGCTGACTCAGTACCAGAAGTCCACCAGGGGACCAGCTCCCCCACCTTCAGTTACATAACACCAACTGTGACTATGTAAACAGTCTGCTGACTCAGTACCAGAAGTCCACCAGAGGACCAGCTCCCCCACCTTCAGTTACATAACACCAGCTGTGACTATGTAAACATCCTGCTGACTCAGTACCAGAAGTCCACCAGGGGACCAGCTCCCCCACCTTCAGTTACATAACACCAACTGTGACTATGTAAACAGTCTGCTGGCTCAGTACCAGAAGTCCACCAGAGGACCAGCTCCCCCACCTTCAGTTACATAACACCAACTGTGACTATGTAAACAGTCTGCTGACTCAGTACCAGAAGTCCACCAGAGGACCAGCTCCCCCACCTTCAGTTACATAACAACAACTGTGACTATGTAAACAGTCTGCTGGCTCAGTACCAGAAGTCCACCAGAGGACCAGCTCCCCCACCTTCAGTTACATAACACCAGCTGTGACTTTGTAAACATCCTGCTGACTCAGTACCAGAAGTCCACCAGAGGACCAGCTCCCCCACCTTCAGTTACATAACACCAGCTGTGACTATGTAAACATTCTGCTGACTCAGTACCAGAAGTCCACCAGGGGACCAGCTCCCCCACCTTCAGTTACATAACACCAACCGTGACTATGCGAACAGTCTGCTGGCTCAGTACCAGAAGTCCACCAGAGGACCAGCTCCCCCACCTTCAGTTACATAGCACCAACCGTGACTATGCGAACAGTCTGCTGGCTCAGTACCAGAAGTCCACCAGAGGACCAGCTCCCCCACCTTCAGTTACATAACAACAACCGTGACTATGCGAACATCCTGCTGGCTCAGTACCAGAAGTCCACCAGGGGACCAGCTCCCCCACCTTCAGTTACATAACACCAACCGTGACTATGTAAACATCCTGCTGGCTCAGTACCAGAAGTCCACCAGGGGACCAGCTCCCCCACCTTCAGTTACATAACACCAACTGTGACTATGTAAACAGTCTGCTCACTCAGTACCAGAAGTCCACCAGAGGACCAGCTCCCCCACCTTCAGTTACATAACAACAACTGTGACTATGTAAACAGTCTGCTGACTCAGTACCAGAAGTCCACCAGAGGACCAGCTCCCCCACCTTCAGTTACATAACACCAACTGTGACTATGTAAACATCCTGCTGACTCAGTACCAGAAGTCCACCAGAGGACCAGCTCCCCCACCTTCAGTTACTTGCTTAATCCGCCATCTTTGAAAGTCTCCCATTGCAGCATGACTGGACACTCCAATAGATGTGTAACATGCTCTGAGTAATGATTGTTACAGGGGCATGATATAATAGATGTGTAACATGCTCTGAGTAATGATTGTTACAGGGGCATGATATAATAGATGTGTAACATGCTCTGAGTAATGATTGTTACAGGGGCATGATATAATTTGAACACTCTTTTCCGTCCTGTAAAAGAGTCCTTCAGTTGGCCAATGACAATCATCCTACATTCCCTTTCAACAGAGTCACTGGTGTTCAAACAAAGACTATTTTCTTTTCCAGCTACGTTAAATTGATCAGAAATGCCTTTGTGGAAACTCAAGCACAAGCTAAGCCCCTGTCACATGACCTGTCCGATTCACCCCACACCGGGACACGTGATCTTGTCGTCACACTGATCGAGGTAGATGCTGAAAAATACAGTCTTAGTAGTCAAATCAAAATCACTCTATTTTTTTTGCAATTCAAGTAAAATATTAATAAAAGATATTTATTCATGTGTATATATATAATGGCACGTTTGTCATCCGCATTTTCATACCATAGTCGAATTTACATATAGGTCCTACATAATAATTAGCTAAATTTACATATAGGTCCTACATACATGAAACTACCGTGACACATTGCACACATTCTATGTTCTCTATCACAAAACAAATCCGGGCCAGTTATGTTTATGGTTACAAAAGCTTAATGTCAAGGCATGACTTGTGAAGTTCAACACAAATCATTTGTGGGTCCTCTGTGCATGTGCCCTTAAGCAACATTTCATCTTGTCATGACTTTTAAGGGGTGGTTACAAAAAGTCTCAATTGTTGGATGGTTTCATGTTTGATTGTCACCAAGTTTTTGTAAAAAAAAATCCCTGCAGTAATTTATATTTCATAGTACGTTCATTCATTTTTATCTTATTTTTATTTGTCTAGACACTCTGACACTAACGTGGTAGTGTACAACTACAACTTTTGTACTACAGATGGTTCTCATCAAAGGCCCTCCAGGGTTTCTACAGAATCTCTACAGTTACATCATCATAATTTTTTTTTTCATTATGCAGTTGTAATAACCAACTTGCCTGTGTATGACTGTATGTGACTGAAATAAGGTTCTGTCTCACTTGTTATTATTGAAAAAAATCAAACCTATCTAGTATCCACTTGGACACGCTGGCTCTAGTATCCACTTGGACATGCTGGCTCTAGTATCCACTTGGACATGCTGGCTCTAGTATCCACTTGGACATGCTGGCTCTAGTATCCACTTGGACACGCTGGCTCTAGTATCCACTTGGACACGCTGGCTCTAGTATCCACTTGGACATGCTGGCTCTAGTATCCACTTGGACACTCTGGCTCTAGTATCCACTTGGACATGCTGGCTCTAGTATCCACTTGGACATGCTGGCTCTAGTGTCCACTTGGACATGCTGGCTCTAGTGTCCACTTGGACATGCTGGCTCTAGTGTCCACTTGGACATGCTGGCTCTAGTATTCACTTGGACACTCTGGCTCTAGTGTCCACTTGGACATGCTGGCTCTAGTGTCCACTTGGACACTCTGGCTCTAGTGTCCACTTGGACATGCTGGCTCTAGTATTCACTTGGACACTCTGGCTCTAGTGTCCACTTGGACATGCTGGCTCTAGTGTCCACTTGGACATACTGGCTCTAGTATTCACTTGGACACACTCTAGTGCACTAAGACAAGGCAAATGAATGTGTGAGGAGGTTGGTCTAGTGGTTAGAACACAGAACTGTTGATTGAGAGAATGGTGGTTTGTTTATTATCTATGTATGTGTGAGGAGGTTGGTCTAGTGGTTAGAACACAGGACTGTTGATTGAGAGAATGGTGGTTTGTTTATTATCTATGTATGTGTGAGGAGGTTGGTCTAGTGGTTAGAACACAGAACTGTTGATTGAGAGAATGGTGGTTTGTTTATTATCTATGTATGTGTGAGGAGGTTGGTCTAGTGGTTAGAACACAGAACTGTTGATTGAGAGAATGGTGGTTTGTTTATTATCTATGTATGTGTGAGGAGGTTGGTCTAGTGGTTAGAACACAGAACTGTTGATTGAGAGAATGGTGGTTTGATTCCACTTGCTGCCATTTCATAGCTTTAGCAATTTCGTTCACATCACTTTACCTGTGTCTTTCGGATCAGACACTAAAACTCTTAATAAGGAAGGAAAACTTAAAGTTAACGACTCCAATGTTAGCCCCAGACAGGGCTGGTTGGGGGGGGGGTGAATGTCATGTCATAAATGTACAGTTTCTGAAAATAAACTCTCTGTCATTGCAACAGCTGTTGGGTGACCCAATGGCCCAGGTGTGCAGTGGAGCGTCCGTTTAACTGATCTACCCGAGCCACAGTCTCAGCATGTTCTACACCAGTCAGTGGCGCACCCTGCTGGAGAGGATTGGCAACAATAGACTGATGCATCTACTGGAAAACAGGGCGTTCTTTGTTGCGGTTGCCTCTAGCAACTACCTCTAGGTTGCAGGTAGGTAGTCGCCATTGGCAACAAGACAGTATTTTTACTTGCATGAGGATCATTCCGTGTCAAATCAACCAATTTTCAGGAAATAAAAAAGTTGATGTCTCAGAATGTACTTAAAGCGAAACAAAAGTCATGGTTTTGAGGCTATGCATCTAAAGAATTAATAACCAATTGCAACTAAAATCAAGAGATTCTGGTCAATTCTCCATTAAACTGAGGGCTGACATGTTATCCAGTTTGACTGATAAGTGAAAGGCAGTTCTATGAAATCTGTTAACCTAGACTACCACTGTGACATATTAAGCACAGCGGGTATATACACAACCAACCCATCATCTCAAACAAGTTGCTATGTCAGAAAGAGGACTAGTTTAGTAAACAAAGGCCACAATATATTACATAAGTTTTTTTTTCTTCCTGATATCAGGTCTTTATTTCAACAACAACACAACACAAAGAATAGCCAAACATAAAATATAAACCACAGTCTTCATGTTGAAAAGGGCAAGAAGATGTGTGTCACTTATAACACTTGCCCAATTACCATAAATATAACAAGAGGCAAATAATTACAGTATACAACATGCATAATTACAACTTAACTATTTATATTTCAGTATTTGAGTTTGGATGCAAACAGCATAGCCTTATCCTACTTTTAATTAATGCCACACCTCAGGAAATACATTAAAATAGTGTTAAATGTCAACCGATAGTGGACCAGTAGACTGTGTTAAAAATCTGAATCTTAGTTGTGTTGAATCAGCATTTATGACGTAACACAAAAATCTTCTCTTGAAAACAACTGATTGATGCAATCCAGCAAATTGATTTAACATTGTTGTGAATTGTAAGAAATTTGAGGTTTACAACATGCCACATGTTCACCCACATTCTAATAACACACTATAACGCCCCTAGGATACTGGTTATAATAACACACTATAACGCCCCTAGGATACTGGTTATAATAACACACTATAACGCCCCTAGGATACTGGTTATAATAACACACTATAACGCCCCTAGGATACTGGTTATAATAACACACTATAACGCCCCTAGGATACTGGTTATAATAACACACTATAACGCCCCTAGGATACTGGTTGTAATAACACACTATAATGCCCCTAGGATACTGGTTATAATAACCCACTATAATGCCCCTAGGATACTGGTTATAATAACACACTATAACGCCCCTAGGATACTGGTTATAATAACACTATAACGCCCCTAGGATACTGGTTATAATAACACACTATAACACCCCTAGGATACTGGTTCTAATAACACACTATAATGCCCCTAGGATACTGGTTATAATAACACACTATACCGCCCCTAGGATACTGGTTCTGATAACACACTATAATGCCCCTATGATACTGGTTATAATAACACTCTATAACACCCCTAGGATACTGGTTCTAATAACACACTATAATGCCCCTAGGATACTGGTTATAATAACACACTATAACACCCCTAGGATACTGGTTCTGATAACACACTATAATGCCCCTAGGATACTGGTTATAATAACACACTATAACACCCCTAGGATACTGGTTCTAATAACACACTATAACACCCCTAGGACACTGGTTATAATAACACACTATAATGCCCCTAGGATACTGGTTATAATAACACACTATAACGCCCCTAGGATACTGGTTCTAATAACACACTATACCGCCCCTAGGACACTGGTTATAATAACACACTATAACACCCCTAGGATACTTTGGAAGACATGGGAAGCAGCAGAGGAGGAGGAAGAGGGAAGGGAGAAGGATGGACTGGGGAATCAACCCAGCCACGGAGGAAGAGGAAGAGAAGACGGCATGGGAAGACTTGCAGGAATGAGTTGGGACAGGCCTACAGGTGAGTGTTGTAATCTGCCCCTAGGATACTTATTATTGTAGCTTGACTTTGTTCTTAATCCTTATTTCCCTAACATATTAACTCATAGGGCCAGAGGGCTAGCTACACAAAACTGGTGAACCTTAGCGCCCCGCAGGCCTGGGGGTCAGTTACATTGTAATTACAATAGTAATTATTACATTATCTCATAGAGTTGCACAAAGCTGATGAACCTTAGCCCATTGAATAGACCACATTTTGAAGGTTTGGTTCAGTGGGACAAAGTAGTGGTTTTTTTTATGTCTGATTTCACAACATTGTGAAAACTGTTGAATGTTGACTACCCCCTTGGGGGAAAATGGAACAAAATTCTGCAATATTTCAGTGGAAAAAGTTACATGTATACTACTGGTTACTGGATAGACATTTGTGTTTACCCTAATGATTGGGGAGGGCCTGGGGAATACAAGGTAGTAAACAAAATATTTTTCTGATGTTTTTGTAATGTTCGCTTGCAGCTATCATCTTGCGATTGATCGCCGAGGAATCTTCTATGTGCGTGACTTGCAAGAAAAGTTTCCAGGAAATCGTAACTATATTTGATGATACACAAAACCTCATATATATATATTGTTATTCATTCATTCATTGTGTAATATTTAGCACCAGTTTGTCAACCTTATTCTTGACATTTGAATAGTTATTCAAAGCTTAGTAAGTATAGATTTATTTTATTAAATGGACAGGTCATTTACGTACGTATGATATGTTCCACAGAGTTTGTTATTGTGTTTTTAATGGGTGCATATTCTGGTCTATTTACAGATGTACTGTCAAAAGTCAAGGCGGATGACGTGGGAGTCCTGTCTCTGATGGACTATGTCTTTATCAAGACAGATGTTGGTGCGAAGATGACACGAGGCAGCACTGATGACGTCACTGTGTCGGGCAGTGACGCTTGTATGTATTGTCATTCTCACAGAGGACAGTAAATGAATGGAACAAAGAAATTATCTACAGATTGTGCAAATGCTAGCAGCTTTAATATGTTTAAAAACAGCATTGATGACATCACTGTGTCAGGCAGTGACGCTTGTATGTATTGTCATTCTCACAGAGGACAGTAAATGAATGGAACAAAGAAATTATCTACAGATTGTGCAAATCCTAGCAGCTTTAATATGTTTAAAAACAGCATTGACAAATATCTCATTAGGTCAGTTTACACATAGAGGAATAAATAGTGGACTAGATAAGTGGCTGCCTTGTCCACTAACCATCTGGCTGCCTTGTCCACTTACCATCTGGCTGTCTTGTCCACTTACCATCTGGGTTCCTTGTCCACCTACCATCTGGATGCCATGTCCACTTACCATCTGGCTGCCTTGTCCACTTACCATCTGGGTTCCTTGTCCACTTACCATCTGTTTTTTTTTACTTAGTATGGCAATCTTGTTAAATGTGTCATGAATGCTTACCACCTGAATTCTCGATTAATTTCACACATTCAAAAAACCTTGACCAACGTCCTTGACCTTGTTCCTAGGTGCAATAGATGCAAGTGGTGATGTAATGTTGGATGTGAATGTTTGTTGAAGTAGCCGTGTCCTTTTGTTTAGCATTAAACGTTGATTAACATGCTTTAATTATCAGTAATACATAACCAAAATATAGATTTTATTATTACATTTTATTGATGCACATTAATTATCAACTGGCATGAAAAGAATGTAGCATCACAGGAATTTTTCATGCAAGAGAATTAACATGTTGAAAAAAATGACATGTTGTTATGAAATGTTATGTAGGTGTTGATGATATTTTGTGAAGTTCGAACAAATATGGATCTCAGATATATAAACGTTGAGAACTAAATTAAGATTATTCAAAACACTTGTAAAATCAATGTTTTTAATTTATTGCATAGTTAGAGCGAACTGGAGAATGAACACTGCAGACCATGGGGTCTGAAGAGATAGGTAGGAAGGTAGTTGATTATGTAACATACCATTGCATGATCTTAAGAAGTCTTCATGGAGAACAGTGCACTAGTGATGTTTCTCTGCTGTATAGATCCAGAGGGCCACCAAGAGTATGGCTTGACAGACGTCTACAAAACACTGTCGCCACATGTCAAACTATATATATATAGATCCAGAGGGCCACCAAGAGTATGACTTGACAGATGTCTACAAAACACTGTCGCCACATGTCAAACTTCTCATCAACAATCACAAGTAAGGAATATGACTTAAAGTTATGACATAAATATCTATATTGTCACTGTCATGTTGACCAGTGGGGGAGTCTGGAGTAGGCTTCTTATGCCTTACGATTCATCTCTGACAATCTTACGATGTATAAATGATCTCCCATCATCATATTATGAGTGTTTGATGACCTATTAAGCTATGTTGTATTCATCTGTTGTTGCTGCATTGTGATTGTATGTATTGTATCTAAATTGTAGACTTTTTAGTATTACATTATGTTCGTATATGTAATATCTAAATTTCTAATTGCATTTTAATCTGTGATAACCCAACTCTGAATAAGCACCTCTGTTATCCAGTACTCAGACGCTGACATTATTTATTCACTGACTTTGTCTGGCCATTTGTCATGTGTCTACCTGTCATCCTGTCTGTCTGTCATTTCAGGCAGTTTAGGTATCGTCAGTTGCTGCGGAAGTTCGCTCCACTCTAACAGTCACAGCTGCAGCCGCTGGTTGCCATGACAACAGCTGATTCACTGGTTGCTGAGACTCTGGCATCAGTTCCACAAGTGACAAGTGGGAATTATTTTATGACCTTACAGCTCATTCTTATCAGACCAGTGGTCTTAAAATTTTTTTTTACTTTAGATGTAACCCCCAACTATCTTTCACATGTGCATACAAGTGTTCTTGGTTGCTATTCATAAATATACATAAACACAACACATTTTATTTGTTAGGTTTTTCAAGTATGAAAGCCATTTGCAGTGCAAAATTTCTGGCCAGTCAATTATCAATAAATATTGAGTCTGTTTATCAATAAAATCAAGTAAAAGAGGCAACCTCACTTTTCACCTAGAAAACCCAAATCAGAATTATATTTGTAATACTGTCAGTCATCACAAATTGAATGAAACAATTTTGTTGCTATCATTTTTCATCAGGATAACAATTTCCATGAAGCTTTTTCTGAATTATTGACAATTTCTCAGGATAGTTTGTTTCCATTGTTTTAAAGTACACTGAATCAAGTGACAGTACAACACTGTATTGTATTATCAAGTGTGTCATTGGCTGGCACTGACATGTCAAAACATCACATCAAAAACAAGTGACAGTGCAACACTGTATTGTACTATCAAGTGTGTCATTGGCTGGCACTGACATGTCAAAACATCACATCAAAAACAAGTGACAGTGCAACACTGTATTGTACTATCAAGTGTGTCATTGGCTGGCACTGACATGTCAAAACATCACATCAAAAACAAGTGACAGTACAACACTGTATTGTACTATCAAGTGTGTCATTGGCTGGCACTGACATGTCAAAACATCACATCAAAAACAAGTGACAGTACAACACTGTATTGTATTATCAGGTGTGTCATTGGCTGGCACTGACATGTCAAAACATCACATCAAAAACAAGTGACAGTACAACACTGTATTGTACTATCAAGTGTGTCATTGGCTGGCACTGACATGTCAAAACATCACATCAAAAACAAGTGACAGTACAACACTGTATTGTACTATCAGGTGTGTCATTGGCTGGCACTGACATGTCAAAACATCACATCAAAAACAAGTGACAGTACAACACTGTATTGTATTATCAGGTGTGTCATTGGCTGGCACTGACATGTCAAAACATCACATCAAAAACAAGTGACAGTACAACACTGTATTGTATTATCAGGTGTGTCATTGGCTAGCACTGACATGTCAAAACATCACATCAAAAACAAGTGACAGTACAACACTGTATTGTATTATCAGGTGTGTCAACAAAAACAAGTGACAGTACAACACTGTATTGTATTATCAGGTGTGTCATTGGCTGGCACTGACATGTCAAAACATCACATCAAAAACAAGTGACAGTACAACACTGTATTGTATTATCAGGTGAGTCATTGGCTGGCACTGACATGTCAAAACATCACATCAAAAACAAGTGACAGTACAACACTGTATTGTATTATCAGGTGTGTCATTGGCTGGCACTGACATGTCAAAACATCACATCAAAAACAAGTGACAGTACAACACTGTATTGTATTATCAGGTGTGTCATTGGCTGGCACTGACATGTGAAAACATCACATCAAAAACAGGTGACAGTACAACACTGTATTGTATTATCAGGTGTGTCATTGGCTGGCACTGAAATGTGAAAACATGACATCAAAAACAAGTGACATTGCAACACTGTATTATATTATCAGGTGTGTCACTGGCTGGCACTGACATGTCAAAACATGACATCAAAAACAAGTGACAGTGCAACACTATATTGTATTATCAGGTCAGGTGTGTCATTGTCTAGCACTGACATGTCATAACATCACATCAAAAACATGTGACAGTGCAACACTGTATTGTATTACCAGGTGTATCAACAAAAACAAGTGACAGTACAACACTGTATTGTATTATCAGGTGTATCATTGGCTGGCACTGACATCAAAACATCACATCAAAAACAGGTGACAGTACAACACTGTATTGTATTATCAGGTGTGTCATTGGCTGGCACTGACATGTCAAAACATCACATCAAAAACAGGTGACAGTACAACACTGTATTGTATTATCAGGTGTGTCATTGGCTGGCACTGACATGTCAAAACATCACATCAAAAACAGGTGACAGTACAACACTGTATTGTACTATCAAGTGTGTCATTGGCTGCCACTGACATGTCAAAACATCACATCAAAAACAGGTGACAGTACAACACTGTATTGTATTATCAGGTGTGTCATTACCTGGCACTGACATGTCAAAACATCACATCAAAAACAAGTGACAGTACAACACTGTATTGTATTATCAGGTGTGTCATTGGCTGGCACTGACATGTCAAAACATCACATCAAAAACAAGTGACAGTACAACACTGTATTGTATTATCAGGTGTGTCATTGGCTAGCACTGACATGTCATAACATCACATCAAAAACAAGTGACAGTACAACACTGTATTGTATTATCAGGTATGTCATTGGCTGGCACTGACATGTCAAAACATCACATCAAAAGCTTTAAATATTGTTAATGTCTGCAAAGAAATACCACATAATTTTACACTGGGGTAATCTTGGTGCTACAACATTCCTGGTTGCAATGACAGTCAACAGGCTGCACTGCACTAATAAAGTAGGCTTCTTATTCTAACTCACAATGAAATGGTTTAAAGAAAACAAATGTCATGGTTTTTGGCCTATGTACCTATAAGAGTTACTAAAACATAACCATTTGTAACCACAACTAAGAATATAATGCCAGTGGTTTACTAGGAAAACTTTACTGTTAGATATTCCTATGTCACGACTGTGGTATTCTGGCAATATTAACTCGCCAAATGAAAATATATTCGTATACAACTATTGCTATACTTGTCAATAGGATATGACCATGCTATTTGTCTCAAAATTCAACTTATGTACATTCAGGAAAATAACATGTTTGAGACTGCATTGGTTCTGTGTATGCCGGCCTCCCTTAATACATTACTTGTAGTCTCGGTTACCCTGATTTCATAGAACTGTACATGCACTCATCAGTCGCACTAGTTAACATGTCAGCCCTCAGACAACCAGAGAAATGACTAGAATCTCCCACCCAACACGTTCTGAGTAAACCACTGATGTGATATTCTTGATTTAACACAAACTGACCAAGAAGTCTTGTTTATTAGATGGTGACTTTATTTATAGTTTGTTTTATGCTCAAGTTTAACATATGTGTTTGTGTACAATTATCTTCACTGCATTGTCTTTATCCTGGCTGAGTCAGGCAGTAGGTGTGACTTTTGACTGTTGAATGTTGATACATGCTCATCCATAATTTGTGTCAAAGAAACATGAAAGTTACGTTTGTGTTGGTCGTGTTGCTCTTGGCTAAATCATGATGAAGTGTTTTTTGCTTTGACAGACAGTGCTCGGAGGAAGTTTATTGTGAGAAACTCGTGGGCTCAGAAGATACAGACGAAGGACATTGGTACAATGCTAGAGTTGTATACTACGCCAGGCCAGGTTAGTTGAGTTCTTTAGAAAGTAGGTGGGTTGTTGTAGGCAAGGTTGCTTCAAACACTGAAATGTATATATTGTGTTCTCACATCCAAATGTACGACTGACTTGACCACACACTCCACAGGTCAACTTAACCACACACTCCACTGGTCAACTTCACCACACACTCCACTGGTCAACGTCACCACAAACTCCACATGTCAACTTGACCACACTCTCCACAGGTCAACTTGACAACACTCTCCACAGGTCAACTTGACCACACACTCCACAGGTCACAAACAAGCCCAGGTCTCAATAACATTATTTCCCCTGGGGTGACTCAGTGGTTAGAACACTGGACTCCCAATTGAGAGAACAAACAAGCCCAGGTCTCAATAACATTATTTCCCCTGGGGTGGCTCAGTGGTTAGAACACTGGACTCCCAATTGACAGAACAAACAAGCCCAGGTCTCAATAACATTATTTCCCCTGGGGTGGCTCAGTGGTTAGAACACTGGACTCCCAATTGAGAGAACAAACAAGCCCAGGTCTCAATAACATTATTTCCCCTGGGGTGGCTCAGTGGTTAGAACACTGGACTCCCAATTGAGAGAACCTGTTTTTGAATCCTCTTGCTACCTTTTTGAAGCTTGGACAATTTCGTTCACTCCACATTACCTTAGTTCACTCAGCTGTGTAAATGAGTATCTGGCTATAGACAGAGGTGGATATGTGAATGAATAGTCTTTGTGCAGTAATTACAACAAAGCTGAATACTTCCCAGAGAAGTTGAGTTGACGTTGGAATGAACATGTCTGCCAGGGGGTGAAGTGTAAAGTGCTCTGGAAGTCATATAGACTGGATACTTTGGAGATATATGAGCGACATAGTTAGTCATTTCCAATAAAAAAAATGTTGTGTTGCTTGTTCATTGACACTCGATGACATTCTGGTTTTTGTCTTCCACATCAGTTGACATAGAATGTTGTTTGTGATGGCAAGTTTGCAAAAAACTCCAAAAACCGGGTTTTGTCAGTTGAAACCCAAACCTACATAACTTAATGTGACTGATGTGTAGACAAAATAAACTGTTGAAAAATATGTTCAATGTTTTTTTTATTAATGAGTGAATAATATTGCCTTTATCCTTGTTTTCTTTTCAGTTTTGCCAGCATTTTAACCATGTTTTTCAGTGTCCACAGGTTTTACCAGTTGTTACCAGAACCAAAATGGTAAAAAAATTTGGCCACGTTTTACCGACAATGGTTTTTCCTGGTTAAAACCCAACCCTGAGAGTGACCCTAGTTGAACAGTGCGCACTCCCTCCCGAGACATCAATAAGTGTTGTCATGTGATAGGGGGCAGCCGTGACCTAGTGGTTAAGGTGTTGGACTCTAAATTCAAGGGTTGTGAGTTCACCCACACTAGGCACGGTTCGTTTTCGAAGACTTAGGCAATTTCGTTTACCCTACTTTGCCTCAGTCTACTCAGCTGCAAATGAGTACAAACACTGTTTGGAAGGTACCTGCGATGGACTAGTGTCCCATCCAGGAGAGTCAGTATAACTGCACTCTAAGTTGCTTCGCACTATAGGTTTAAGCACTGGCCATATAAGCCGTCATGGCTTCCTAAGGCGTAATGCCTGGGGGATGACTTTACCTACCTTACCCCATCCACAATCACCCCATCTACACTCACCACCACAAACACCCCACCTATAAACACCCTATTTACCGTCCTATGTGAGAATTAGTATGTTCTCGTATCCAATCTACATTGACCATCAATGCTAATTCATAACCTCTAGTTCTACTTCACGTGAACACGGAGAAGACGTTGTGTAACTTCAAATATGGCAGCATCGCCACACTGCCCCGTACTGGTAAGAACATTCGTTAATGTGGTAATTTCATTAGAAATGTCATAAGCATTGGTGAAAAAAATATTGTTCTGCAGTCCTAAGTGGATTATAAAAAAAAATACATTTTCTGTAGTTGTTGCAAATATAAATGTGATCTAGACAGTGCATAGCTTCTTTTGTTTCTGTGGCCTTTATTAATAACCATTATATGCCACTGGTTTTTACTTTGTTTGTGTAATGGTGGCGCGCGGTGGTTAGAACATCAGACATTCACTTGAAAGATTCCAGGTCTGAATCCTGGGGTAATTTGTTTTCTCCATGTTGCTCCAGTTCACTCGGCTGTATAAAGGAGTACCTGGCTATAGACAGTGGTGGATATTAATGAATGAGTAGTCTTTGTGTAGTAATTGCAGTGTGGCTGAAAGCTTTCCAGTTCACTCGGCTGTATAAAGAAGTACCTGGCTATAGACAGTGGTGGATATTAATGAATGAGTAGTCTTTGGGCAGTAATTGCAGCGCTCTGAACAGTCCTGCATATTGGATACCGTGCAATATAAGAACTAACCTTTACCTTTCCTCAGCCCTGTTTCCCTTGTGTGGGCTGCTGCTTGATCCCTGCTCCCTGGAAGTGAAACCAGACTACACCCGAGCCCTGACACAAGGTACGGGATATGGTGTCACAATGTCAATGTCTGAAGGTATAGCGTTTATGTAAGTGTCAAAGCTCCACTGTTGATGTAATACAACTACACAGGGAATGTCAAAGCTCCACAGTGTTGATGTAATACAACTACACAGGGAATGTCAAAGCTCCACAGTGTTGATGTAATACAACTACACAGGGAATGTCAAAGCTCCACAGTGTTGATGTAATACAACTACACAGGGAATGTCAAAGCTCCACAGTGTTGATGTAATACAACTACACAGGGAATGTCAAAGCTCCACAGTGTTGATGTAATACAACTACACAGGGAATGTCAAAGCTCCACAGTGTTGATGTAATACAACTACACAGAGAATGTCAAAGCTCCACAGTGTTGATGTAATACAACTACACAGGGAATGTCAAAGCTCCACAGTGTTGATGTAATACAACTACACAGAGAATGTCAAAGCTCCACAGTGTTGATGTAATACAACTACACAGGGAATGTCAAAGCTCCACAGTGTTGATGTAATACAACTACACAGGGAATGTCAAAGCTCCACAGTGTTGATGTAATACAACTACACAGGGAATGTCAAATGGGCAAAACCTGATTGGTTTAGTTTGTGACAAGTGTAAATTTAACATAATTATTTGTGAACAAATCCTGAAAACATCAGTTGTCATTTTCAGAATAAGCCGTAATTATTATACATTATGAAATGGTTTGATATATGAAGTGTTTATCCACAAAGCACATTATATACCAAAATCACATCAAGTGAATTAAGAGTTGTTTTATGCTGCCGTCAAGTTGATAGTGGTGGAGGTAAGTGTTTTGTGCTGCCGTCAAGTTGATAGTGGTGGAGGTAAGTGTTTTGTGCTGCCGTCAAATTGATAGTGGTGGAGGTGTTTCGTGCTGCCGTCAAATTGATAGTGGTGGAGGTAAGTGTTTTGTGCTGCCATCAAGTTCATTGTGGTGGAGGTAAGTGTTTTGTGCTGCCATAAAGTTGATGGTGGTGGAGGTAAGTGTTTTGTGCTGCTGTCAAGTTGATACTGGTGGAGGTGTTTTGTGTTGCTGTCAAGTTGATACTGGTGGAGGTAAGTGTTTTGTGTTGCTGTCAAATTGATAGAGGTGGAGGTAAGTGTTTTGTGCTGCCATCAAATTGATAGTGGTGGAGGTAAGTGTTTTGTGTTGCTGTCAAATTGATAGAGGTGGAGGTAAGTGTTTTGTGCTGCCATCAAGTTGATAGTGGTGGAGGTAAGTGTTTTCTGCTGCCGTCAAGTTGATAGTGGTGGAGGTAATTGTTTTGTGGCAAAACACATTACACGTCATGCTATTGACTGATGAAATAATGGTTTTCATATCTATCGAAAACATGATTTATCTTGAAGCACACAAATTGGATATAAATGTCTTGTGAATCAATGCTTCATATGTAGAATGAATATTAGTTATTTGAACAATTGCCCAGTGTTTATCTTTCCAGCCATGACAGACTGTCTGACAATGGAGCTAAGTCACTGCCCAGGAACTGCCATGAAGGATAAACTCACTTTGTAAGTGACCAGACTATCACTACCATATTATGATAATGAATGATTTCTGTCTCTCAGCAGTCAACACCAGAGTCTTAAGAAGGTCTTAAATCAGATCAGCCCAAAACCATACACTATGGATTAGTATATTGATTATGTTGTCTCATTCTGGTTAAGGCTACAACTTGATAATGGTGTAATATTTCATGGTTTTAGTTGCTTGAGGAACAAATGTCACACCCTCTTCTTAGACCCACAGGTGAGAATGTCCCTGTGTCTGTTCTAGTTGCATCTCCTCAAAGACATTTTGACCCACAGGTGAGAATGTCCCTGTGTCTGTTCTAGTTGCATCTCCTCAAAGACACTTTGACCCACAGGTGAGAATGTCCCTGTGTCTGTTCTAGTTGTTTCTCCACAGACACTTTGAGGTGCGCATAAAACCAACATCACTCACTCAGTCTATCCTAGGTGACACATACCTGGTGACACTTACCTGGTAAGGGGCCATTCACAATTGTTGACATTTACCTATTCAATTCTCGGTCTCCTCTCCCTGAACAGGTACTTTAAAAAATCATTTTCCAGATTGAAAATTTCAAACATTGATGTAACAATGTTATGACATAGTACATGTGTAGGACATACACTAATACCCGTAAGAATAAAGTTGTTATTTTACAAACATTTATCTTCAATAATAATTATTTTACACAAAGTTGTTAATGTCCAAAATGTTGGACTGTATTACAGCGCCGCGCAGTGAAAGATTATGCAGTTCAAAACAACAGTAGTTCTGTAACAGTTCACCGCATGGCACTGCAAGACACAACAGTGTCAGGTCATATTACTTATGTGACTGACATTTAGTTAAATTAATGTCCTTCAACCTTGACCCCCGCACCCATTAGTACACTTTGTAAAAAATGTAAATGTAGACAAATTCGAGAGATCACCAGCCCATCTGGTGATGGTGTCTCATGTCAGTTCTTTCCATCTGTCCATCTCCATGTTTCTGTCGGGTGTCTCTGTGTGACGCAGTAGCACAGTGTTTAGTGCATCAGACTCAACCAAGAGGACTAGGCTTTCATTCTGCTTGCTGCTGTGCTTCAAAGCTTGGGCCATTTTGTTCACAGTGGTGGATATATTATGTGACCGAATAGTTCTCATGCAGTAATTAAAGTGCTGTATAAGAACATATCTTTTTAGCCATCTCCATATTCACATCCTGATCTGTATGCATTTATTCATTTCAACATTTGTGTATCACACAAACAAGAAACACAAATATCTAATCGAATGTGTGTAACAGTAATTGAGAGTATTGATGACACAAATTGCAGTATGGACGAATGGTTCCCCGTATTTGTAGTCACATGAATACTGCTGATGGAGAATTTGTATATTTATATGTCACAGAGAGTTCCCAGGCCTGTATGTGCACGTGTGCATATTCAAGCATGCACACATGCATGCATGCATGAGCCCATCAAATACTCTTCCTTGAATATTTTATCATGCCCTTTCTCCTTCCAACGTTCACCTCCTTCCATTGTCTTTCCTTGTCCTGTGAAAGTTGTAAAAGAAGTTATTATTGTCAGTCATATTTGTTTTGTGTTTTTTAGATCAACTCGCCAGACGTGATAAGGACAAATATCTACAACACATTCCTCCATGTGGCAATTATGTTCTAATGCATCGTGGGCAAGTTTCCCCACAACCAGGGCATGCAGAAAACCCCTTCTTTCTTCTTTGGTAAGAGACAATCATGCAATTATAATATAAATTCATAAATCTGGAAATATTTATATTTTGACATACTTGCTGGACTTTTTCTCAAAGTAAATCTAGCTTAATGTTGATTTTTACAACAAAAATACAGTTAATTAAACAGCAACATTCTTTTTTAAAGATATAAAGAGAACATTGAGGAAAGAACATAATATAGCATTTCACTCTGAATGTGGATAGCAACTTTGGAGTTGTAGAACTAACACTAGGAATATCCACATTTTCAGCTTAAATTACACACCAATATTTACAAACTTCCCAGTTCATATTACGTAGAATTAAGCGGAGGAACTGTCGGTTGACAAGACAACATTCAGTGTTGGCTCTGCTATGTAAATTGGTCACAGAATGTTGCAACAGAGACATTTTCTAAAATTGATGCAATAATTTAGAACAGTATTTCTGATACAAATTGATATGCTAAGGTTTATTTTCATTGTGAAGATTGAGCAGTAGGCTTAAATAACTGACAACAACACTTTGAGATGGTGTTTCAGATTAAATAACACATGTATTATATCTTATGAGCAACACATTTCTTATAAGCTACGACCTACACAATAACAACATATGTAGTGATTACTTAGGTCATCATTTTGAAGTTTTGGTTGTTATATGAATGTCAATAAAATGTAAAAGAGACACTTCATTTTACATACATTTATAGTTCTTTAAATGGAATGTTTTAGCAGCTTAAAACTAATCATTGTTATCCCATGACCAATCATCATCACCAGCTTTACAAAATGTGAGTTATTGGACATGGATTGTTCTGTTCTACAGTTCCAATTTTGAAATATTATTCAACTCTTCCTGTTGTTATATGACAGATTAATTGTAATTTTTAAGAAGTAAACACTAATATGCTACAAAGCATTCAGTTATCATGCAGTGTTTTCTGTCATTTGAGAATATACAACAGATGTCAACTGTATACGTGTTTGTGTCTTGCAGGAGTCATACAGCAGTTGTCTCGATTTCTTCTCCAGCGGTGTTAAGTGATTGTTGGGGTAATTGTCTTTATTTCTGTCATCACTGCAATGTTGTCTCATCAAGAACATTTTCAAATTATTATGATAAAATAATAAGTTTTTAAGAACTTAATTATATACTAGCTTGAAGTAAACACAAAGCACATTACTTAGACTTGGTGTCTCCCGCATCTATAGACGCATGAGGCAGTCAAAGCATTCCAACACCCTCTCCCAACAAAACCAATGTTGTACATCAATGTTTCGAGACCTTCCCTTAGTTGTCAGGCTACTTATAATCATTTCTCTGATGTTTGTGTTGCCAACTTGTAAGACAACTAATAATTGTTGACTGCATGAACATTGATCATGTGACATACTGGCATTGACAACTGTGGTGATTGTTACAGACAGATGGCAGCACTGAGGTATTGAGTAAGACTGTCATAGAGTGGTAAGTAAATTTACAATGTCCACAGCATCAGAGATGTCCAACAAATGAAAAGACAGCACAACAAAATAGTCATGGTATTCATAAAATTATCTTCCAATTTTGAATGTCAATACAAACATAACTAATAGACATAGAAGCATGTAGTTTGTACCATCTTGTAGCTAAACTTTTTTTCTTTTCAGACGTCTCCAGTGAGTAGAATTTTCCCGAAAAATGAACACAACACATTGAGCTTTCCCTTGCATGGTTGCTATTTGTCGTTTTTCAGATTACCAGAAAAGCATATATTAATATAAACTCCAAATTTGGCCACAATATGGGGCAAACTGCATGCTTGTATGTTTATTTGTTATTGTTTTATTTGCATTCAAAAGTAGGAAAGCTAATTTAGGAACACCCTATACTGATATGTTGAGTGCATTTTACTAAAATTAAGCATTTATGTATACCAGGTATATGCATTCAGTCTGTTTAATGAAGAACACTTTTAATTACACGGACCTTTTATAAATTATGTTGTTAACATGTTTTAGCTTATTTCGGGCTTATTTTATTGATTTTAACATTGAAATGTCTAATTTATTAATTCTGTGGTGTGATTCACATACAAATGTCATTTGTGAAAACCACATGCTTAATTCACTTGAGTAAAGCCTTTTTTATTATTTATTATGCTAGCCACAGTTTTATCTGTGTCATGTTGCTCAAGTAGTTCATGGTTTGTCCACCAGGTTGTGCTGCATGTCTTTCCAGCAAACATTGCAACAATGTCAGTCTGCCTACAGATCAGTGTTGAAGCTTCTTCATAGGTGGTGCTCCAGGCTGGAGAAACATTTGGTACGACAAACTTGATCTTGATTATTTGGTGTAAAAATGTTTCATAATCTAATACTGTGAGCTCAGTAAACAGTGCCTGTTTTCTGTAATGGTGATCACTAAGTTGGTATAACAGTATAAACAGTTTAGATCTTCTCAAATACTTTGTAGCATATACAATATTCCCTCATTCTTGGTCAGCATTATCAGTGAGGCACGTTATAGTGTTCCCAAATACGCTACCAAGGAGGTAATGGGTTTGTTTGTGGGATTTCTGTCAACAGTCTTACAGGTGTCCATCATTAGGTGTCGCCACTTATGCTAGTTTGATGTGATCACTGTAGCTTTGTTTTATTTAAAGTGACTTACTATGTTAATAAATTAAAAATATTTTGGATATTTTTTTTAATAAATCTTGTATTTTTGTTGCCAGGGCAACACGAACAAAGAAGAAGTCATCAAGGCTACAAAGCATGCTGGGATAGCAGAAGAATTAAAATGAATGCCCAAACTTGTGGAAATGAAATAACAGTCATTTCCAATTGAAACGTCTGATGAAAATGTGAACACCAAAATATAGAAGTGATTTTGTAATCACAATGTCTGATAAAGAACTACATATGCTAGTATTCAGCATCTTGATGTTTTGTTGTTAAGTAATAATTACAGATAATTTGTAAACATTATAACATGCAAAATGTATCAACACTAAAATACATTGCCAGGTCATTGGCTGGTGTAGCAGTAAATGTGGGAAAAAGTGTGCCTTGTCAATTAGTTCCTGTGGCTGCAATATTCATGTCCAATGTTTATTTTGTGTTCAAAGACTGATTATTTATTTAGTCCTTTCAAAAGGTTAAACCTAAAAATGTAATCCAGGCATTTACACACAGGACCATCTAATTGCAGCAACAATTTCAGTAAAGACGAGTGAACGATATTTTTTCTTTTCATATACATGCTAAGTAGAAATTTTTTATTTAAAGCTCCCTGCTGAGAAGAGTGCTTTGGGTCGGGCAGCAGAAAAAAAATCAAGATATAGGACTGGAAGGGAAGAAACTGAAGCAACGAGACAGCTTTGTAAACCTGGGTGGAGTGGTTTGCAGGGACGGCAGCAAGATGGAAATTTGCAGAGATACAAGCTGGGGTGCATGGAGGAAAGTGGAAGGGGTAATGGGAGATAGACATATATCTCGGAGGCTAAAAGGAAAGGTGCTTAGCTCATGCGTAACACCACATACCTGTGTGGCCTAGAGACCATGGTGGTGACAGAAAAACAACAAGAGAAACCGCAAGTTTGCGAAAATAACTTTGTGAGAAGAATTGCAGGAGTGAAAAGAATAGACAAGCGGAAAATGGAGGAAGTTGGTGAGAGAGTCTCATGAGGAAGTTGGGGAGAGAGTCTCATGAGGAAGTTGGTGAGAGAGTCTCATGAGGAAGTTGTTGAAGAGCTGGCTAAAGTGGGGTGGACATGTGGAAAGAATATACAGTTGACAAAGAGAGCAGATGTGCTTGGAGTGGAGGGTAGGAGAAGAGGAAGACTGACACTGAGATGGGAGGACTGCGTGAAGAGAGATTTGGCAGGAGTGGGAGTGGAAAATGAGGGCAAGGGATAGAGGGGGTGGAGACAACAGTGAAACGGGGCTAGTGATGAAGAAGAAGAGGGAAAAAAATCGATGACTGGTATCGTTGCCAGCCTCACCCCGGACTAAAGAGTAGAGCAACAACTCCCTTAATTCTGTTTATATTACTCGCCTTGTTTCAGAATCATTTCATGAAAAGTCAAACAAGTCTAGTATCCACTACGACATGCTGACTCGTTTGTGCAAATGTGTCCTTTAGTTGTGCACGTGCAGATTCCTTTGAAGACGTAAATTTAAAGTAACGTTGGTGCAGATGCACATTATGAAGAGAGTTTGGTACTTAGCACCACAGAACGGGGACTACCAGGGAAAAAACTAAGAGGTATAAGACAAATTGGACGGATTGACAACATCAAACATGAGGCAGATGGTGGACTCGAGGTGGCTAGAGAGATTGACAACATCAAACATGAGGCAGATGGTGGACTCGAGGTGGCTAGAGAGATTGACAACATCAAACGTGAGGCAGATGGTGGACTCGAGGTGGCTGGAGAGATTGACAACATCAAACATGAGGCAGATGGTGGACTCGAGGTGGCTGGAGAGATTGACAACATCAAACGTGAGGCAGATGGTGGACTCGAGGTGGCTAAAGAGATTGACAACATCAAGCAAGCAGATGGTGGACTCGAGGTGGCTGGAGAGATTGACAACATCAAACGTGAGGCAGATGGTGGACTCGAGGTGGCTAAAGAGATTGACAACATCAAGCAAGCAGATGGTGGACTCGAGGTGGCTGGAGAGATTGACAACATCAAACATGAGGCAGATGGTGGACTCGAGGTGGCTAAAGAGATTGACAACATCAAACATGAGGCAGATGGTGGACTCGAGGTGGCTAGAGAGATTGACAACATCAAACATGAGGCAGATGGTGGACTCGAGGTGGCTAGAGAGATTGACAACATCAAACATGAGACAGATGGTGGACTCGAGGTGGCTGGAGAGATTGCAAGGAGACACCAACGGCCTAAGGCTATGGATACACGTCATCATAAACATTACATGCTACTTTCTATGGCTTGTAACTCAAGTACTGAAGCCAAGCTAAGTGTTCAGTTTGTACCGCGCCCATCAACATTTGTTTCTCGGGTGCGTTACACTTTGCTCCTGGTGGATCTATTCATGCAAATACCATTTCAACTTTATACTGAAGCATTCATGCAAGCTGCAATTGCTGCGCGAAAGCTGTTCTTTCGTACAATTCCAAGCTTGATGAAGTTCTCTCTTTACAGGTGTTCACAGTTAAAGTGGGATTGGTGCAGTGCCTGACGTCAACAACGAGTCAAAAGTAAAATAACTGACAAAAGGTGATCCAAAACGAGGACAATAAAACAAAAGTGGATAAAAACAAATGATACAACTGTATGTACAGAAACTGGTCAACTTTAGAGGATGTGGACGCCCTATAGCAAGGGTTGCATTTCCCTGATGGCTGGCACGGCGACACACAGGTAGGCTAGTTGGTAGTGATGGGATGATGTGTAGAACAGCAGATCATCACTGGAATCCCACCACTGTCTGTTGCTATGTAAGGCCTACTCGTCTATACAGCTGAGTGAACTGAAGCAAGTGAAATGGAGCTGAACGGAATTGGCAATAATTTTAATAAGCTTCGAATGGCGGTATTCGCCGGTATAATAAGTGGATTCGGGGAGGAACACATTAAAAGGATCTGCCCATTTATATGGTAAACATGTTTACAACAGGATTAACAGAACTTAGCCGAGCATATGTATTTAACACAACAAATATTCAACACATTGGTGACATCTTGTCAGTCGGCATCATGAAGTCTTAGAATGCTTGATCACGTTTTTCATGCAAACAACCAATTGTGGTCTGATCCCTTACAACATGGATCCGTTACAGCCGTTAGTGCGACATACCATGTGCAATACGAAACTATTTTACCATTTCTCATTCCCCAATTTTCGCTCGTGAAACCGTATTTTTAGCTGTCAGTAGAATAACGTGTCGCAGAAAACTCCATATCCTTGGCAGGCATTATTCGCCTGGAGTGAAGGCCCGTACTATGGTTATGTGCGTGACATGTCATGGACAATGCCATTAAGATCATACATTTGTGTTCATACACCACTGGCACTCTGTACATCGTCACCCGTGCCGTGGCCGTGCATCGAAATATTTCGGCAACTTGTGATGGCGCCGTGTTAACGGCAGGTAAAGGCCACCAGGCATTTAATATACGGCAGTTGCAGCATCTGGGTGGACTTCGTCAAGTCCGGGTGTGAGAAGTCCTGGACTGAGGTTCAGGCGGATAGTTTTAGTTTTGAGTGTAGGGGATGTACGAGAATGAAGGAACTTGAGGTGGAGTTGGAACAGCTGAGGCTGCTCGTTGTGGCAATGGTGGGAAGGGAGCAGGTGGGTTGTGCCAGTGGTTCTGGTGGGGGGACAGTAGATGATAAAGTGGGGGAAGACGATGAGAGAAATGCTAGGGAGAGCTCACCTCAACCTGGGAGGAGGCTGAGAGGAGGTAAGGTGACAGGTCGTAGGGAGACAGGACGTAAGGAGACAGGACAAAAGGAGATGGGAAGGAAAGAAATGGGAGGGAAGACAAATGGATCGAAGGAGAGGGGAGTGGGGGAGACAGTAACGAAGGAACGGGGGGAAGGAGACGACAGTTAAGGCGATGGGAGTGAGGGAGATGGGAGGGAAGGTGTCAGGAGTGAAGGCGATGGGAGCGCAAGTTAGCCAGGAGACGGGAGGGAAAGGTGACATGTTGACGGGTGAGAGAGAGACTGATAACAAGCTGCCAAGTGACAAGGCTGCAGGACAGAACGTGATGGAAGGGATCCATCGGAAGAGCTATTCTGAGGCAGTGATAGGGAGGTGAGAAAGAGAGCAAGGGTGTTTGTGGGGGACTCAATAATCAGGAAGACCGACAGTCTTAAACAAGGGAGATGATGTGGTGGTTTGTTTGCCTGGGGCCAAAATAGAGGCGATAACTGAGAGGGTAGAAAACATCGTGGTTTCGGGCAAGGGTGGATCTGTTTTAGTACATGTAGGGACAAATAACGTAGAGAGGGAGGGTACAACTGCCATAGTTAGGAAATACAGGAAGTTGGTCAGAACACTAAAGCAGACGCGGGTTGAGCAGGTAATACTGTCAGGAATTTTACCAGTAATAGGAAGGAGGGGTCACATATATCGAAATTGCCAGGGGATGGCAATTAACATGCTAGTCCAAAAGCTATGTAGGGAAGAGGAAGTTGGATTTGTGGGGAAGTTTTGTTGGAAGGGCTGATATGTACAGTATTTGCGGATGGACTCACAGCAGCAGTACAGTGGTTTGGGTAACATAACAAATATTTTTGGTAGTAAACATTGTTTAAACTAAAAGCGCAGGGGGGTTACTTAGAGATGCCTCAAGCAGGACAAGAGGCCACCAGTACAGACAAACCAATAACAAAATGTCCTAAAAACAGGTCTGAAGCAGGTTATAAATGCGTATGTTTAAATGCTAGGAGTATAGTAAATAAGAAAAACGAATTAAACATTATGGTAGAAGATATTGACCCTCACATAATTGGTATTACCGAATCGTGGGCCAACGAAGACATAACAGATGCTGAATTAGGATTGACAGGATACGTAATGTTTAGGAGAGATCGAATAGGAAGAAGGGGAGGGGGATTTATTTTATATGTTAAAGAATCTATTCAGGCTTATGAAATAAAATTAGAAAGGGAAGCAGATTGCGATGAAGCTGTTTGGTGAAAATAGTTTCAGGAAATAAAAAATTAACTATTGGATTAGTTTACCGAAGTCCAAACATAAACGAAGAGGATAACACAAAATGCTATAAAGGAAGTTAGTAAAGGGGAATGTATCATAATGGGAGATTTTAACCATGGACACATACAATGGAAATCTCTAGAGTACAGGGGGTGAGGACCAACAATTTATATTTTTAATTAAGGATAGCTTCCTTACTCAGCACGTGCTAGAACCAATCAGAGGAGATAATGTATTAGATATAGTTTTGTCACCACAAAAAGAATTAGTGGACAATGCAAAAATACATGAACCATTGGGTAACAGTGACCACAATCAAATACATTTTGACATCTATGTAAAATCAGAAAGTAAAAATAAAAAATCGTATAGGAGAAACTTCCACAAACGTAACTATAAAGATATGAGAAAATACTTAGCAAAGCTAGATTGGAATAACATGCCGATGAATAAGACCGCAATTGAATGTTGGAATATTCTAAAATATGAAATTGAAAGTATCATCGATAAATTTGTTCCCTTGAAAAAACAAGGAAAACGGTTTAGAAAGAAACACTTGTCAAATGAACCTATTAGAAAAATAGTGTTTAAGCAAACTATGTGGAGGGTTTATAGGCGTACCAGAAAGGACCATGCAAATTACAAAGAGGCACTTAACCTAGCTACAACTGAAATTAGAAAATCTAAAAGAACCTTTGAAAAAAAATTGGCAGGTAATATAAAAAATTACAGCAAGAGTTTCTATGCTTATGTAAGGCGTAAACAGAAAGTTCGAGATAAGGTCGGACCACTGGAAAACAACAGCGGAAACATAATTTCAGACGGGTTTCAAAGATGATGATGAAAGATAATAAATCACCGGGAGTTGATGGGATACCACCAAAACTACTTAAGGAAATTGTTGAGCAAATTAGTACAGGTGTACACCACTTGCAAAATTGTTTAACTTGTCACTAGAAGAAGGAATAGTTCCTTCAGAATGGTAAGAAGCAAACATTACGCCGCTATTTAAGAAGGGATCGAGGAACAAGCCAGAAAATTACAGACCAGTGAGGTTAACATCAGTTGTATGTAAATTACTCGAAACATTAATTAGAGACCACATGATGGAATTCCTTGTAAAACATAAATTAATAAATACATCTCAACGTGGGTTCCTAAAAGCAAGGTCATGTCTAACCAATCTCTTATGTTTTTTGGAAGAAATTACAAAGTGGGTAGATGACGGGTCACCAGTGGATGTTGTCTACTTAGATTTTCAGAAAGCTTTCGATAAAGTGCCACATCAAAGATTGTTACTTCAACTAAAAGCATATGGTATAGGTAATGATGTAATCAACTGGATAGAAGAGTGGCTTACACACAGAAGACAGAGTAATAGTAAATGGTGAGATTTCAAACTAGAAATCTGTTCTGAGTAGGGTACCACAGGGATCAGTATTAGGCCCTATACTGTTTTTAATATATATAAATGATTTTGAAGATGACATATCTAGCAAAGTACTGAAATTTGCAGATGACACAAAAGTATTCAGAAAGGTTATTAATGTTACAGCTAAACAAAGTTTACAGGACGATCTTGTTAAATTAGTTAAATGGTCAGAAAAATTGCAAATGTTATTAAATTTTGGAAAGTGTAAATGCATACACATAGGACATGGAAACATGGACAAAGAATATAAAATGGGGGATGCTGTACTAGGTAGAACCACACAAGAAAAGGATTTGGGAATAACATTTAGTGCTGACATGAAAGTTGCAGAGCAATGTCGGATTGCTGCTTTAAAAGGAAATCAAATTCTAGGGCTAATTAGGAGAACTATCACGTATAAGGAGAAACAGCTAATTGTACCCCTGTACAAAGCAATAGTTAGACCACATTTGGAATATTGTATACAAGCATGGAGGCCGTATCATAAGGACATAGACAAGCTAGAAAGAATACAACGAAGAGCAACTAAAATGATTCCACAATTGAGAGACCTTAGTTACGAAACTAGAGACCAGGAGACTAAGAGGAGACCAAATAGAAGTGTTTAAAATAGTGAACGGTTATGAGGATGTTGATAGGAATATGTTCTTCAAACTTAAAGAAGGCAGTAGAACCAGAGGACACAAAGCAGCATTAGTTAAGGAGCAGTGTAGGTTGGACATGAGAAAGTACTCTTTCTCACAGAGGGTGATAAATGAAAGGAACAAACTGCCAAATGATTGTGTTAATGCTAGTAGTGTGAATATGTTTAAAAATAGAATCAACAGATATCTGATAAGGGCGGGCTACACATAGATGATAAAATTGTTGGACTTTCGATAAGCCAATGGCTTCCCTGTCCACTTGTCATCTGGAACTTGTTGTTTGGGATGGCAATCTTGTTAAACTTCGATATCCTGGGTCAGTGTCTTGAACGGGCCTACGTCAAACCGCATGCAGGGCTGCGTTAGAAGTACGCAGTGATCCGTTAAAAAATAAAACAACCTTGTTAATTATAACATCACAGCCTGGATAATAACGTCGATTTGCAGCACTATTAAATTACTCTTTTTAGCACTGATTAAAAATGGCCAGATTAAAGGGGTGTGACGTGGGCCCGTTCAAGACACTGACCCAGGATATCGAAGATGCCGAAATGTTTCGATGCACGGGTGACGATGTACGAAGTACCAGTGGTGTATGAACACAAATGTATGATCTTAATGGCATTGTCGATGACATGTCACGCACATAACCATAGTACGGGCCTTCACTCCAGGCGAATAATTTTCCGCTTGTCTATTCTTTTCACTCCTGCAATCCTTCTGACGAAGTTATTCTCACAAACTTGCGGTTTCTCTTGTTGTTTTTCTGTCATCACCATGGTCTCTAGGCCGCATAGGTATGTCGTGTTATGCATGAGCTAAGCACATTTCCTTTTAGCTTCCGAGATGTATGTCTATCTCCCATCACCCCTTCCACTTTCCTCCATGCACTTGCCCCAGCTTGTATTGTCCTGCAAATTTCCATCTCCGTTCCGCTGTCCCCGCAAACCGCTCCACCCAGGTATACAAAGCTGTCTCGTTGCTTCAGTTTCTTCCCATCCAGTCTTATATCTAGATATTTTTTTCTGCTGCCCGACCCAAAGCACTCTTCTCAGCAAGGAGCTTTAAATAAAAAATGTCTATTTAAATAAAATAAATCACTATAACCGTGATTGCATTCAACATTAATGTCACCTGCCCATCTGATTTGCACCAACACAGAGTAACGGCAACTATTTAGCATGTATATAAAAAGAAAAGAGGTACATATTGTTCACTCGTCTTTACTGAAATTGCTGCTGCAATTAGATGTTTCTGTGTGTAAATGCCTGGATTACGTGGACCCATTTTTAGGTTTAACCTTTTGAAAGGACTAAATAAATCATCAGTCTTTGAACATAAAATAAACATTGAACATGAATATTGCAGCCACAGGAACTAATTGACAAGACACACTTTTTCCCACATTTACTGCTACACCAGCCAATGACCTGGCAATGTGTTTTAGTGTTGATACATTTTGCATGTTATAATTTTTACAAATTATCTGTAATTATTACTTAACAACAAAACATCAAGTTGCTGAATACTAGCATATGTAGTTCTTTATCACAGACATTGTGATTACAAAATCACTTCCACATTTTCATCAGACACGTTTCAATTAGAAATGACTGTTATTTCATTTCCACAAGTTCGGGCATTCATTTTAATCCAGCATTCTTATTAATTCTTCTGCTATCCCAGCATGCTTTGTAGCCTTGATGACTTTTTTGTTCGTGTTGTCCTGGCAACAAAAATACAAGATTTATTAACAGAAATATCCAAATTATTTTGAATTTATTAACATGGTAGGTCACTTTAAATAAAACTAAGCTACAGTGATCACATCGAACTAGCATATGTGGCGACACCTAATGATGGACACCTGTAAGACTGTTGACAGAAATCCATAAGACCCACAAACAAACCCATTGCCTCCTTGGTAGCGTATTTGGGAACACTATAACGTGCCTCACTGATAATGCTGTCTGATGTACTGGACCAAGAATGTGGGAATACTGTATATGTTACAAAGTATTTGAGAAGATCTAAACTGTTTATACTGTTATACTAACTTAGAGATCACCATAAAAGAAAACAAGCTCTGTTTGCTGAGCTCAGTGTCAGATTATGAAACATTTTTACAACAAATAATCAAGATCAAGTTCGTCGTACCAAATGTTTCTCCAGCCTGGACCACCACCTATGAAGAAGCTTCAACACTGATCTGTAGGCAGACTGACGTTGTTGCAATGTTTGCTGGAAAGACATGCAGCACAACCTGGTGGACAAACCATGAACTACTTGAGCAACATGACACAGATAAAACTGTGGCTGGCGTAATAAATAATAAAACGGGCATTACTCAAGTGAATTAAGCATGTGGTTTTCACAAATGACATTTGTATGTGAATCACACCATAGAATTAATAAATTAGACATTTCAATGTTAAAATCAATAAAATAAGCCCGAAATAAGCTAAAACATGTTAACAACATAATTTATAAAAGGTCCATGTAATTAAAAGTGTTGTCCATTAAACAGACTGAATGCATATACCTGGTATATATAAATGCATAATTTTAGTAAAACGCACTCAACATATCAGTATAGGGTGTTCCTAAATTAGCTTTCCTACTTTTGAATGCAAATAAAACAATAACAAATAAACATACACGCACACAGTTTGCCGCATATTGTGGCCAATGAAAATAAACCTTAGCATATCAATTTGTGTCAGAAATACTGTTCTAAATTACTGCATCAATTTCAGAAAATGTCTCTATTTCAACATTCTGTGACCAATTTACATAGAGCCAACACTGAATGCTGTCTTGTCAACAGACAGTTCCTATGCTTAATATTCTGCTTAATATGAACTGGCAAGTTTGCAAATATTGGTGTGTAATTTAAGCTAAACGTGCATATTCCTAGTGTTAGTTCTACAACTCCAAAGTTGCTATCCACATCCACAGTGAAATGGTATATTATGTTCTTTCCTCAATGTTCTCTTTATATCTTTAAAAAAGAATGTTGCTGTTTAATTAACTGTACTTGTAAAAATCAACATTAAGCTAGATTTACTTTGAGAAAAAGTCCAGCAAGTATGTCAAAATATAAATATTTCTAGATTTATGAACTTATATTATAATTGCATGATTGTCTCTTACCAAAGAAGAATGAAGGGTTTTTCTGCACACCCTGGTTGGGGGGAAACGTGCCCACGATACATTAGAACATAACTGCCACATGGAGGAATATGTTGTAGATATTTGTCCTTATCACGTCTGGCGAGTTGATCTAAAAAACACAAAACATATATGACTGACAATAACAACTTCTTTTACAACTTTCACAGGACAAGGAAAGACAATGAAGGAGGTGAACGTTGGAAGGAGAAAGGGCATGATCAAATATTCAAGGAAGAGTATTTGATGGGCTCATGCATGCATGCATGTGTGCGTGCTTGAACATGCACGGACATGCACACGTGCACATACAGGCCTGGGAACTCTCTGTGACATATAAATATACAAATTCTCCATCAGCAGTATTCATGTGACTACAAATACGAGGAACCATTCGTCCATACTGTAATTTGTGTCATCAATACTCTCAATTATTGTTACACACATTCGATTAGATATTTGTGTTTCTTGTTTGTGTGATACACAAACGTTGAATGGAATAAATGCACTCATGTCTGTTCTCAACATCCCTGGCCACACAGATCAGGAGGTGAATATGGAGATGGCTAAAAAGGTACGTTCTTACACAGCGCTTTAATTATCGCATGAGAACTATTCGGTCACATAGATCCACGACTGTGAACAAAATGGCCCAAGCTTTGAAGCACAGCAGCAAGCAGAATGAAAGTCTAATCCTCTGGTGATCTCTCGAATTTGTCTACATTTACATTTTTTACAAAGTGTACTAATGGGTGCAGGGTCAAGGTTCAAGGACATTAATTTAACTAAATGTCAGTCACATAAGTAATATGACCTGACACTGTTGTGTCTTGCAGTGCCATGCGGTGAACTGTTACAGAACTACTGTTGTTTTGAACTGCATAATCTTTCACTGCGCGGCGCTGTAATACAGTCCAACATTTTGGACATTAACAACTTTGTGTAAAATAATTATTATTGAAGATAAATGTTTGTAAAATAACAACTTTATTCTTACGGTTATTAGTGTATGTCCTACACATGTACTATGTCATAACATTGTTACATCAATGTTTGAAATATTCAATCTGGAAAATGAACAACATTTTAAAGTACTTATTCAGGGAGAGGAGACCGAGAATTAGTACACTTTGTATGAATAGGTAAATGTCAACAATTGTGAATGGCCCCTTACCAGGTAAGTGTCACCAGGTATGTGTCACCTAGGATAGACTGAGTGAGTGATGTTGGTTTTATGTGCACCTCAAAGTGTCTGTGGAGAAACAAACAGAACAGACACAGGGACATTCTCACCTGTGGGTCAAAGTCTCTGAGGAGAAGCAACTAGAACAGACACAGGGACATTCTCACCTGTGGGTCAAAGTGTCTCTGAGGAGAAGCAACTAGAACAGACACAGGGACATTCTCACCTGTGGGTCAAAGTGTCTCTGAGGAGAAGCAACTAGAACAGACACAGGGACATTCTCACCTGTGGGTCAAAGTGTCTCTGAGGAGAAGCACCTAGAACAGACACAGGGACATTCTCACCTGTGGGTCAAAGTGTCTCTGAGGAGAAGCAACTAGAACAGACACAGGGACATTCTCACCTGTGGGTCAAAGTGTCTCTGAGGAGAAGCAACTAGAACAGATGCAGGGACATTCTCACCTGTGGGTCAAAGTGTCTCTGAGGAGAAGCAACTAGAACAGACGCAGGGACATTCTCACCTGTGGGTCAAAGTGTCTCTGAGGAGAAGCAACTAGAACAGACACAGGGACATTCTCACCTGTGGGTCAAAGTGTCTCTGAGGAGAAGCAACTAGAACAGACACAGGGACATTCTCACCTGTGGGTCAAAGGGTCTCTGAGGAGAAGCAACTAGAACAGACGCAGGGACATTCTCACCTGTGGGTCAAAGTGTCTCTGAGGAGAAGCAACTAGAACAGACGCAGGGACATTCTCACCTGTGGGTCAAAGTGTCTCTGAGGAGAAGCAACTAGAACAGACGCAGGGACATTCTCACCTGTGGGTCAAAGTGTCTCTGAGGAGAAGCAACTAGAACAGACGCAGGGACATTCTCACCTGTGGGTCAAAGTGTCTCTGAGGAGAAGCAACTAGAACAGACGCAGGGACATTCTCACCTGTGGGTCAAAGTGTCTCTGAGGAGAAGCACCTAGAACAGACGCAGGGACATTCTCACCTGTCGGTCAAAGTGTCTGAGGAGAAGCACCTAGAACAGACGCAGGGACATTCTCACCTGTAGGTCAAAGGGTCTCTGAGGAGAAGCAACTAGAACAGACACAGGGACATTCTCACCTGTCGGTCAAAGTGTCTGAGGAGAAGCACCTAGAACAGACGCAGGGACATTCTCACCTGTGGGTCAAAGGGTCTCTGAGGAGAAGCAACTAGATCAGACGCAGGGACATTCTCACCTGTGGGTCAAAGGGTCTCTGAGGAGAAGCAGCTAGAACAGACACAGGGACATTCTCACCTGTGGGTCAAAGTGTCTGAGGAGAAGCACCTAGAACAGACACAGGGACATTCTCACTTGTCGGTCAAAGTGTCTGAGGAGAAGCAACTAGAACAGACACAGGGACATTCTCACCTGTCGGTCAAAGTGTCTGAGGAAAAGCACCTAGAACAGATGCAGGGACATTCTCACCTGTGGGTCAAAGTGTCTCTGAGGAGATGCAACTAGATCAGACACGGACATTCTCACCTGTGGGTCAAAGGGTCTCTGAGGAGATGCAACTAGAACAGATGCAGGGACATTCTCACCTGTGGGACAAAGTGTCTCTGAGGAGAAGCAACTAGAACAGACACAGGGACATTCTCACCTGTGGGTCAAAGGGTCTCTGAGAAGAAGCAGCTAGAACAGACGCAGGGACATTCTCACCTGTGGGTCAAAGGGTCTCTGAGAAGAAGCAGCTAGAACAGACACAGGGACATTCTCACCTGTGGGTCAAAGTGTCTCTGAGGAGAAGCAGCTAGAACAGACACAGGGACATTCTCACCTGTGGGTCAAAGTGTCTCTGAGGAGAAGCAGCTAGAACAGACTCAAGGACATTCTCACCTGTGGGTCAAAGAAGAGGGCATGTCATTTGTTCCTCAAACATCTAAAACCAGGAAATATCACATCGTTATCAAGCTGTAGCCTTAACCCGAATAAGACAACATAATCAACCTTCTTAAGACTCTGGTGTTGACTGTTGAGAGACAGAAATCATTCATTATCATCATATGGTAGTGATAGTCTGGTCACTTAGAATGTGAGTTTATCCTTCATGACAGTTCCTGGACAGTGACTTAACCCCATTGTCAGACAGTCGGTCATGGCTGGAAAGATAAACACTGGGCAATTGTTCAAATAACTAATATTCATTCTACATATGAAGCATTTATTCACAAGACATATCAAATTTAGTTCTTATATTGCTGCAATTACTATACAAAGATTACTCATTCCTTAATATCCACCACTGTCTATAGCCAGGTACTCCTTCATACAGCTGAGTGAATTGGAAAGCTTTCAGCCACACTGCAATTACTGGCCAAAGACTATTCAATCATTAATATCCACCACTGTCTATAGCCAGGTACTCCTTCATACAGCTGAGTGAATTGGAAAGCTTTCAGCCACACTGCAATTACTGGCCAAAGACTACTCAATCATTAATATCCACCACTGTCTATAGCCAGGTACTCCTTCATACAGCTGAGTGAACTGGAAAGCTTTCAGCCACACTGCAATTACTGCCCAAAGACTACTCAATCATTAATATCCACCACTGTCTATAGCCAGGTACTCCTTCATACAGCTGAGTGAACTGGAAAGCTTTCAGCCACACTGCAATTACTGCCCAAAGACTACTCAATCATTAATATCCACCACTGTATATAGCCAGGTACTCCTTCATACAGCCGAGTGAACTGGAAAGCTTTCAGCCACACTGTAATTACTGCCCAAAGACTACTCAATCATTAATATCCACCACTGTCTATAGCCAGGTACTCCTTCATACAGCCGAGTGAACTGGAAAGCTTTGAGCCACACTGTAATTACTGCCCAAAGACTACTCAATCATTAATATTCACCACTGTCTATAGCCAGGTACTCCTTCATACAGCCGAGTGAACTGGAAAGCTTTCAGCCACACTGCAATTACTGCCCAAAGACTATTCAATCATTAATATTCACCACTGTCTATAGCCAGGTACTCCTTCATACAGCTGAGTGAACTGGAAAGCTTTGAGCCACACTGTAATTACTGCCCAAAGACTACTCAATCATTAATATTCACCACTGTCTATAGCCAGGTACTCCTTCATACAGCTGAGTGAACTGGAAAGCTTTCAGCCACACTGCAATTACTGCCCAAAGACTATTCAATCATTAATATTCACCACTGTCTATAGCCAGGTACTCCTTCATACAGCTGAGTGAACTGGAAAGCTTTGAGCCACACTGTAATTACTGCCCAAAGACTACTCAATCATTAATATTCACCACTGTCTATAGCCAGGTACTCCTTCATACAGCTGAGTGAACTGGAAAGCTTTGAGCCACACTGTAATTACTGCCCAAAGACTATTCAATCATTAATATTCACCACTGTCTATAGCCAGGTACTCCTTCATACAGCTGAGTGAACTGGAAAGCTTTCAGCCACACTGCAATTACTGCCCAAAGACTATTCAATCATTAATATCCACCACTGTCTATAGCCAGGTACTCCTTCATACAGCTGAGTGAACTGGAAAGCTTTCAGCCACACTGCAATTACTGCCCAAAGACTATTCAATCATTAATATCCACCACTGTCTATAGCCAGGTACTCCTTCATACAGCTGAGTGAACTGGAAAGCTTTCAGCCACACTGCAATTACTGCCCAAAGACTATTCAATCATTAATATCCACCACTGTCTATAGCCAGGTACTCCTTCATACAGCTGAGTGAACTGGAAAGCTTTCAGCCACACTGCAATTACTGCCCAAAGACTATTCAATCATTAATATCCACCACTGTCTATAGCCAGGTACTCCTTCATACAGCTGAGTGAACTGGAAAGCTTTGAGCCACACTGCAATTACTGCCCAAAGACTATTCAATCATTAATATCCACCACTGTCTATAGCCAGGTACTCCTTCATACAGCTGAGTGAACTGGAAAGCTTTGAGCCACACTGCAATTACTGCCCAAAGACTATTCAATCATTAATATCCACCACTGTCTATAGCCAGGTACTCCTTCATAGAGCTGAGTGAACTGGAAAGCTTTCAGCCACACTGCAATTACTGCCCAAAGACTACTCAATCATTAATATCCACCACTGTATAAGCCAGGTACTCCTTCATAGAGCTGAGTGAACTGGAAAGCTTTCAGCCACACTGCAATTACTGCCCAAAGACTATTAAATCATTAATATCCACCACTGTCTATAGCCAGGTACTCCTTCATACAGCTGAGTGAACTGGAAAGCTTTCAGCCACACTGCAATTACTACACAAAGACTACTCAATCATTAATATCCACCACTGTCTATAGCCAGGTACTCCTTTATACAGCCGAGTGAACTGGAAAGCTTTCAGCCACACTGCAATTACTACACAAAGACTACTCATTCATTAATATCCACCACTGTCTATAGCCAGGTACTCCTTTATACAGCCGAGTGAACTGGAGCAACATGGAGAAAACAAATTACCCCAGGATTCAGACCTGGAATCTTTCAATTGAATGTCTGATGTTTTAACCACCGTGCGCCACCATTACACAAACAAAGTAAAAACCAGTGGCATATAATGGTTATTAATAAAGGCCACAGAAACAAAAGAAGCTATGCACAGTCTAGATCACATTTATATTTGCAACAACTACAGAAAATTTATTCTTTCTGATAGTCCACTTAGGACTGCAGAACAATATTTTTTTCCACCAATGCTTATGACATTTCTAATGAAATTACCACATTAACGAATGTTCTTACCAGTAGGGGGCAGTGTGGCGATGCTGCCATATTTGAAGTTACACAACGTCTTCTCCGTGTTCACGTGAAGTAGAACTAGAGGTTATGAATTAGCATTGGTGGTCAATGTAGATTGGACTAATTCTCACATAGGACGGTAAATAGGGTGTTTGTAGGTGGGGTGTTTGTGGATAGTGTTTATGGATGGGGTGTTTGTGGATAGTGTTTATGGATGGGGTGTTTGTGGATAGTTTTTATGGATAGGGTGTTTGTGGATAGTGTTTATGGATGACAACACTTATTGATGTCTCGGGAGGGAATGCACACCGGTCAACTAGGGTCACTCTGAGGGTTGGGTTTTTATCAGGAAAAACCATAGTCGGTAAAACCTGGCCAAATTTTTTTACCATTTTTATTCTGGTAACAACTGGTAAAACCTGTGGACACTGAAAAACATGGTTAAAATGCTGGCAAAACTAAAAAGAAAACAAGGATAAAGGCAATATTATTCACTCATTAATAAAAAAAAACAATGAACATATTTTTCAACAGTTTATTTTGTCTACACATCAGTCACATTAAGTTATGTAGGTTTGGGTTTCAACTGACAAAACCCTGTTTTTGGGTACGGTCTTGAAGGGGAATAGCCTCAACGGTGAACGTTAAAGTAAACGTAGGTTTTTTGTTTATTTGGTTTGAGGGTATTGACAACCTGATCTAGAGTTAGTTTCTTTATTTCATTTGTACCACTTCAATTAAGTTTTGATTCATTATAAACATATTCTTGTTTATTACCTTGGTGTTGTTTATTACCTTGGTGTTGTTTATTACCTCGGTGTTGTTTATTACCTCGGTGTTGTTTATTACCTCGGTGTTGTTTATTACCTCGGTGTTGTTTATTACCTCGGTGTTGTTTATTACCTCGGTGTTGTTTCTTATTTGTGGAAATTTCTTACATTCATATGTTGAGCTTAATTTATGTATGGCCCGCCCCTAGTTTTGAGCCACTTTGCGCAGACTTCCACCGAAATCCGTGACACTGAGTCGTACATTTGGCAGTGAGAAAACAATATATACATTTCAGTGTTTGAAGCAGCCTTATAGGTACATAGGCCAAAAACCACAACGTTTATTTTCTTTTAACCATTTCATTGTGAGTTAGAATAAGAAGCCTGCTTTATTAGGCAGAATCAATGGTTTAGTTTGTCTCTAGTTTGTGTGTACATTTAAACAGTGCAGTCTGTTGACTGTCATTGCAACCAGGAATGTTGTAGCACAAAGATTACCCCAGTATCAATGGTTTAGTTTGTCTCTAGTTTGTGTGTACATTTAAACAGTGCAGACTGTTGACTGTCATTGCAACCAGGAATGTTGTAGCACAAAGATTACCCCAGTATCAATGGTTTAGTTTCTCTCTAGTTTGTGTGTACATTTAAACAGTGCAGACTGTTGACTGTCATTGCAACCAGGAATGTTGTAGCACAAAGATTACCCCAAGATCAATGGTTTATTTTCTCTCTAGTTTGTCTGTACATTTAAACAGTGCAGACTGTTGACTGTCATTGCAACCAGGAATGTTGTAGCACAAAGATTACCCCAGGATCAATGGTTTAGTTTCTCTCTAGTTTGTGTGTACATTTAAACAGTGCAGTCTGTTGACTGTCATTGCAACCAGGAATGTTGTAGCACCAAGATTACCCCAGTGTAAAATTATGTGGTATTTCTTTGCAGACATTTAACAATATTTAAAGCTTTTGATGCGATGTTTTGACATGTCAGTGCCAGCCAATGACACACCTGATAATACAATACAGTGTTGTACTGTCACTTGTTTTTGATGTGATGTTTTGACATGTCAGTGCCAGCCAATGACACACCTGATAATACAATACAGTGTTGTACTGTCACTTGTTTTTGATGTGATGTTTTGACATGTCAGTGCCAGCCAATGACACACCTGATAATACAATACAGTGTTGTACTGTCACTTGTTTTTGATGTGATGTTTTGACATGTCAGTGGCAGCCAATGACACACCTGATAATACAATACAGTGTTGTACTGTCACTTGTTTTTGATGTGATGTTTTGACATGTCAGTGCCAGCCAATGACACACCTGATAATACAATACAGTGTTGTACTGTCACTTGTTTTTGATGTGATGTTTTGACATGTCAGTGCCAGCCAATGACACACCTGATAATACAATACAGTGTTGTACTGTCACTTGTTTTTGATGTGATGTTTTGACATGTCAGTGCCAGCCAATGACACACCTGATAATACAATACAGTGTTGTACTGTCACTTGTTTTTGATGTGATGTTTTGACATGTCAGTGCCAGCCAATGACACACCTGATAATACAATACAGTGTTGCACTGTCACTTGTTTTTGATGTGATGTTTTGACATGTCAGTGCCAGCCAATGACACACCTGATAATACAATACAGTGTTGCACTGTCACTTGTTTTTGATGTGATGTTTTGACATGTCAGTGCCAGCCAATGACACACCTGATAATACAATACAGTGTTGCACTGTCACTTGTTTTTGATGTGATGTTTTGACATGTCAGTGCCAGCCAATGACACACCTGATAATACAATACAGTGTTGTACTGTCACTTGTTTTTGATGTGATGTTTTGACATGTCAGTGCCAGCCAATGACACACCTGATAATACAATACAGTGTTGTACTGTCACTTGTTTCAGTGTACTTTAAAACAATGGCAACAAACTATCCTGAGAAATGGTCAATAATTCAGAATAAGCTTCATGGAAATTGTTATCCTGATGAAAAATGATAGCAACAAAATGGTTTCATTCAACTTGTGATGACTGAACGTATTACAAATATTATTCTGATTTGGATTTTCTACGTGAAAAGTGAGGTAGTCTTTTTTACTTGATTTTACTAAAAACTAAACAGACTTAATATTTATTGATAATTTCATAATTGACTGGCCAGAAATTTTGCACTGCAAATGGCTTACATACTTGAAAAAACTAATAAATAAAATGTGTTATGTATAATTATGAATTGTAATCAAGAACACTTGTATACGAGTGAGAAAGGTATTTTTTGTAGTGGGGGTTACATCTAAAGTAACACATTTTGAAAATACCATAAATTTTGAAAGCACTGATAACAGTGAGTTGTGAGGTTATAAAACAACACTGGTCTGATAACAGTGAGTTGTAAGGTTATAAAACACCACTGGTCTGATAACAGTGAGTTGTAAGGTTATAAAACACCACTGGTCTGATAACAGTGAGTTGTAATGTTATAAAACACCACTGGTCTGATAACAGTGAGTTGTAAGGTTATAAAACACCACTGGTCTGATAACAGTGAGTTGTAAGGTTATAAAACACCACTGGTCTGATAACAGTGAGTTGTAAGGTTATAAAACACCACTGGTCTGATAACGGTGAGTTGTAAGCTTATAAAACACAACTGGTCTGATAACAGTGAGTTATAATGTTATAAAACACAACTGGTCTGATAACAGTGATTTATAATGTTATAAAACACCACTGGTCTGATAACAGTGTGCTGTAAGGTTATACAACACCATTGGTCTGATAACAGCAAGTTGTACGGTTATAAAACACCACTGGTCTGATAACAGTGTGCTGTAAGGTTATAAAACACCACTGGTCTGATAACAGCAAGTTGTAAGGTTATAAAACACCACTGGTCTGATAACAGCAAGTTGTAAGGTTATAAAACAATTCTCACTTGTGTCTCGTGGAACTGAAGCAGGAGTTTCAGCAACCAGTGAATCAGCTGTTGTCATGGCAACCAGTGGCTGCTGCTGTGACTGTTGGAGTGGAGCAAACTTCTGCAGCAACTGACGGTACCTACACTGCCTGAAATGACAAACAGACAGACAGGGTGACAGACAGGGTGACAGAGAGAGAGACATGGTAACAGGTAGACAGATAGAGAGGGTGACAGATAGACACTTGACAAATCGGTGAATAAATAATGTCTGCATCTGAGCACTGGATAACAGATTTGCATATTCATAGCTGGGTTATCACAGGTTAAAATGCAATTAGAAATTTAATACTAAAAATACTACAATTTAGATCCAACACATACAATCACAATGCAGCAACAACAGATGAATACAAACATAGCCTGACAGGTCATCAAACACTGTCATGAGATGATGATGGGAGATCACTTATACATCATAAGATTGTCAGAGATGATTCGTAAACACAAGGAGCCTACTCCAGACTCCCCCACTGGTTAACATGATAGTGACACTATAGATATTTACGTCATAACTTTAAGTCATATTCCTTACTTGTGATTGTTGATGAGAAGTTTGACATGTGGCAACAGTGTTTTGTAGACGTCTGTCAAGTCGCTCTTTATGGCCCTCTGGACCTATACAGCAGAGAAACATCACTAGTGCTCTGTTCTCCATGAAGACTTCTTAAGATCATGCAATGGTATGTTACATCACCAACTACCTATCTCTTCAGGCCCCATGGTCTATAAGGCTGCAGTGTTCATTCTCCAGTTCCCTGTTCTCCATGAAGACTTCTTAAGATCGTGCAATGTTCTGTTACATCTACCTACCTATCTCTTCAGGCCCCATAAGGCTGCAGTGTTTATTCTCCAGTTCACTGTTCTCCATGAAGACTTCGTAAGATCGTGCAATATTCTGTTACACCTACCTACCTATCTCTTCAGGCCCCATAAGGCTGCAGTGTTCATTCTCCAGTTCCCTGTTCTCCATGAAGACTTCTTAAGATCGTGCAATGTTCTGTTACATCACCAACTACCTATCTCTTCAGGACCCATGGTCCATAAGGCTGCAGTGCTCATTCTCCAGTTCACTGTTCTCCATGAAGACTTCTTAAGATCATGCAATGTTCTGTTACATAATCAACTACCTACCTACCTATCTCTTCAGGCCCCATGGTCCATAAGGCTGCAGTGTTCATTCTCCAGTTCACTGTTCTCCATGAAGACTTCTTAAGATCATGCAATGTTCTGTTACATCACCAACTACCTACCTACCTATCTCTTCAGGCCCCATGGTCCATACGGCTGCAGTGCTCATTCTCCAGTTCACTGCTCTACATGAAGACTTCTTAAGATCATGCAATGTTCTGTTACATCACCAACTACCTACCTACCTATCTCTTCAGGCCCCATGGTCCATACGGCTGCAGTGCTCATTCTCCAGTTCGCTCTATCTATGCAATAACACTGATTTTATAAGTGTTTTGAATATTAATAGTAAATTAGTTCTCAATGTGTGTATATTTGAGATCCATATGTTTGGCTTCATAAAATACCATCAACACCGACATAACATTTTGTAACAACATGTCACTTTTTCAACATGTTAATTATCTTGCATGACAATTTTTTGTGATGCTATATTCTTTTTAAGCCTGACTGATAATTAATGTGCTACAATAAAATCTATTTAATCTGATTATGTATTGCTGATAATTTAATGTGTGTTAATCAACATTTATTGCTAAACATAAGTACACGGCTACTTCAACAAACATTCATATCCAACATTATATCACCATACACCACTTGCACCTATTGCGCACAGGAACAAGGTCAAGGACATTGGTGAACGTTTCTTGATTGTGTCAAATTAATCAAGAATTCAAGTGGGAAGCATTCTTGACACATTTAGCAAGACTGCCGAAATTTGCCAAGGGTGACAGATAGACAGACAGGATTACAGAAAATCTGTAGATAATTTGTTTGTTCCATTCATTGATTGTCCTCTATGAGAAGGAATACATACAAGTGTCACTGCCTGACACAGTGATGTCATCAGTGCTGCCTCGTGTCATCTCTGCACCAATGTCGGTCTTGACAAAGACACAGTCCATCAGAGACACAACTCCAACATCATAAGCCTTGACTTTTGACAGTACATCTGTAAATAGGCTAGAATATGCATCCACCAAAAACACAATAACAAACTCTGGGTAACATCCCACACGTACATAAATTACCTTCATTTCACTGGACACATCTGAGAAATTGTGTTGTCAAAGTGCAAATATATAAGGTGCTTAAAAATATTTAAACAAAACTGCTTTTGTTCTGATATATTTCATCTGACAAAACTATTAGACTTTTAGAACAACTCTTGCTATTTCCATAAACTGTTCTCTGTATTCGATTTTGTTCCATTTTTTGCCAAGAGGGTGGTCAACATTTACAACTGTCACAATGCTGTGAATTCAAACACAAGGAAAAGAAACAATAGTTTGTCACACTGAACCAAACCTTCAAAATGTGCACTATTCAAGGTTCATCAGTTTTGTGTAATCCTATGAGTTAATACATTACGTAAATAAGGACTAAGAACAAAGTCAAGCTACAATAACCAGGGTCAATGTCAGATATAAATATCCATCCACATTGAAATGGTCTTCAGGAAGTCAACAACAGGAAGAACTCACAGCTGTCCAGACCAAACAGCCATAGATCTGTAAAGTATGTTCATGCATGCGTGCATGCATGAGTGCGTGCGTGCACAATATCAACAATGTACAACCACTGTGGACTTCCCTGTGTGGAACTTATCCCTCACAGTGGGAGGATGAAACAACAGTTGGGACACTAGGGAAGAGCCTTTCCCCACCCTGCTCACCCCTCTATGGGGTTACAACCCCCTGTATCCTAGGGGCGGATTATAACACTCACCTGAAGACCTGTCCCAATTCATTCCCACATATCTTCCCATGCCGTCTCCTCTTCCTCCGGGGCTGGGTTGACTCCCCAGTCCTTCCCTCTCCCTCCTCCCCTGCTGCTTCCCATGTCTTCCAAAGTGTCACAAGATTGTTTCCTTGGAAGCGATGACATATGTCCCACGTCATGCGTCTGTGTCAACTCTGTGTCAGTGATACAGTTGTGTGTCATATTGTCACATGACATGCCAGCACATGTCACTTTTTGAGTAGTGACACTGTCAACTGTCAATCTGTTTGTCATAGTGGGACAGGTAACACTGTTGTCATTTGTCACACTGTCAACTGTCATTGATTTGTGACATGTCAAATTGTTATCACTCATATCACTGGCATTTGTCCCACTGTTGTGATCTAGTGCAATGACTCTGGTCACTTTCTTGTCATTTGTCAGTGTGGCACCTTCCACTACTTTGTGACATGTCAAACTGTTGTCATTCAAATCACTGTCATGTGTTACATTGTTGTCAGCTGTCACAATGGTGTCATAGGTCACACAGTTGCTATTTGTCATATTGTTGTCATTTGTCACAATGCAATCATATATTGCAATGGCACCGGCCACATTCGAGCAAGTCACACTAATGTCATTTGTCAGTTTCACTTTTCCCTCTATGACATGTAATTTTGTTTTTATTTGTCACACAGTCATGATTTGTCACATCACTGGTTATTTCTCTCACAACTGTTCTCCTCTTTCTCTTCTGTCGTTCAGTGACTCTCCTCGCTCTGTCAACTCTTCTTTGATGCACAACTTTGCCACCAGGGTGAGCCACTGTAGCCATTTTGTCTTGCAACGGCCACAACTCATAGATGGGAATACCTTCGAAATAAACCAAGCAACACAAGAGAAACTCAACTTTCTGAATTTTATCAAACAGTTGTTTAATTAATATTGAAGAAAATTGTTGAACTGAATTTTACTGGCCGACTTTTTGACAAGTTAAGCTCTATTCTCTACTACAGCGAGAGTAAGCAAGTTTTGTGAATAGCTAAACACAGGGCAGCTATGTTATAGTCTTTAGTTAGACAGTGGGTGAACTTGTGGTATGTTGTAAACCCCAAATTTCTTACATTACACAACATTTAATTTGGACTGCACCAATCAGTTGTTTTTAAGTGGAGATGTTTGTGTTAAGTCAGACCTGCTGATTCAACAAAACTAAGATTCAGAGTTTTACAAGTTTATAACACAGTCTGATGGTCCACTACTGGTTGTCATTTAATACTATTTTAACTTATTTCTCGAGCAGTAACATCTGTACTTCATCTAAATGGAAACAAGTCATGGTTTTGGGCCTATGCACTTATAAGAGTTACTAAAACATAACCATCTGTAACTACAATTAAGGATATCATGCCAGTGGTTTACTAGGAAAACCTTGTTGAACACGCACCATCTTAATTTCACAGGCCACGCCATATTGTTAGATAACACTACGTCACGAGTGTGGTATTGGGGCAATATTCACTCGCAAAATGAAAATATATTTGTATACAATTAATCATACACTTGCAAGTAGGATATGACCGTGCTATGCAGTTACTAACAGTTACTAAAACATACAACTACAATTAATATTTTTATTAACTGTTTTTCTGAGACACCAACTTTTTTATTTCCTGAAAATTGGTTGACTTGTCACAGTATGATCCTTATGCAAGTAAAATACTGTCTTGTTGCCAATGGCAACTACCTACCTGCAACCTGGAAGTAGTTGCTAGGGGCAACCACAACAGAGAACTCCGTTTTCCAGTAAATACATCAGTCTCTTGTTGCCAATCCTCTCCAAGAGGGTGCGCCACTGACTGGTGTAGAACATGCTGAAACTGTAGCTCGGATAGATCAGTTCGACGGATGCTCCACTGCACACCTGGGCCATTGGGTCGCCCGACAGCTGTTGCCATGACAGAGAGAGAGTTTATTTGCACATTTATGACATATTGCTCACAAACAGATGCTGTGGAGGGTCTATAAACACACTGGAAATGTAGAAGACTACACAAACTACAAAGAGGCACTTAACCTAGCTACAACTGAAATTAGAAAATCTAAAAGAACCTTTGAAAAAAATTGACAGGTAATATAAAAAATGACAGCAAGAGTTTCTATGCTTATGTAAGGAGTAAACAGAAAGTTTGAGATAAGGAAAACAACAGTGAAAACATAATTTCAGACAGGTTCCAAATGGCAGAGGTCCTGAATGAGTATTTCAGCTCAGTTTTTACCACAGAAGATATCAGCTCACTTCCAGTTCCATTGACTAAATTTGAGGGCAATAAATCAGAACATTTAGGGCAGTTATTTGTAACTCCTGAAATGATAGCAAAGAAAATTAAGAAGATGAAAGATAATAAATCACCTGGAGTTGATGGGATACCACCAAAACTGCTTAAGGAAATTGTTGAGCAAATTAGTACACCACTTGCAAAATTGTTTAACTTGTCACTAGAAGAAGGAATAGTTCCTTCAGAATGGAAAGGAGCAAACATTACGCCACTATTTAAGAAGGGATCGAGGAACAAGCCAGAAAATTACAGACCAGTGAGGTTAACATCAGGTGTATGTAAATTACTCGAAACATTAATTAGAGACCACATGATGGAATTCCTTGTAAAACATAAATTAATAAATACATCTCAACATGGGTTCCTAAAAGCAAGGTCATGTCTAACCAATCTCTTATGTTTTTTGGAAGAAATTACAAAGTGGGTAGATGACGGGTCACCAGTGGATGTTGTCTACTTAGATTTTCAGAAAGCTTTTGATAAAGTGCCACATCAAAGATTGTTACTTCAACTAAAAGCATATGGTATAGGTAATGATGTAATCAACTGGATAGAAGAGTGGCTTACACACAGAAGACAGAGAGTAATAGTAAATGGTGAGATTTCAAACTAGAAATCTGTTCTGAGTGGGGTACCACAGGGATCAGTATTAGGCCCTATACTGTTTTTAATATATATAAATGATTTTGAAGATGACATATCTAACAAAGTACTGAAATTTGCAGATGACACAAAAGTATTCAGAAAGGTTATTAATGATACATATAAACAAAGTTTACAGGATGATCTAGATAAATTAGTTAAATGGTCAGAAAAATGGCAAATGTTATTCAATTTTAGGAAGTTTAAATGTATACACATAGGACAAGAAAATATACGTCGAGGAATATAAAATGGGGGATGCTGTACTAGGTAGAACCACACAAGAAAAGGATTTAGGAGTCACATTTAGTGCTGACATGAACGTTTCAGAGCAATGTGGGATTGCTGCTTTGAAAGGAAATCAAATTCTAGGGCTAATTAGGACAACTATCACATATAAGGAAAAACATCTAATTGTACCCCTGTACAAAGCAATAGTTAGACCACATTTGGATTATTGTATTCAAGCATGGAGGCCATATCGTAAAAAAGACATAGACAAGCTAGAAAGAATACAACGAAGAGCAACTAAAATGATTCCAGAATTAAGAGACCTTAGTTACGAAAGTCGCTTATTACAGTGTGGTTTGACAAAACTAGAGACCAGGAGACTAAGAGGAGACCAAATAGGAGTGTTTAAAATAGTGAACGGTTATGAGGATGTTGATAGGAATATGTTCTTCAAACTTATTCTTCAAACTTAAAGAAGGCAGTAGAACCAGAGGTCACAAAGCAGCATTAGTTAAGGAGCAGTGTAGGTTGGACATGAGAAAGTACTCTTTCTCACAGAGGGTGATAAACGAATGGAACAAACTGCCAAATGATTGTGTTAATGCTAGTAGTGTGAATATGTTTAAAAATAGAATTGACAGATATCTGATAAGGGCGGGCTACACATAGATGAGAAAATTGTTGGACTCTCGATAAGCCATTGGCTTCCTCGTCCACTTGCCATCTAGAACTTGTTGTTCGAGATGGCAATCTTGTTAAATCTTGTAAATCATATGACATTCAGCCCCAAACAGGACTGTTTGGGGCTAACATAGGAGTGGTTTTCTTCAAGTTTTCCTTCTCTATAGTTAGTGAATCCAAGACATGTTTCAATCATTTTCATGGGATATCTTACTTCCCCTAACATAGACACCAAACAGAAGGGACCAACGACTTTTACTGTCTCTTCCGAAAGACACAGACAAAGTGAGGTGAACGAAGTTACCAAAGCTTCGAAATGGCAGCAGGTGGATTCAAACCACCGTTCTCTCAGTCAACAGTCCTTTGCTCTAACCACCAGACCACCCTCCTCACCAAGGGTGGGGAAATTCCTACAAAACAAATATCGACCGTATTTATTTGTAACATAAGAAATTAACGAGGATTGTCGGCAATGTGCATTTTACAAATACTTTGTTTTGTGAATTGCCTTTATTAAAGCTATCTGATTTTGTACAACTAAAAACTACCATTATAATGTATGAAACAAACACAAAGTTGTTACCTAATAATGTTCAGTTATTATTCAACAGTTTATGACACAACACATGAAACATGACAAAGTAATAACTTAAGACAGGTATTTGCAAGAATTACTTTAAAAAACCCAATGTGTATCTCTACAAGATATACAATTATGGAATTCACTAGACCAAAAGATCCAATTTGATCAGGTAGGTATCGATCGCAGACAGTTTTGAACATGGAAAGTAGCAAATTTGGACATGTGCAATTACAAATGTGAAACAATGTACTATTTATGTCAATTCACTTATTCAGATTATGGTCCAATTGTGGTAGGGGTTATTTAATTATGTATATATATATATATATATATTATTAATAGCACGAATATATATATATATATATATATATATATAGGAATGAATGAGGATTCAAGTTTGAATGAGCACGAAAACATAACTAACTTCTATCCCACTGGAAAAAATCTGACATGACAACGAAAGCATATCAAGAAGCATGTAACCCATTATGTTCATTACCTTGTTGCATTAACCAACCGTGTGTAGGCTGTCAAAGAGGTGTCTCTCAAAAAGCCAGAGACAGTAGACGAGGTTCAGCTGCAGGCTGGCTTGAAGATATGACAATGTTCCCTCTGCACGTTGTCTGTTGCAACAGGAACCATCAGTCGGACTGCAACTATCAATAATACAAGAGCCAAATATCTGTTTCATTCATAACAAGCAGACTTGATTATCACCTTTGTTTAAACTTAACGGTTTGTGAATAATTTGTCAATCGGATTTCTAACTGGTAACAAGTACTATCAACCGCCATTTCCCTTTACACATGTTAAAGTAACAAAACTGTGCGCCTACCATTTCGATTCAGCAATCAATACTGTGTACCAAGCGCCTCAGTACACAATGAAACCAAATATTCCTAGTTTACAAGATAGTGTCAATGGGCGCTGTTCTTAGTTCACACGACAGCAACGTTTGCTGTCGTGATCCACAGTAGGAACCACGAGAAGGTGACAAGCGCTCCTCCCACCACAAGTATTTGTGTGCATGCAGTGTAAATGTGAAAAGGTGTCTCGGAACAGAATCATCTCTATCAATAGTAACACGGAATGACACACAGAACAATTTCATTCAACACAAACACTACCTGTCACTTACCTTCAGATAGTGGGTGCAAAGATGACGTAGTGACTACTATGATGTTACATATATGCAACTAGAGGCGTTAATTCAGGCGGAAATGTGCTAATCTTGTCACATCCTCCGATCCGGTGAAGCCGACAGTGTGAAACTGGCGGCGATAATAAGGATACATCGAAATGGAACTGAATAAAGTGAGAATACTGCGTTTTCCTCACTCACTCGTCACTAGCTTGTTCCATAGCAACGTCATCTTCATTTAATAACCGTCCATGTGTCGAAAGAAGTCAAAGTATGACATAATAGTAGAAATCAAGAATGTGAACAATGAATAAGCCAGTTCAGTTTCGACTACGCAAAGCATCGTGGGTAATGTCATAGGTCAATTGACATAAACACATTCCTCGCTGTTCACGCTGCGCCTGTCAGATTGTTGTTGACGTTCGAACTTCTCGTGTTGTTTTGTGCTTTTCGTGTTTGTTGTTGTGTATGTCGATTGGTCGCCGGTACGGCCAATTTTAATGAGTTCCGTTTATGGAGAAAAAAATACAAGAATATTTACGCGACAGAGGGCTGCTAACAACTGGCAACAAGGAAGAACTGGTTGCGCTGGCATTCAGTGCCTCGTACTTTTTTAATTGAATTGAATTTATTCAACATAAACATATATACAGGATGCAGCAATACATAAGATTTCTATATTGAACCAAAACACATCTATCAGGATGCTGTGAATATATAAAATCTAAACAATCATTTTACAAATATGTTGAAAGAAAATGCATGAAGTTATAAAAACTTATATTTTACATTCATAATTTACCATCTTATTTCTTAAATTAAATAATCACAATTGACTAGTTTACAGTTTCGCAACATTTATTTATAAGTTGCTAAGTGTACTGAATATTAGAGTATACATAGGCATACATCAACCAATATAGTACAATGTATACATATATACACATACATATAAAAAATACTAAATTGATGATTGATATTAATCCAACAGTTCATATCTTTTATAAAGATTCAGCATTCCACAGAAAGCTAGTGTAAAAGAGGAAACCAGACAGAAAGCAGAACAATACCGAAGGCTTCTGATTGTGCAAGGTGATGTTTTGCCAGATGCGTTGTCTGGACTAAACAGTGACTGGATGGGGGAAGGGAAGAGTATGTCAATGTGGCCACCATGTATATATATGTACTGTCATCTAGCTGAGTACCTGGTTGACACCAGTGAGAGGGACCTGAGGACTCGGCTACTGACTGATTACAAAGAAGGAAAAGCGTTTTCCTCCTTGTCTGGCGGCCTTCGTGATCTTTTCGTTCTGTGGGAAACGGGTACAGAACAAAAAGGGAGGACAAATGCACTGCCCTACACCTTTCTTAAATCATGGGTGGATTGTACAATTCTCCGACTTCCACCGGTCCAGCTTGTACTCTCCATTCCCACAATTCAACACTGCACAAACTGGCATGTATTAATTATTAAGTATTAATTTGTATATGTAAGTAAGTAACTTTGTTTTTACAACATAACATATATAAAAAGACAATTATACAATATATCTGAATACTTTCAATATGTTAGATTACTTGTAGTAAATTCTTGACATTGATAAAATATTAGCAGATATGTCGCATGTACAAAGCTGACACACATTTATCATGAAACTGAATTAAGAAGAATTGGTAAACATTGATTTCACAAGAAACACAGTTACAAGATACCAGTGACTGGGGTTTGTAACTGGGAGGGTATATTTGGACTGGGTACTTAACAGCAACCCTTGGACTCCAGCAGTGCCCTAAGCAGTTCATGCTGTTGTTTATAGTAATTAAGGCACTGCTGGAGTCCAAGGGTTGCTGCCAAAACACCCACTTGGGAGAACCTCTTAAAACTTAACAACACATAGGCACATAACTACACACCCGTACTATCCCATATATATTCATTCAGGTGTCAAACTTAAATATGCAAAACAAAGAAAGACAGATCAACAATTGACTACCATCTACACTGTAGCCCTAACCTACTACCTATGGCTATACGGGTAAATGGAAAGAAAGAAAAGAAATTTGGCAAGGAAAAAAGTAACAGGAAAAAATAAACATAAAGAAACACTGTTTTTGCTATTTTTACCTTTGTAATGATGTTAAATGATGTTAAATGTCTCGAAAGGAAAAGTTTCAAATATTAACACGACCAGTTGAGGTTTACAAGCTAATGGCATGAAGATATTAAATATTTTCAGCTTTCATAATTGCAATTCATAGTCCATTGATCCACAAATTCACTCCGGAAGCCATTCCCAACTTACCCTTGATGCCCAATTGAGCCATGCAGCCACTTTCTTGATCCCCGTAATTGTATCTTGGATGATCCTTTTTATTCCAATTGAGCCATGAAGCCATTTCCTTGATCCCCGTAATTGTATCTTGGATGATCCTTTTATTCCAATTGAGCCATCAAGCCATTTCCTTGATCCCCGTAATTGTATCTTGGATGATCCCTTTTATTCCAATTGAGCCATGCAGCCATTTCCTTGATCCCCGTAATTGTATCTTGGATGATCCCTTTTATTCCAGTTGAGCCATGAAGCCATTTCCTTGATCCCCGTAATTGTATCTTGGATGATCCCTTTTATTCCAATTGAGCCATGAAGCCATTTCCTTGATCCCCGTAATTGTATCTTGGATGATCCCTTTTATTCCAGTTGAGCCATGAAGCCATTTCCTTGATCCCCGTAATTGTATCTTGGATGATCCCTTTTATTCCAATTGCGCCATGAAGCCATTTCCTTGATCCCAACTGTTTCTTGGATGATTTGCTTAATTCAAACTGACATTAGATGTCAAATTGGTGGCTTCCCTTTTAATTGCCTCCCAAAAAAACAGGATAAAAGCACTGATGGTGGCACTATACCTCAGAACAACCATTTACTATTGTACATGTTGTAATCATTCTACTACTAACACTTTACCATGGAGATCATCAAGAACCAGATTTGACACCACGTAAGTTCTGTGGTAAGCTGGACGGACTCGCATTCCTTCCCATCGATGAGGTTCCAGAAGGTATGGCCCACCTGAAGGAAACAGCTCCTCCAGGAGGTATGGCCCACCTGAAGGACACAGCTCCTCCAGAAGGTATGACCCACCTGAAGGACACAGCTCCTCCAGAAGGTATGACCCACCTGAAGGACACAGCTCCTCCAGAAGGTATGACCCACCAGAAGGACACAGCTCCTCCAGAGGGTATGTCCCACTTGAAGGACACAGCTCCTCCAGAAGGTATGACCCACTTGAAGGACACAGCTCCTCCAGAAGGTATGGCCCACCTGAAGGACACAGCTCCTCCAGAAGGTATGGCCCACCAGAAGGACACAGCTCCTCCAGAAGGTATGACCCACCAGAAGGACACAGCTCCTCCAGAGGGTATGGCCCACCTGAAGGAAACAGCTCCTTCAGAAGGTATGGCCCACCTGAAGGAAACAGCTCCTCCAGAAGGTATGACCCACCAGAAGGACACAGCTCCTCCAGAAGGTATGGCCCACCAGAAGGACACAGCTCCTCCAGAAGGTATGACCCACCAGAAGGACACAGCTCCTCCAGAAGGTATGACCCACCTGAAGGACACAGCTCCTCCAGAAGGTATGGCCCACCTGAAGGACACAGCTCCTCCAGAGGGTATGGCCCACCTGAAGGAAACAGCTCCTCCAGAAGGTATGGCCCACCTGAAGGAAACAGCTCCTCCAGAAGGTATGGCCCACCAGAAGAACACAGCTCCTCCAGAAGGTATGACCCACCAGAAGGACACAGCTCCTCCAGAAGGTATGGCCCACCTGAAGGAAACAGCTCCTCCAGACGGTATGGCCCACCAGAAGGACACAGCTCCTCCAGAGGGTATGGCCCACCAGAAGGACACAGCTCCTCCAGAAGGTATGGCCCACCAGAAGGACACAGCTCCTCCAGAAGGTATGACCCACCTGAAGGACACAGCTCCTCCAGAAGGTATGACCCACCTGAAGGACACAGCTCCTCCAGAGGGTATGACCCACTTGAAGGACACAGCTCCTCCAGAGGGTATGGCCCACCTGAAGGACACAGCTCCTCCAGAAGGTATGGCCCACCTGAAGGACACAGCTCCTCCAGAGGGTATGACCCACGTGAAAGACACAGCTCCTCCAGAAGGTATGGCCCACCAGAAGGACACAGCTACTCCAGAAGGTATGACCCACCTGAAGGACACAGCTCCTCCAGAAGGTATGACCCACCTGAAGGACACAGCTCCTCCAGAAGGTATGGCCCACCTGAAGGACACAGCTCCTCCAGAAGGTATGGCCCACCTGAAGGACACAGCTCCTCCAGAAGGTATGACCCACCTGAAGGACACAGCTCCTCCAGAAGGTATGACCCACCTGAAGGACACAGCTCCTCCAGAAGGTATGGCCCACCTGAAGGACACAGCTCCTCCAGAGGGTATGACCCACGTGAAGGACACAGCTCCTCCAGAGGGTATGGCCCACCTGAAGGACACAACTCCTCCAGAAGCGGCAGATCTCGTCGCCTACTTCGACAAGAATTACGTAAGTGGGAGTTTCCGCATGATGGGCTATCAAGATGACGACCACACCAACCTCCGAGTTCGCCGCACACCACCATTATATCCACACGCCATATGGAACGTTCATGATGCCACACTGACTGAGTCACACCGAACGAACAATGTGTGTGAAGGCTGGAACAATAAGTTCTTCAGCATGGTTGCCAACCATCATCCCTCCATCTGGAAGGTGATCATGTGGTTTCAGCGAGAGGAATCAACTTTGAAGACTATCCTTCAGCAGGATGCCGTTGGTAACCCTCCCAGGAAACGTGTCAACAAGGGGTTGGCTCGTCTCCAAGAGACTGAAAACCTTGTGTGAAGACCGTATTCAGGGTTCCAAGTCCATTCCAGAATTCCTAGGTTTGGGCCATAACATCCATGTCGATAAGCGCCATTGAGGCAAAACTGTCATTTCACAAACTGTGATCCCTTATATGTGTGATCGGTGATCATTTTTAATAAATTTGTGTTACGTTGCGATATAATAAATAATTATACATATTTTTCATGTGAATTATTGGTGTATTTTCACTGAAATAAAATTTGAAAAACCTGTTTATTTCCGTTTCTTCTTTTCCTGTTTCCTTCTTTCGGTTTCTTTTTTTACTGTTTCCTTTTTTCCTGTTTCTTTCTTTCCTACATTCAGCTATACGAGGGTATATAGGTAGTCACTTCACACTTGGCTCTAGACGAGTTATTATCTTATCTTGATTCTACAGATACTCAGTTGAATACATAGGGCTGTTGTGAAGACAACACTACTAGACTACTACATTTTATGTACGTTGGTAATAAAAGTGATATAGGTTACTTACTTGACAATACTGTGTGTGTTTATGTAGCAGACAGCACGAAAGGCGATATGGTTGTCAACAGCAGTTTATGTTGATTGCCCTCTGACCTGGAATTGTAACAAGGGAATTGGCGCATGCGTAGTCGAAACTCCGAACTGGCTTAGTCAAGCATCTCAAACTTAGCACGCGCGCTACCTGTCGGATAAATTGTGGTGTTCCTGACCTGTCCGCTAGGAGTCTCACAGAAGATGTATCCTCTATTAACACACATGCTGGGTGAAACTCGAGAAAATGACACCTCATTTAAAAAAACATGCCCAAACTCATAAATTTTGGTTCAACCTGGTGATCGACTGATTCTGAAATGTTGATACGTTCTGCGGAATAGTCAGTGTAATGATGCACTTAGTAGTACAGAGAACGTTAACTTTTCGTACGTATCCGATGTGAAAGTGTTCAGGAAAAATCACTCATCATGCGCAATCCCCACTTTCCTAGGGACTGTACGTGGGTAATGGCGGACGGACCCTACACGTGGTCTGTGGCCTACCACCAGTGCCCTGTTAAAGGCCGACCTTGCTACGCAACACAACACAACATACACAACACAAGAATCATGCAAGGCAGAGTCAAATGACTAAGTACTTCAACTAAAACTATTTGACACTTAATTTGTTGTAGTGCCAGCCATGTCAGTAGTTGTTTTCTGCTATTACATTATATTAACCGAACCACTGCAGACTTTGCCATTGCCTTGCCCTTTCCCTTCGCGGCCATCAGACCTGGGGCCGAGTACATTTCATGAGTAAAGTAGGAGTACGAGTACATTGGTGAAGGTTGAGTATGAGTACGAGTACATTCCTCAAAGACGAGTATGAGTACATTTCCATGAGTATGAATACAAGTACGAGTACATCTTGTATGATATTATAGTAACTCTGTATAGTAATAATAACATATTTTAAAAATAAACATTGTGAATGAATTTACATAAATCAGGAAGAGTTGACTATGCAACGGCAGTTGATCATACTTTTTTATGAGGAAAACTGTAAAAATCCTATTTGTGTTTGGGACAAAACTGGGGTTTGCATTTCATTCAAAGGTGCGATTCGCATTTAAATGCAAATGTTCAGGGTATGCATTTAAATGTGGGTTAAAATGTATTTAAATTGAAAACACTTTTCAAGATACATTTTATAGCACAACATAACAAGAGAAAAGAAATAAAGAAATATAACCATGAAATATATATGATATATGTTTCTGACTGGAAAAAGAATCAAAAGATGCTGCCTCTTGAATGCATTCATGTGTAGAAAAGTGATCCACGGTGTGAATTTGCGAAAACTCATCAATACCAAGTAAAAATGAAACCACATCTACTAAATGTAACAATAATAATTATTACAAATCATGGGCTATTACATTGCAATTAATATCATGGTTATTGCAATAGAATTGACATAATAAGTGTTTTTAATGATCCTGTATTAGAAAACATATATAACTCAGATGAGATGCTTGCAAGAACACAAATTATTTTGTTAATTTGATTCATATGCAGGTAATACAATTTGCTACCATACTTGTTGAAATTAATGTTGTAGTTGTTAATGATTTGATAAAATAAGAAATAAAATAATTTTCACAATATCATATTGAAAAAGTACTCAGATGTACTCGTAAAATCTGAGTATATTGAACACGAGTACGAGTACTTGAGTCTTGACCATAACTTCTACGAGTATTTTAAAAATGTACTCGAGTACACAAGTACCGAGTACTTCGGCCCCAGGTCTGGTGGCCATTTTAATGAGTACGAGTACAAGTACTTGACCATAACTTCTACGAGTATTTTTAAAATGTACTCGAGTACACAAGTACCGAGTACTTCGGCCCCAGGTCTGGTCTTAACTGATCTTAACGTTTTGCAAAAATTCTAAAACTTCATGACATCCACTGTCACTGCGTTGCCAATATGGTGAACAAGTCTTGTCACAATCACATACCTCAACCAAACGCGCTTACTCTCCAAATTGTCAGTTTTCGCAAAATATTAACACACCGCCTACTGGTTCACCGGTGATTTGGGAATGTCAACACCAAAATGTTTACGCATGCAACATCTCACTGCCAAAGGTCCGACATTGCAAACATTCCCTCCTGTCTGGCTGAATACATCAAGTAAAATCACTGCTAACAACGGCTAAATCGCACATCTTTAGACATTACATTCGTCTGTACCACTTCCACTGCAAACTGTAACTGTCACCTGATCCCTTTCAGCCAGCACAGTGGCTTTTCCACAGAACACACCAACGTTTCAAAATCAGTTACCGGACTGGGTTGAAATTGAGGGGTATCAGTTTGGTTTCTCTGACAAACGATGTACCGTATTCGACCCAATAAGCAAATATTTTGCAATAACTTTGTCAAGGAATCTATTCTTATAAGTATACATGAACATTTGTTTTTCTACACAATACGGCAGATGTTAACACAAGTCGTGACATTTGGTGACTGACATCGAAGAACGGAAAAGTGGTGCCAACTGTTTAACACCAGATCGTGACACTTCTCAGTTGTTCCACACTAAACAAATTACAATTATGGGTCTTGCTGATTAAAAAAGGGGCGTACACTAATTAGGGCATGTACGCTTGAGAGGCTGAATACGGTAAGCGGTTTTCACAAAATTCCTACACAAGATCAGTTAATTCATGTTTAATGTGCTTTGTCACGGGCCCACAAAACACTCCAATGGCCACCAATGCAAATATTGATAATTACGAATTAGATCTATTAAAGGTACAACGTGGAGTTCCATAGAGCTAAATTTTAGGACCTAAGCTGTCCATATGATATATAAATGATATATGTAATACATCAACACTGTTAAATGTTATTCATTTTGCAGATGACACCAATATTTTTACTCATGATGAAATTACCTGGTTGAACTCAGCAAATATATAAACAAACTACGAGGTACGTTGATGATACGGTTGATAGTTAATAAATTATCGATTAATGTGTTTGAAAAAAATTTCATGCTATTTAGTAACATTAAGAGAACAGCCAGTATTAATGCAAAAATCTATGATATTGATAGTGAAATGGTATATGTAAGTAAATTTCTAGGTGTGTAAATATATATATATATAGATCCAGTTTACTGGAAAGACCATATCAGGATGATAATATCTGAGCTGTCAAAAAGTATTGCAATTATGCATAGAGCAAAATATTTACTAGACAAAAATTCTCGTTTAATACTGTACTATTCACCATACCTGTTTTATGTGTCGTATTGATGTGAAGGGTGGGGAAATTCCTACAAAACAAATATTGACTGTATTTATTTGTTGCATAAGAAATTAGAGAGGATTGTCGGCAATGTGCATTATTGCCATTATACAGATGCCTTCTTTTGTGAATTGCATATATTAGCTATCTGATTTTGTACAACTAAAATGCATTATAATGTATGAAGCAAACACAAAGTTGTTACCTAATAATCTTCAGTTATTATTAATCTTCAGTTATTCCACACATGAATCATGACAAAGTAATAACTGAAGACAGGTATTTCCAAGAATTACTTTAAAACCCCAATGTGTGTCTCTACAAGGTATACAATTATGGAATTCACTAGACCAAAAAGATCCAATTTGAACAGGTAGGTATCGATCGCAGACAGTTTTGAACATGGAAAGCAGTAAATTTGGACATGTGCAATTACCAATGTGAAACAATGTATTATCTATGTCAATTCACTTATTTGGGTCGTGGACCCATTGTGGTAGGGGTTATTTCATTATGTATATAGGAATGATAGAGGTTCCATAGAAGGGTATGTTCGTGATGTAACATGCAGATGGTCAACATCACTTCCCTTGAGGGACAGTGAAGGGGTGAAGGCTGGACCCTTTATCAGATGTCTGTGGTGGATAATCCTGGTGGTTATTAATCCTAATGTAGCATTAATGACCGCTGATCTTTTTGAGTCACTAATTTCACCAACAAGACATCACAACCTGAAACCTGGGGTCTGTCAAAAGTTAATATAAATTTATGTAGACAGGAGACTCAGATAGTTGTTCAGAGGCAGGGGTGATTGCCTAGGAGTAGCTAGTGTGTAATCAGGCAGTGTTGTAACTGGCAAGGGAGTCTGTCAGATAGTGAAAGTTGACATCTATTGTTAACTGTTTAAAGTGTGTGGTGTGAGACAAGAAGAGTTAAATGTGTTGTTGTCTGTCGTTATTAGTACTGTAGTTTAAATCAAATACTGCCATTGTAGTAACCTCAATTTGGCGGTTAGTGTATTCTTAATTGGTACCCCCATTGACGTAGTAATAGAGAATCAGACATAACCTCTACGACATCATGATGGTGTGACAGCTACTATGTCATATAATATTATATTCCACCTTCCTAGGGTTTTGATTGAGCACGCAAACATACCTAACTACTATACCACTGGGAAAAAATCTGACATGACAATGAAAGCATATCAGGAAGCATGTAAACCATCATGTTCATTACCTTGTTGCACTAACCAACCATGTGTAGGCTGTCAAAGAGGTGCCTCTCAAAATGCCAGAGACAGTAGACGAGGGTCAGCTGTAGGCTGACCTGAAGATATGACAATGTTCCCTCTGCACGTTGTCTGTTGTAACAGGAACCATCAGTCAGACTGCAACTGTCAATAATACAAGAGCCAAATATCTGTTTCATTCATAACAAGCAGACTTCATATCACTGTCGTTTAAACTTAACTTAATTTGTCAATTCGATATTTAACTGGTATCAAGTATTATCAACCACCATTTCCCTTTACGCATGTTAATTTAACGAAACTGTGCACCTACCATATCGAGTGAGCAATCGATATGATTTCGCTTAGCACCAAGACCCTAGGTACACAACAAAACAAAATATTCATGATTTACAAGATAGTGTAAATGGGCACTGTTCTTAGTTCACACGACAGCAACGTTTGCTCTTCTAGGATTAGGCTACCCAGTATAGTTCCTTTTAGCTGGTTTTGACTATTGTTTGTGTGCATGGCCATGTTCTCCTCTACCAAGTACCTGCAATGTGAGACATGTTCCAAGGAGAATCATATCACCTGCTGAACTGATGTTCTCCTCTACCAAGTACCTGCAATGTGAGACATGTTCCAAGGAGAATCATATCACCTGCTGAACTGATGTTCTCCTCTACCAAGTACCTGCAATGTGAGACATTTTCCAAGGAGAATCATATCACCTGCTGAACTCATGTTCTTCTCTACCAAGTATTTGAAAACGTGAGACATGTTCCAAGAAAACTAATTGAGATTGAACTGTGCTCATACTTATAAAGTCCTCACTGTCCTCAGTTTAGTCTCATCACTGTCCTTAGACGAGACTGAACTGTGCTCGTGCTTATCAAGTCATCTCTAAGTACCAATACTCACCCTATCAATAGGACTCAGCATGCCTTTTCTCAGTAACGCTGTAACACAGTGTAACATCATCATAATTATGTGTCATCAACAAGTGTGTAACATGTTACATCAGTGAATAGGACTAGACAATATGGTAACAAACCTTTACACATAAGTAACAAACCTGTCATAGATTTCTGCCTGATAACTCTCCACAGTCTCTTGTGGTAATACAGGACCCAGTTCTTGTCTGCTGTGCTGTCTGTGACGTAGAAGAGACACTGCAATAAAGGCACATCTCCTGTCAACTACTAATGTGTGACGGGGCATTGTCCAGTTTGGAATAAACATAATATTTAATAGACAATATTCACTTATGACACCTATTGGTTAAGAAAAAACTACGGTTGCTGGTCGTGTTTGTGATGTCACTGCAATATGTTTGTGATGTCACTGGGATATGTTTGTGATGTCACTGGGATACGTTTGTGATGTCACTATGATGTTTGTGATGTCACTGATATATGTTTTTGATGTCACTGTAATGCCTGAAACTCGTAGATTTTGGAATTGTTCATAAAAATATTTTATATTTTTAAATTATAATTTCCGAAAGGGTTTGTTTTACTAAGTCTTTTATATGCCCCTTTCCAGTTGGGGGTTCGGCGCTGTAAGCCCCCAGATAATTTTTTTTTTGGTGCAATTTTAGAGCCATATCGAGCACATCTGGAGGTAGTTTACTCTCAAACTCTCAAATTAGCAAATTACATGAAAGCTAATATTTCAAAACTAATTTATTTCAAAAATTACTACAAGGGCAAATGATTCTACATTGAAGTTTTGATTATGGTATTGCATTAAGACAATCTATATTTTATATCACTCCTAGAACATTGTTTCATGCATCCAATAAAATATCATGCTGTAAAATTATGTACCAACACACCTGGTGCAATAAAATAAGATTGCACCAGGTGTGTTTACTTCATCTCATCTGGTCATACACACACCCACCATATGAAGTAAGTACTACAAAGAACACAGATATGATATTGGCAATTACTTAATGTAAACTACACACAAGAATCAACATATATGTTTCTTTCCTTTCCCTGCCATCTTTAATGCAGGTCTTCTTCTTTAATGTGTCATGAAGTGTAGTGATCCGTGCTTTGGCTTCTTCGGTTAAGTTGTCAACGATAGCCTGGATACGTACAGCATACTGACGTTGTTAATCTGAACTCAAGAATCCAAAGTAAAATATGGTATATACATCGATGAGGCGGAGGGTATCTGTGGCAATACTGTAGACTGAAAGCCATCGTGTGGCAACATAATTTTCTGGCATCGTGTATTTCACCTTCAGTAACAGGCACATTTCTTCCAGTATCTCCCGTAGATCTGCGGACCATTTAAAATCTGTGAAGATATATCTCAGCAGATGCTCCACTTCATTGTTGAACTGTTTGTAGAACTGTTTGTAGGCATTGTGTGCATGGTGACACGAGTCCCCATCTATGTCCAACAGATGTGACACTTCATTGTTGAACTGTTTGTAGAACTGTTTGTAGGCATTGTGTGCATGGTGACACGAGTCCCCATCTATGTCCAACAGATGTGACATTTCATTGTTGAACTGTTTGTAGAACTGTTTGCAGGCATTGTGTGCATGGTGACACGAGTCCCCATCTATGTCCAACATATCTATACCACATTAGTACTTGCCATATGCAGGATATTTTTGTTTCTTTACTATTATCGAAAAGTAATGCTTAATGATTTTTCGAAAACTCAGATACAACTTTTTGTTAATCATATTTGAATTGAAGTTGTTTTAAAATCTGCTGTTGGATATTAATTTTGCAATTTTGAGTGGAGATATAACCATCATTATGCAGACTCCCCCCCCCGAGTTCCTGACAACACACATACAAATGGACTTGTATTTATCTGTTTATCTCCTCCTCCCCCCTCCAAAATCCACGCCCCTGATCCAGGCCTATCAAGACTTGCAACATTTGTAACAAGCAATATTCAGCTACTTTTGGTATGAATTAATTTTAATATGTACCCCCTCCCCCCGCCCCGGCGCCAAAACCACCCACCACTCTTCTCCTGTGCAATTAAGGCAGCTGCACATCTTTCTACATGTATATATATATATATATATATATATATATATATATATATATGATAATCAACCAAAAAAACCTGTTATCGCTCATATTTTTGGCCCCACATATTGAAGATTTATTTGAAATTTTACAAATATATTGAGGAAATTTGCGCTTCAGAGCATGGATCATGTTATATGGGCAGATCATGGCTAGATTCAGGAATTATCATAATAATTTCATCTGAAAATTGTCTCATTTAGCTGCCCACTTGAAGCTAAATATTGCTGTTATAAAAATACTGTTATACAAAATATACAATTTAATGACAATTCTACGAACTCTTTTCACTAAATCCTTGATTATAATATACGGATGGGTTTATCAGGACACATATTTTAGGGATTGTGTTTACCTCTCAGACATCGATATCGGCGGCAACCTCGGCCATGTTTATCACATCAAAGATTTCCAAAATCAACCAATCCTACGGTGGCTCTCAGTGATGTCATAGGCAACCGGCCAATCGCTGATCTTGGAGGTTGTTTACATCTTGCAAAAAGCACATGGTCGATTAATGGCGCGGCACTGGTCATTTGTCTGATTCTCTGCCCTAGAGAACATAAGTCCTTGCGCGATTTTGAAGAAGGAGTATCCCCCTCCTGATTTTTAAACCTGATTTGCACTGATTTCAGAAATAACCCATTGGCAAAAAAAGTCGGAAATCCGCCGAAAATTTCTCATCCCTGTTAGTTGGCCATGCAATCTGTGTACATAAATCTTGTCCACTGAGGAAGGCAATGAGTTATGGCCCGAGTGGTCTCGCATATTTGGCTAGTAAGAAAGGTTTGGACAGTGACATGGCTGTACTGACTATTAGCACCGTTAGCTCAGTATTCATTCAGTATTCAGTGAGAGCATAGACATTACTACTAGTAGACATTGCACAATGTTCACATAATTAACAACAATTTCTAAATATAATATTTAATAAAACAATACATACATGTTATGAATACATCTTGGCCCCACTGTAAGGAAGATGGCTCCACTGAAATCCACATCAGGAGAGATGCTCACAGACCGGGATAAACAGATGGAGCGATGGGTTGAACTTTATTCAGAACTGTACTCCCGACAAACAGTCGTTACTAATGCTGCTCTCAACGCCATCAGGGACTTGCCTATGATGGAGGAGCTGGACAACGAGCCCATAATCGAGGACCTCAGCAAAGCTATTGACTCCCTCTCTTGCGGCAAGGCACCAGGATGTGACAGCATACCGCCAGAAGTGATTAAGTGTGCGAAGCCCGCCTTACTACAGCACCTTCATCAACTGCTCTGTCTCTGCTGGAATGAAGGAACAGTCCCTCAAGAAATGCGGGATGCTACAATAGTCACCTTGTATAAAAACAAAGGCGACCGCAGTGACTGCAACAACTATAGGGGCATATCATTATTGAGCATTGTGGGGAAGGCCTTCGCTCGGGTCCTACTAATCAGACTTCAGAAACTTGCCTCACGTGTCTACCCAGAATCCCAGTGCGGGTTCAGAGCAGGAAGATCCACCATAGATATGATCTTCTCAGTACGCCAGCTCCAGGAAAAGTGCAGAGAACAGGGAATGCCCCTCTACGTGGTGTTCATTGACTTAACCAAGGCCTTTGATCTTGTCAGCAGGAAGGGACTCTTCCGCCTACTTGAGAAGATCGGCTGCCCTCCCAAGCTACGCAGCATGGTGGTCTCCTTCCATGAGAACATGAAGGGTACAGTTGTGTACGATGGTTCGACATCGGAGCCCTTCCCTGTCTGCAGCGGTGTCAAGCAAGGCTGTGTCCTTGCTCCAACATTGTTTGGGATCTTCTTCTCCCTCCTTCTGTCATATGCCTTCGACTCTTCCTCAGACGGTATCTACCTGCACACCAGATCTGATGAGAAGCTGTTCAACCTGGCACGTCTACGTGCCAAAACAAAGGTGACAGAGGTATACGTCAGGGAGATGCTGTTTGCAGATGATGCAGCGCTCACTGCCCACTCAGAAGAGGCCCTTCAGAGGCTGGTCGATCGCTTTGCACATGCCTGCAGTGAGTTTGGACTCACAATCAGCCTGAAGAAGACGAACGTCATTGCACGGGATGCCAGCAAAGTCCCCTCCGTCAAGATCAATGACTACACCCTGGAGGTAGAAGACTTCACCTACCTCGGGTCAAACATCTCTAACAACCTTTCGCTGGACAAGGAGATAAACAGACGCATCGGAAAAGCCGCATGCACTATGGCCAAGCTGACCAAAAGAGTATGGGAAAATAAGATGCTCACCGAGAACACCAAGATGAGAATCTACCAGGCCTGTGTGTTGGGCACCCTCCTCTATGGCAGCGAATCGTAGACAACATACATGTGCCAGGAGCGCCGCCTCAACACCTTCCACATGCGGTGCCTCAAGCGTATCCTCGGCATCACATGGCAGGATCGTATCCCCTACAGCGACATACTGGACCGTGCCAGGATCCGCAGCATGCATTCACTGCTGAGCCAGAGACGCCTGCGCTTGGTTGGGCCATGTGCGTCGCATGGAGGACGGCCGCTTGCCGAAAGACATCCTCTATGGACAACTCACCAGTGGCGAGAGGCCAGTGGGATGCCCAGCCCTCAGAATCAAGGATGCCTGCAATCGTGACATGAAGGCCTGTGACATCAGCCCCAAAGACTGGGAAGCAGTGGCCGAAGACCGCACTGCTTGGCGTCAGGCAACACGCAGAGGCATTGAAAGGGCAGATGAAAGGAGACACCAGCATGCGGCAGAGAAGAGGATGCGGCGAAAACAAAATGAAGCACTACCACCAATGTCATCCTGTTTCGTCTGCTTTGGCTGCGGAAAGGACTGCCACTCAAGAATCGGCCTTCATAGCCACAGTGGACGCTGCCAAAATTTGAAAATTTGACAACAGGGCGCATCAGCATCGTCTCTACGAGACTACGCTCTGCCTATTATTTCTGTTTCTATTTTAGTATACGATAATAGGTTAACCTTTTCTAAATTGGTGGTTTGTGCTCTGTGAGCTGTGGGTCTACCCGTCTATGACCCTGGAGTATGGGGCTGAAACATGCCGGCTGGGCCTGGGCTTAAATCCTAGTTTGCGGGCATGGGCAAGGCTTGAGGTAGTTTTTGTGGGTATGGACCTGGCCTGGGTTCTAACTGCTAATTGTGGACTGGGTCTAGGCTAAAATTCTAGGCCCATGGAGGGCACTAATACATATATAAATATTTTATAGATATATTATAATTGTAATATTTTATACTTTTTTGGGTATAGATTTATATTGTGATTTAATCAGCTAGTAGATTTTAGTTTATTTTTTAACTAAATATAAATATTTAACTGTATGTAACGTGCACAAGAGCATTTTATTTTACGTGGATTAAGGCTTTATAAATTCCTACTATTATTAGTATTGTCAGAAAACGTCTCGGGGCAAACTGGTTACCACACGGAAATATGCACGCACAATCTACTTGCTCAGTGCATGTGGAAGACGTACCTGTCTTGAACGAGTTCCGTAGTTCATCCTTTGTCAACCCCGGGATCTTACAGGTATTGAACATTGACCAGTATTATGTCATCGACCAAACTCTCTTCACAAGCGATCGGTCCACTTGACGCTGTTCCCTGGTGGCGGAAATGTAAATTAGATATTATGAAGTACGTCAACATGAAAACACCTGGTGACCTGGGGATGGTTTGAAACAAGCATGAAACAAAACAGGCATCATTTAACCACAGACCCCCCGCTACATGAAACTTTTAAAAAGTCCTTGTCCTTCACATACCATTCATGTTCAACCATAGAACCATACCTAACTTTATTAAAAACTTGCTAACACTCTCGCCAGCTTCAAGTGTCGACTAAAGACACATTTCTTTTGTATCGCATATTAGCGTATATTCCAGATGAACATTGTCCACTACTCATTGTCCACTATTCATTGCAATTTAAATTTAAAATTTTATCATTAAAAATATTATATCAATATTTTACTAAATGATTTATTATTATTATTAATCATACGTACAGGTATACCTTTATTTATTTGTATTGTTGCATAATTATTGTAGTATATTTATTTTATAATAATTCTTATTACTAGCAGCATTTTAATATATTTATTTGTTCATTTTGCTATTATACACTACACTTTTATGCATTTGAATATGTTGTGAAGTGCCACAAACAATTTTGCATCTTCTTCTTCTTCCGGGTACGAGTCAACCCTCTCTTCAAGGCTTATTGACTCGTTGTGTGTGCACACGTGCTGTAAGAGAAAGTAATAACATATTTGGAAGAAAGAGAAAAAGATGATAGTGTGCATGTAGCACTGCAATTTGAGGAGAGGAAAAGTTGGTAGCATGAAAAATGCAATATCAATTAATGTTGCAAGCTGGAGATCTTCTGTCTGAAAATCTCCAAACTTGGCGCTGTAGGTTATTCCAATTGGCTGTTGTATGGGGTAAAAAGCTATACTGGATGAATTGCTTAGTGATTACGGGGAGTAGAAAAGCTTCAGAATGCATGTGTCGGGAGGGTCTCATCAGGGGTATAAGTTGGGGGAAGAGGTCCAGGGCGACTACGCCATGTAATGTCTAATATAACATGACAAGGCGGTTGTCGGTTCTCCTTTGTTGGAGGCTGTGCCAGTGCAAGCGTTTGATCATAGTGGTGACACGGGCGTCTGGCACTATACCAAATAAAATATATTATTATGCTTTCAAAACATAACATTGCACCCTTATAGTGGGGGTGATGGCCTAGTGGGAGGTGATGGCCCAGTGGGGGTGATGGCCTAGTGGCCAGTGCATCGGACTCTCAATTGAGAGAACTTGGGATCAAATTCTCTTTCAAAACTTGGGCAATTTCTTTCGTCTAGATCGCTCAGGTGTGAGTCCCAGGCAACTTGTCATGGGATTCCTGTGATGGAATTATAAGAACGGACAGCTTTCGCGTAGCAGAAAAACAGTTGCTACCCCCACACACATTTACGTGGTGCCATAAAGTGTGAACTACATAGTTGTTACTGTGTTTGTACTGGTAGGTCTTAAGTTTGCCACAAGATGGCGATGCTATCTATCATGTGACTATGTTCACAAGTTGTGTCCAACTTACCTATATTCCAACTGAGCTATGTCATGGGGGAGACTGCAACTTTCAGCTTTCCTTTAGCAAAACTTCCAAGTTCTACCACGGACCTCCAACATTTGTTGATCGGAGCGCGTAACACCCTGATAGACCTGTTCATGGAAACATAATTTCAAATTCTATTGAAACATTTAGCCGCACTGCATGAAAGCTGTTCGCTCTTATAATTCATCACTGGACAAAAAAATTAGTCATCTAATTTAATTTCACCACAATGGATGGGTTTTATCTGTATTTATATTAAAATTATATTAAAAGGGTGTTGTCCAGAGGGGGTTATGTCCTGGAATCTGTTAATACTGTTAAAATAATCGTTTTAACACAAAAATACTGGTGAACTACATCTGTCTAGTTTGACGAAGAGATTCCTGACACTCACTAACGTAAGAGAAGCCAGTATCGTATCGCTACCCAACAGATCAGTGCTGCCCTCTGTAGTTGCGATCCTTCCTTCGGCTGCCAGAATGTATCAACAAATGGGCCAATACCGGAGTTGTTCCCAAATATGGTGCTAGATTCCCGGCTCATCAAATATGCATACCCGGTAATCCAGCCACCATTTCTCCAACTGAAACACCAAAACAGTTTATTTATAATAATTTTATTGTTAATCTGTTCAAGCTGAAGTTTAAAAACAGATCTAGATAAATTTTATGAGAGCTAGAATGCTACTAACCAAGATCTTATATTTATTTATAGTCAACAAAACCGCCTAAAATATTTAGATTCAAGTGATGACTGATCTCAAACTCAACCCTCAATTTATTTAGTTGATCACGAATTACATTCGATATTCAAATATATAGAGCAGGAATAGTTTCAGTAATTATGTGCAGTCGGTGCCTATTTAAAAAAACATTGAAAAATGTTTGTTTGATTGTTAGATCTGGTACTTTGCGAAAGTGTAACTTTGCACAAATGAGCCAGCATGTTGTAGTGGACACTAGAGCCAGCATGTTGTAGTGGACACTAGAGCCAGCATGTTGTAGTGGACACTAGAGCCAGCATGTTGTAGTGGACACTAGAGCCAGCATGTTGTAGTGGACACTAGAGCCAGCATGTTGTAGTGGACACTAGAGCCAGCATGTTGTAGTGGACATTACAGCCAGCATGTTGTAGTGGATATTAGAGCCAGCATGTTGAAGTGGACACTAGAGCCAGCATGTTGTAGTGGATATTAGAGCCATCATGTTGTAGTGGACACTAGAACCAGCATGTTGTAGTGGACATTAGAGCCAGCATGGTGTAGTGGACATTAGAGCTAGTATGTTGTAGTGGATATTAGAGCCAGCATGTTGTAGTGGACATTAGAGCTAGCACGTTGTAGTGGATATTAGAGCCAGCATGTTGAAGTGGATATTAGAGCCAACATGTTGTAGTGGACACTACAGCCTGCATATTGTAGTGGGCACTAGAGCCAGCATGTTGTAGTGGACACTAGAGCCAACATGTTGTAGTGGACACTAGAGCCAGCATGTTGTAGTGGACATCAGAGCCAACATGTTGAAGTGGACTCTAGAGCCAACATATTGTAGTGGATATTAGAGCCAGCATGTTGAAGTGGACACTAGAGCCAGCATGTTGTAGTGGACATTAGAGCCAGCATGTTGTAGTGGATATTAGAGCCAGCATGTTGAAGTGGACACTAGAGCCAGCATGTTGTAGTGGATATTAGAGCCAGCATGTTGTAGTGGACATTAGAGCCAGCATGTTGTAGTGGACATTAGAGCCAGCATGTTGTAGTGGACATTAGAGCCAGCATGTTGTAGTGGATATTAGAGCCAGCATGTTGTAGTGGACATTAGAGCCAGCATGTTGAAGTGGACACTAGAGCCAGCATGTTGTAGTGGACATTAGAGCCAGCATGTTGAAGTGGACATTAGAGCCAGCATGTTGTAGTGGACATTAGAGCTAGCATGTAGTGGATATTAGAGCCAGCATGTTGTAGTGGACATTAGAGCCAGCATGTTGTAGTGGACATTAGAGCCAGCATGTTGTAGTGGACATTAGAGCCAGCATGTTGTAGTGGACACTAGAGCCAGCATGTTGTAGTGGACACTAGAGCCAGCATGTTGTAGTGGACATTAGAGCCAGCATGTTGTAGTGGACATTAGAGCCAGCATGTTGTAGTGGACATTAGAGCCAGCATGTTGTAGTGGACATTAGAGCTAGCATGTTGTAGTGGATATTAGAGCCAGCATGTTGTAGTGGACATTAGAGCCAGCATGTTGTAGTGGATATTAGAGCCAGCATGTTGAAGTGGACACTAGAGCCAGCATGTTGTAGTGGACATTAGAGCCAGCATGTTGTAGTGGATCTTAGAGCCAGCATGTTGTAGTGGATCTTAGAGCCAGCATGTTGAAGTGGATCTTAGAGCCAGCATGTTATAGTGGATCTTAGAGCCAGCATGTTGTAGTGGATCTTAGAGCCAGCATGTTGAAGTGGATCTTAGAGCCAGCATGTTTTAGTGGACATTAGAGCCAGCATGTTGTAGTGGATATTAGAGCCAGCATGTTGAAGTGGATATTAGAGCCAACATGTTGTAGTGGACACTAGAGCCAGCATGTTGTAGTGGACACTAGAGCCAGCATGTTGTAGTGGACACTAGAGCCAACATGTTGTAGTGGACACTAGAGCCAGCATGTTGTAGTGGACACTAGAGCCAGCATGTTGAAGTGGACACTAGAGCCAACATGTTGTAGTGGATATTAGAGCCACCATGTTGAAGTGGACACTAGAGCCATCATGTTGTAGTGGACATTAGAGCCAGCATGTTGTAATGGATATTAGAGCCAGCGTGTTGAAGTGGACACTAGAGCCAACATGTTGTAGTGGATATTAGAGCCATCATGTTGTAGTGGACATTAGAGCCAGCATGCTGTAGTGGATATTAGAGCCAGCATGTTGTAGTGGACACTAGAGCCGGTATGTTGTAGTGGGTAATAGAGGCAGCATGTTGTAGTGGACATTAGAGCCAGCATGTTGTAGTGGACACTAGAGCCAGCATGTTGTAGTGGACACTAGAGCCAGCATGTTGTAGTGGACACTAGAGCCAGCATGTTGAAGTGGACATTAGAGCCAGCATGTTGTAGTGGACATTAGAGCTAGCATGTAGTGGATATTAGAGCCAGCCTGTTGTAGTGGACACTAGAGCCAGCATGTTGTAGTGGACATTAGAGCTAGCATGTTGTAGTGGACACTAGAGCCAGCATGTTGTAGTGGACATTAGAGCCAGCATGTTGTAGTGGATATTAGAGCCAGCATGTTGTAGTGGACACTAGAGCCAGCATGTTGTAGTGGACACTAGAGCCAGCATGTTGTAGTGGACATTAGAGCCAGCATGTTGTAGTGGATATTAGAGCCAGCATGTTGTAGTGGACATTAGTGCTAGCATGTTGTAGTGGATATTAGAGCCAGCATGTTGAAGTGGACACTAGAGCCAGCATGTTGTAGTGGACATTAGAGCCAGCATGTTGTAGTGGATGTTAGAGCCAGCATGTTGTAGTGGATCTTAGAGCCAGCATGTTGAAGTGGATCTTAGAGCCAGCATGTTGTAGTGGATCTTAGAGCCAGCATGTTGTAGTGGATCTTAGAGCCAGCATGTTGAAGTGGATCTTAGATCCAGCATGTTGTAGTGGATCCTAGAGCCAGCATGTTGAAGTGGATATTAGAGCCAGCATGTTCTTCTTCTTCTTCCATTAAACGGCCAACATCATTATGTTGATGGTTCTGTCGTTCGGCGCCTCTCACGTGCCGGGAATTGGTGGGTTAGAGATAGAGACCACCACAGAGTCCACAACAGGTTACACATTTACCCCCTGTGTGGGATATTTTACTTCCCCTGGCATAGACACCAGGTAGAAAGGACCAACGGCTTTTAGTGTCTCTTCCGAAAGACACGAGCAAAGTGGGGTGAACAAATTTGCCCAGGTTTTGAAACGCAGCAGGTGGTTTTGAACCCCGGTCCCTTCGACCGAAAAGTCCGACGCTCTGCCACAGGTGGTTTTGAACCCCGGTCCCCTCGACCGAAAGTCCGACACTGTATCACTCGACCACCACGCCCCCTTGTTGTAGTGGACATTAGAGCCAACATGTTGAAGTGCACACTAGAGCCAGCATGTTGTAGTGGACACTAGAGCCAGCATGTTGTAGTGGACACTAAAGCCAGCATGTTGTAGTGGACACTAGAGCCAGCATGTTGTAGTGGACATTAGAGCCAGCATGTTGAAGTGGACACTAGAGCCAGCATGTTGTGGAGTGGACACTAGATAGGTTTGACTTTCCCAAAAATTAGATGAGCGAAATAGTTTACTTTAAAGGAAGGACTTTCTAACATATATGCATACATGCAAGCGTAACAAGTTAGCCTTCAAAGTTTGCTTCATTTATATTGACACAAAAACAAACCCAGTTCCTGGCGTGTTTATTTCTCTCGTTCAGTTTCTGATGCAGTTGTCATCCAATTACAGCTCCAAATTCTTTGACAATGTTCTAAGTATGTGCAAATTCCTCTGCCGTCAAGTGGGGTAACACTGCATGGTGAAACAAGAGAAACCCGTGCAATTAGGAGGCATCATAAAACAGTATATAATGACCCTACACAAAACTAATATAATTTATTTACCCCGAGACCTCCCTCTACATGACATTTATTTACCCCTAGACCTCCCTCTACATGACATTTATTTACCCCTAGACTTCCCTCTACATGACATTTATTTACCCCTAGAACTCCCTCTACATGACATTTATTTACCCCTAGAACTCCCTCTACATGACATTTATTTACCCCTAGACCTCCCTCTACATGACATTTATTTACCCCTAGACTTCCCTCTACGTGACATTTAAAAAAGGTAAAGGTAAGTTCTCATATAGGGCTTTACACTTCACCCCCTGGCAGACCTGTTCATTCCATTTTTGCACCGAACTGGCACTGCAGGGGGACAGATGATTATTTGTTTTTCCTGTATGCAAAATAACGATTAAGATTTATCACAGTGTCATACGTTGTTGCCTGTCCTGGCCCTGATCTGATGTAGAGTTTTCGTCAAATCCTACAACTACAATAGTAAATCTAACCTCCGCACGGCTGCAGGACACGTTTCTACTGCCACGGCACTGGTGCGTTTGTTCCTACACAAACACCATCTGCTCAGGCAATTCCACAGTCCACAGATTTCCACAAAGAAGCCTCCTGCAAGATGCACTGCAGTTGTTGTGCTTCTACTGGTCACGTGCAACAATAGTTAATAATTAAACCAGTAATGCATAATACATAGGCAATAGGAAAATAAATAGTAATCTGTGCCCAGTCACGACGGCGACATCGCCAAAAAAAGCGAACATGCGTGGCATGAATGACACCGTGTAAAAAAAACGTTGCTTTTAACACTATCCACAGCTGTCAGTACACACAGAAGCATGCATTGGGCATAGAGACGTATTGTGACACGTTAGACCTGTGTTCTCATTACCTGTGCGATAATATAACGGCCTAAATTGCATTTACTCTCGACGCCCACTTGTCTTCGGTTGACTCATTAATTAACCCCACAAGCTGCCTTCTCGGTAACAGCAATGGTTATTCGCCAGGAGTCGCGACACGTCGGGTCAAGTTCCGTGATGTGGCGCTACTGTTTGTCGCTCCCGCGAGCTAGAACCTGTATTCACTTTGGCACATATTATATTCACACCACTTTTCATCAGACTTGTTGACTCGAATCACAGCTGACTGGAGTCGTGCGTGTGCGATAAATAAAAATGCGATAATAGCAATAAATACGTATTTAATGTCAGTGTGCATTATTATATGTGCATAAATAAAGTTGCTTGACAATAACCATGCAAATACATAAAACTCTGTTGAAAACAGTAACATCGCGTGACTTCGGGCGAGGGTTGATTTACAAAAATAATGTCCACTAGTCACGATAAACATAGTCCTAATCAATTATTCGGAGCATATTACTTCTGATTATTGATGCAGATGGCATGTCTCGGTACACGCATGTGAAACGGTTAGTGCGTACCAGTTTTAAATCTACAGTTACAATATTTCCTTCCGACACAGAATTATACCAGAAAGGCCGAATCGACGCGTTAGAATTTCAGGCCGTGAAACTCCGCTCCTATAAGCGCGGATCTAGGCTTGTTCGCGGGGGTGGGGGTCTGAATCAGTCGTAGTCACATGTCATATATTCTACTTACAAACCGGGGGGGGGTCGACACATGTTTCGTTCTATCATTCTACTTACATGAGGGTTAATATTAGCCGGTTGCTAATACTCCAGTCTTTACATTGACACTCTATCGATGTAGGCCTATATACGTATTCCTTTACCGTGATATTTGTCAAGGGGGTCTAAGAACACCCTCGGATCGATCCATGGCCTTGGGGGGGTCTTGAGACCCCTAAGTCTACCCTGGATCCACTGCTGCCCCTAATAATATACCCGTACTAGTCTACTGGGGCGGTGGACTCTGCCTATAGAGATTTGTCAACCTGTGATGATCAAAATGACTCGGCCTTTTACACAGTCCGGCCGGCTGCCTCGCACCTGCAAGTTCACCCTCGCACCTGCAAGTTCACCCTCGCACCTGCAAGTTTACCCTCGCACCTGCAAGGTCACCCTCGCACATGACCGACCGGTCGCTCCACTCCTTCACATAAATATGTGAAGGAGTGGTTTGATGGATTATATTATAATTTGACACTTATTTAGCCATTTGACACGCGTATAAAAACAATGACTTTCCTTCAGAGACTTCTAGTAAAAATACAATATGGTGACTTTATGTGCACTGTGAAAGTATCCAAAATGGTTACTATTACTGCAAGCCTAGAGTAAATCGCACACACGGGTCGTCGACAGACAGCATCAGCGGAGGTGGAACGTTGTGGCTCCCCGCAAGACGTACGTCGTTGACCGTGTCTCGTCAATGTAGCGCCGCTGCCTCGTTGTCGTCTTTACTCGGCCGACCCCGCTGCGCCGACGGTTCAGTGTTAGCAGGTCCAGCTGGGCGTAGTCCCATTTTAGGCGCACTCAGTCCACGACAGGTTATTTCCCTACACGATTCACGAATAATAAACATAAACAACTGGTAAGCACATGTCTTCCCATTTTATTGTCCAATGAACATTAATTGACGGATATTTTAATTTCCGGTAGTGTAATTTTTTGGCTTTGTTAAAATGACGCAGACTCCGTACGAACGATGGAGTGTTAAAATGTATGGACTTGCCTGTTTGTGACTTGCCTGTTTGTGACTTGCTAACACGTCTGGTGGCCTGAAACGTACACAAAACGAGACCACGCTGTTGTGAAAGGCTGCAATATTTATTAAGTATTATTAAGCATTACGATTGACCAATGTTGTGCCGTTACAGCATCCAACTAATGTTGTGACGGGACAGCATCCACCTAATTTTGTGGCGGGACAGCACCACCTAATGTTGTGACGGGACAGCATCTACCTAATGTTGTGGTGGGACAGCATCCACCTAAAGTTGTGCCGGGATAGCATCCACCTAATGTTGTGACGGGACACCATCCACCTAATGTTGTGATGGGACAGCATCCACCTAATGTTGTGGTGGGACAGCATCCACCTAAAGTTGTGCCGGGATAGCATCCACCTAATGTTGTGACGGGACACCATCCACCTAATGTTGTGATGGGACAGCATCCACCTAATGTTGTGGCGGGACATCATCCACCTAATGTTGTGCCGGGACAGAATCCACCTAATGTTGTGGCGGGACAGCATCCACCTAATGTTGTGGCGGGACAGCATCCACCTAATTTTGTGGCGGGACAGCATCCACCTAATGTTGTGGCGGGACAGCATCCAACTAATGTTGTGGCGGGACAGCATCCACCTAATGTTGTGGCGGGACAGCATCCGCCTAATGTTGCGGCGGGACAGCATCCACCTAATTTTGTGGCAGGACAGCATCCACCTAATGTTGTTGGGAAAGCATCCACCCAATGTTGTGACGGGAAAGCATCAATCTAATGTAGTGGCGGGACAGCATCCCCCTAATGTTGTGGCGGGACAGCATCCACATAATGTTGTGACGGGACAGCATCCACCTAACGTTGTGGTGGGACAGCATCCACATAATGTTGTGCCGGGATAGCATTCACCTAATGTTGTGACTGGATAACATCCACCTAATGTTGTGGCGGGACAGCATCCACCTAATTTTGTGGCAGGACAACATACACCTAATGTTGTGGTGGGACAGCATCCACCTAATGTTGTGGTGGGACAGCATCCACCTAATGTTTTGTTGTGGCGGGACAGCATCCACCTAATGTTGTGACGGGACAGCATCCACCTAATGTTGGGGTGGGATAACATCCACCTAATGTTGTGGCGGGACAGCATCCACCTAATGTTGTGGTGGGACAGCATCCACCTAATGTTGTGCCGGGATAGCATCCACCTAATGTTGTGCCGGGATAGCATCCACCTAATGTTGTTACGGGACACCATCCATCTAATGTTATGGTGGGACAGCATCCACTTAATGTTGTGCCGGGATAGCATCCACCTAATGTTGTGGCGGGACAGCGTCCACCTAATGTTGTGGCGGGACAGAATCTACCTAATGTTGTGACGGGACAGTGTCCACCTAATGTTGTGGCGGGACAGCAACCACCTAATGTTGGGGTGGGATAGCATCCACCTAATGTTGGGGCGGGACAGCATCCACCTAATGTTGTGGCGGGACAGCATCCACCTAATGTTGTGGCGGGATAGCATCCACCTAATGTTGTGGTGGGACAGCATCCACCTAATGTTGTGCCGGGATAGCATCCACCTAATGTTGTTACGGGACACCATCCACCTAATGTTATGGTGGGACAGCATCCACTTAATGTTGTGCCGGGATAGCATCCACCTAATATTGTGGCGGGACAGCGTCCACCTAATGTTGTGGCGGGACAGAATCTACCTAATGTTGTGACGGGACAGCATCCACCTAATGTTGGGGCGGGACAGCAACCACCTAATTTTGTGACGGGACAGCATCCACCTAATGTTGTGACGGGACACCATCCACCTAATGTTGTGGCGGGACAGCATCCACCTAATGTTGTGACGGAACAGCATCCACCTAATGTTGTGGCGGGACAGCATCCACCTAATGTTGTTGTGGGACAGCATCCACCTAATGTTGTGCCGGGATAGCATCCACCTAATGTTGTGGCGGGACAGCATCCACCTAATGTTGTGACGGGACAGCATCCACCTAATGTTGTGGTGGGACAGCATCCACCTAATGTTGTGCCGGGATAGCATCCACCTAATGTTGTGGCGGGACAGCATCCACCTAATGTTGTGGCGGGACAGCATCCACCTAATGTTGTGACGGGACAGCATCCACCTAATGTTGTGACGGGACAGCATCCACCTAATGTTGTGGCGGGACAGCATCCACCTAATGTTGTGACGGGACAGCATCCACCTAATGTTGTGACGGGACAGCATCCACCTAATGTTGTGGCGGGACAGCATCCGCCAAAATGTCCTCTAAAAGTACACCAGACAAACCATAAAAACCATGGCCATTGGTGGACCCAGTATTGGGACTTGACTTCAGAGAGATGACTCGAGACTTCACTTCGACTTGGCAGTAATTGACATGAGACTTGACTTGACCTGCTAGTTTGTGACTTGCCAACACTGTCTGATTTTCACCGTACACAGCGTCATCCACGGCGTGTTGAGGGTGACAAGCCTGTTGACAGTGTATTGAGGGAGACAAGCCCGTTGACAGTGTATTGAGGGAGACAAGCTCGTTGACAGCGTATTGAGGGAGACAAGCCCGTTGACAGAGTATTGAGGGAGACAAGCCCGTTGACAGCGTATTGAGGGAGACAAGCCCGTTGACAGCGTATTGAGGGAGACAAGCCCGTTGACAGTGTATTGAGGGAGACAAGCCCGTTGACAGCGTATTGAGGGAGACAAGCATGTTGACAGCGTGTTGAGGGAGACAAGCCCGTTAACAGTGTATTGAGGGAGACAAGTACGTTGACAGCGTATTGATTGAGACAAGCCCGTTGACAGCGTGCTGAGGGAGACAATCCCGTTGACAGCGTATTGAGGGAGACAATCCCGTTGATAGTGTATTGAGGGAGACAAGCCCATTGATAGTTTATTGAGGGAGACAAAACCGTTAAGAGTGTATTGAGGGAGACAAGCCCGTTGACAGCGTATTGAGGGAGACAAGCCCGTTGACAGCGTATTGAGGGAGACAAGCCCGTTAACAGTGTATTGAGGGAGACAAGCCCATTGATAGTTTATTGAGGGAGACAAAACCGTTAAGAGCGTATTGAGGAATACAAGCCCGTTGTCAGGATATTGATGGAGAAAAGCCCGCTGACATTGTATTGATTTTAATATCGGATAAGTATAGCTGTACAAATAATATTGATGTACCGCTAACATGCAGATTTTTGCCAATGCATTCCTGTAAAAAATAGCATATTCAATAACTGTGAAAGGCTGCTGCTTGCATACACCCGCTACCACCACCACAACTCACTATGTAACCTCAACGTACCGCATACACCCGCTACCACCACCACAACTCACTATGTAACCTCAACGTACCGCATACACCCGCTATCACCAACACAACTCACTATGTAACCTCAACGTACCGCATACACCTGCTACCACCACCACAACTCACTATGTAACCTCAACGTACCGTATACACCCGCTACCACCTCCACAACTCACTATGTAACCTCAACGTACCGCATACACCCGCTACCACCACCACAACTCACTATGTAACCTCAACGTACCGCATACACCTGCTACCAACACCACAACTCACTATGTAACCTCAACGTACCGCATACACCTGCTACCACCACCACAACTCACTATGTAACCTCAACGTACCGCATACACCCGCTACCACCGCCACAACTCACTATGTAACCTCAACGTACCGCATACACCTGCTACCAACACCACAACTCACTATGTAACCTCAACGTACCACATACACCCGCTACCACCTCCACAATTCATGCTGTAACCTCAACGTACCGCATACACCCGCTACCACCAACGCAACTCACGCTGTAACCTCGACGTAACGCATACACCCGCTCCCACCATCACAACTCCCGCTGTAACCTCAAGGTACCGCATACACCCGCTACCACCACCACAACTCACGCTGTAACCTCAACGTACCGCATACACCCGCTACCACCACCACAACTCACGCTGTAACCTCGACGTACCGCATACACCCGCTACCACCACCACAACTCACGCTGTAACCTCGACGTACCGCATACACCCGCTACCACCACCACAACTCACGCTGTAACCTCAACGTACCGCATACACCCGCTACCACCACCACAACTCACGCTGTAACCTCGACGTACCGCATACACCCGCTACCACCACCACAACTCACGCTGTAACCTCAACGTACCGCATACACCCGCTACCACCACCACAACTCACGCTGTAACCTCAACGTACCGCATACACCCGCTACCACCACCACAACTCACGCTGTAACCTCAACGTACCGCATACACCCGCTACCACCACCACAACTCACGCTGTAACCTCAGCTCAAGGTATGTCTACGCTCAAACATAGTTGAGTAAGCGCCAAGGTGTGAGTTTACCTGCTTAGTCCTTATCGTGCGCGTGCGTGCGTGCGTATAACTAGTGCTAGTGTTTGCTGTGCAATATACAGACGCTTTCTATCCATAAACATCTCTATGTTGTACAGACAAACTCTAATAACTTGAAAGGTATTCAGAATTGCTGCATACACCCAGTGGTAAATGTGTAGGCCAAATTATTATCTTTACGATGACATAGAAAACAAAATATTTCCACGGTTGCAACTTCCACTACAGCCTTCTGTGACTTCTACACAATTTTGTCCGCAAAAAGCCTGTAAAATATTGTATAGAAATTACATAAATTTTGGAAACCAAATAAACCATTTGGGTCTAGTTCTAGACAAACTATCTAAAATATACATCAAAATGTATGCTTGTCTGTCTGCCTGTCTGTCTATCTGTCTGTATGTATTCATGTCTGTCTGTCAGTAGTCTGTCTGCCTGTTTGCCTGCCTGCCTGCCTGCCTGCCTGCCTGCCTGCCTACCTGCCTGCCTGCCTGCCTGCCGGACGAAACCTTTCTGACGGACATAAGGGGTCGGATGTGGAACCATATTCCACAAGGCCCCCGGGGGTGGGGGTCACAATTTCAAAATGCTTACACATCTGAGCTGGATGTATGCAGCGATTGTGAATACTTATCAAGTTATTAGAGTTTGTCTGTACCACGTGGAGGTGTTTATGGATAGAAAGCGTCTACACATAGCATAACAAACTCTAGCTATATCACTAGCTATATCATAGTAACATTGTATCTACCCAGAGCCGCTGCTTCGAGAAACAGATTTGCTACACCAGGTAACTCTGCTGGTAAGAAATAAATCAAATTTAATTGAAGCTAAGTTGTCGTTGGACCCGCGAGTGTCGGTTGTCCCGTAAGTTCAGTTTCGTCACTGAATGTCAATGACACTGAAATGCCACTTACTCTTGAAATGTCAACGACAGCATTCACTTGTAGCTGACATTAACTTCTATTAAAAAGCTGACATTCTATTAAGTTCAGTTGACGCCATAAGGCAATTTTATCGAGGAAAGTTAGAAGCGTAACCAAGTAAAATATAAACACAAAGGCGATCTAGACAGTCATGAGTGGATTATCTGTTCCCAACAATGTCACCACTCAGCATATCACCACTCTCACAAATTGATTATACATTAAAAATGGACAGTTGTGGAGTGGTTTATAGAAATGGTTGAGCAACGTCAATCTTGTTTACGTCACGGCGGCGTAGTGGCACAGTGGCATGGTGGCGTAGTGGCATAGTGGCATAGTGGCATAGTGGCGTAATGGCAGTGGCGTATATAGGATCTCGCAAAGGGGAGGCCAGAGTAGGAGGTTAGTTTAGTCACCCATTAGTTTACCTTGTTACCATATAGTAGGTCATGGTATATCATTGTATGTTGTAGTTCTTGCTTGTAAGCTGTATTTTAGTTTGTCGTCATACGCCGTATTTGTTTGCATATATGTATACGCACTCACCCACCCATCCACACAATCGCCTAGCCACCATCCAACGCCCCCCCCCACTGGCCATCCCTTCAAGTCGTTTGTTGATCGTGTCAGAGTACTGATTGTCCCTCGTTTGTTGTCCAGATAGTTCAAACCGTTGTCATGCATTCTGTTTTAGGCAATCCTGGCACATGAGTCAGTTTGACAGTGTTCAGTTCAACAAACATGATACTGTCTCTGATGTACACAATGTCTCCTTGGGTGCAGGATTGGTGTGGAGCTCAAGCCCACAGGCTGATTACACAAGTCTCCTTGGGTACAGGACTAACAGGCTGTGTGGAGCACAAGCCCATAGGTTGATGCAAGCCGTATATATATATATATATATATATATATATATATATATATATATATATATATATATATATATATATATATATATATATATATATATATATATATATATATATATGTTATATATATATATATAATGTTTCAATTTTTTTTATTTAACATGTCATACCACGGTTTGTCTGTCTCAAAACATTATGGCATACCATACCATGGCATCATCTCATATGGGAGGCCTAGCTATTTTGGTAGACATTGACGGGCATCGCACATGGAGGCATGTTAAAAGAGCTGGAAGTGATTTTGACTATATATAAAGTTGTTCAGATTGTCACTGACGTAATGCCAGTGACTGTGAAGATATATGGAATTATATAAACATTCTATACAATTCCACAGGATTCAGAAATGCAGGGTACAGTAGAATTTTGTCTATGAAATTCTATCTCATCTATAAATCAAAGTGTATGCTTGTCTGTTTGTCTGTTGTGTCTCATGCACGGCCACATGTGTGGGCCGATCTGGACGAAACGTTGTAAGGTGACCTAGGGGACCCGTCTAGGGGACGTAGGGGGTCGGATGTGGAGCCATCCCAATGGGGGCCCCCGGGGGTGGGGCCAGAATAACAATGTTACCATAATGTAGCTATGTTGTTTTTCATGCTACATATAGACGTTTTCTATCCATAAACATATATATGATGTATATACAAACTATAATAACTTAAAGAGTATTCGACATTGCTGCATACACCCTGTGGCAAATGTGAAGGCCAAATTATTATCTTTACGATGACATAGAACACAAAATAATTCCACGGTTGCAACTTCCGCTACAGCCTTTTGTGACTTCTACACAATTATGTCTGCAAAAATCCTATACAATATTATGCAGAAATTATATCCATTGTGTTACTAAGAGAAACAAAATAAAGCATTTGGGTCTAGTTCTAGACAAACTATCGAAAATATACATCAAAATGTCTGTCTGTATGTCTGTTTGTCTATCTGTCTATATGTATGCCTGCCTGCCTGCCTGCCTGCCTGCCTGCCTGCCTGCCTGCCTGCCTGCCTGCCTGCCTGCCTGCCTGCCTGCCTGCCTGCCTGCCTGCCTGTCTGTGTGTCTGTTTGTCTATTTATCTGTTGTGTACGGCCGCATTTCTGGGCCGATCCGGACGAAACTTTGCATGGTAACCTTTCTGACGGACAGGGGGTCGGATGTGGAACCATATCCACGGGGCCCCCGGGGGTGGGAGTCACAATTACAAAAATCCCTACAAATTTGCCGATGGATGTATGCAACGATTGTGAATACTTTTCAAGTTATTAGAATTTGTCTGTACCACATACAGGTGGTTATGGATAGAAAGCATCTACACATAGCATAACAAACTCTAGCTATATAATTGTAACATTGTATCTATCCAGAGCCGCTGCATCGTGAAAAAATTGCTACACCGGGTAATTCTGCTGGTAATAAATAATTAAATTTACACTGAAATGCCAATTACTCTTGAAATGTCAACGACAGCATTCACTTGTTGTTGACATTAAATCATATTAAATGCTGACATTCTATTAAATTCAGTTGATGCCATAAGGCAATTTTAGCGAGGAAAGTGAGAAGCGTAACCAAGTAAAAACATAAACACAAAGGCCCAGCGTCGCAGCGATCTAGACAGTCACGGCTCTCTCTTCGCAACAATGTCACCACTCAGAATATCACCACTCTCACAAATTGATTATGCTTTCAAAACGGACAGTTGTGAAGTGGTTTATAGAAATGGTTGGCTGGACAACGTCAATATTGTTTACGTCATGGCAACTGTGTACTTGAGTAACGTAACATAGTTTAAAAAACGAACGTTTTAATGTTTCTAGATACATTTTCAACAGAACCACTTTCCACAATTTTAAACAACTGAAATTGAGAGATTTCGTGAACAAAATTAGAACCTTGCCAAATATAATAAATATATGAGGAATGGCTGTGCAGCGCCCAACACCAGTCGAGAGACGGTTGAGACACAACCACATCGGCCTGACTGTATCCTTTTAGCAAGCGCCCACAGTTTGTGAAGGTTTGATTGGGGTGCGTTGACTAAGCGTCTAACTTGCAAATGTGTGGTTTCCCAACCAGGGTCATAACAGCATCAAGGAAGTTATTGTTGGAATAGTGGGTGACGAAGCCTGCTTGGTTCTTTCTATTTGTAAGAACGATGCCCTTCAGATATCCTTGCTAGAGCTGCCTTCTTTCTGCTTGGTTCCTTCTATTTGTAAGAACGATGCTCTTCAGATATCCTCGCTAGAGCTGCCTTCTTTTTGCTTGGTTTTTTCTATTTGTAAGAACGATGCCCTTTATATATCCTCGCTAGAGCTGCCTTCTTTCTGCTTGGTTCTTTATATTTGTAAGAACGATGCCCTTCAGATATCCTCGCGAGAGCTGCTTTCTTTCTGCTTGGTTCTTTATATTTGTAAGAACGATGCCCTTCAGATATCCTCGCTAGAGCTGCCTTCTTTTTGTTTGGTTCTTTCTATTTGTAAGAACGATGCCCTTCAAATATCCTCGCTAGAGCTGCCTTCTCTCTGATTGGTTCTTTATATTTGTAAGAACGATGCCCTTCAGATATCCTCGCAAGAGCTGCTTTCTTTCTGCTTGGTTATTTATATTTGTAAGAATGATGCCCTTCAGATATCCTCGCTAGAGCTGCCTTCTTTTTGCTTGGTTCTTTCTGTTTGTAAGAACGATGCCCTTCAAATATCCTCGCTAGAGCTGCCTTCTCTCTGATTGGTTCTTTATATTTGTAAGAACGATGCCCTTCAGATATCCTCGCTAGAGCTGCCTTCTTTCTGCTTGGTTCTTTCTATTTGTAAGAACGATGCCCTTCAGATATATGTGCTAGAGCTGCCTTCTTTTTGCTTGGTTCTTTTTATTTGTAAGAACGATGCCCTTCAGATATCTGTGTTAGAGCTGTCAGGCACTGGCTGTCTTCTTTCATTCTAATGTCCGATCCAGTTATTTATTCTTGTCATCTGTCGTATTCGCCACCGTACATGTACTTGTGTAGAACACACAGATAAGAAGAGAGCGACTTGTGTACAACACACATATATAACGTAACAAGTGAGCGACTTTGTTGTCGTCGTACGCACATCTCCGGAAACAGGCCACGAGGCTTGGTTCAGGAGCATTCATTCCCTGACTAGGTGGGCTTCTCATTTTAATATGCTCTATGAAAGGTTGAACACATGCAGAAGGTGGGGTTGGTTTAGCTAAATAGACCGGTACCAATTTCAGAAAACGGAAATCACGTAGACATATTTTAGCAACGCACCTGACAACAAACAGTTTTAGGGTGTTTTGGGTGTGCTGAATCCAGAAGATGTTGCAAACTTTGGGAGTCTTCCTTCACTCCGAAATTATAAAACCAAATTGACGGCCGATTTGACCAAACAATAAACACCTTTCTAATTAATATTATAATGATTTATTAATAAATACAATAATCATACATATCCCCTGTAATTACCACAATGCTTCTCATATTGGCATTTTAATGTTGTTAAATCGATTTGGTTGCTTAGCAGAATAGGTAAGTTTACCCAAATTTACAAATCAACGATACTCCATGCGGCTGAGAGTAAGAAAGAGTGCCACAATGTGTCATGTCTGCAATCTATAGCCCGGCACATGGTCTTCCAAACATTAAACAGCTGTAGTTGTTGCTGACGCACTCCTTTGTACAACTATATGAAAGTGTTGCTTAGAAATAGAGTGGAGCAGCACTAGGTCTTTAGATTCCAGCTTCCACCCCAAAGAGGTTACATCTGGACGTTCTGGATGAACACGGTGGGTTTGGATCCATAGCATGGCATATAATATGGATATATGACCTGTTTCAACTACACAATGGCATGTATAAATAACTTATAATAATATATATTGTCTGCTGTGTACAACTTCCTTTGTCCTGACCAGCTGACAGCTGTCAAATACCTTGCAGCTAGCTACATCGCTTGTCGCTGTTCTGCTCTGTTGATGTGATGATGGTTTGCAACCTCATCAACCAGCTGCTACTTTTTATTTTATCTTGTTATCATATTGTCCACTTTTCATATTTATTTATTTTTATTTATTTGGTGTTATTTATTGCAGGAGCCCGAGCCCTATGTCATGTCAAGTTCGTATGAGTCCAGCACGTTCAGCGATGAAGTCGTCCGAGGCCGAGCTCGTGGCCGAGCCCGTGGCCGATCCCGTGGCTGAGCTCGTGGCAGAGGTATGGGACGTCCAGCCCAAGGATATCCACCACCGGGTTGGTCGATGGCGATGCCCACTCCGCATATTCGTCCGTTTCGTGAGAATTCCGGACCACTGCACGACATCCCCTTCGATTCGCCAGAACTTGACTTCCTGTTTGCGGTCCTTGGTCGTAACTTCTTTGCAGACATGGCAACATCGACGAATGCATACGCTGCACTGCACGGAGGTCGGTTGTGGACAGACACGACAGAGAAGGAGAGGCTCTGCTTCTTTGGCATCCTGATACTGACGGGGGTGAACGAGCGGCCCCAGTACAGAGATTACTGGTCGACCAATCCCGCACTGAACTGCCCGTACATCAGCTCCCGGATCTCAAGGAACAGATACGAGCAGTTGATGAAATACTTGCACCTGACAGACCCAGCGACCGAGGATCGTGCAGACAAGCTTGGGAAGGTTCGGCCATTTCTGTTGGCACTGCAGCAGAACTTTCCTCTTCTCTTCGCGCCCGGTGTAAGTCTCTCACTTGATGAGGCCATGATCAAGTACAACGGCCGGCTACGCTGGAAACAGTACTTGCCAAAGAAGCCCATCAAGTGGGGGATCAAGTTGTGGGTGTTGTGTGACTCACGCACGGGCTACTGCTTGGCCCTTGACGTGCATACTGGACGCGAGGATCGCTTAGCAGACGGCATGGGACTCACATACAACATCGTCATGAAGTTGACAACCAACTACCTCCTCCGCAACCACCACCTCTACGCCGACAATTTCTGCTCTTCCCTCGCCCTGATCCGTGACCTGCATGATGCTGACACGTACTACTGTGGTACGATCCGCCAGAACAGTTGCGGCCTGCCAAAGGAGATCTCCAACATCCCGCTGCAGAGAGGGGAGAGTGAGAAGTTGTCGACCGATCGCGACATCGTGTTCTGTCGGTGGTACGACAGACGCGACGTGTTTGTTGTGGCAACGAACACAGATGGCGGGGCCACAGTGAAACCCCTGACCCGCTACACCCCCAATGACTTGGTCACAGTGCCGAAGATGGTTGTGGACTACAACCGGAACATGGGAGGTGTCGACCACCTAGACCAGTTCCGGGCTTACTACAATGTCGGCCGGGCAAGACGGAAATGGTGAAAATACATTCTTTTTGGCCTCTTCAACTTCGCGATGGTCAATGCCTACATTCTGAAGTGTGTGGCAAACAGGCCAGTGCCAAGCAACCACCGGGAGTGGTCACTGCTGAGCTTCAGGATGGCGGAGATGCACCAGATGTGTGACAACTTCTCATCCCGCAAACGAGCTGCTATGGGATCGGTCCATGAAGTTGCACAAGTCCTCGAGAGGGATACGATTCAGGGACACGACCTTGTCCAGTTTAAAGGTCGAAAGAAAGCGTGCCAGGCATGCATTTCTGCTAACAGGCGCACTCCAAATAATCGTTGTGTGGAAACTTCATACGGGTGCTCGCTGTGTAGGGTATCCCTGTGCAAGTCTGGCCCCTGTTTCCGAGAGCACCATGGTCTCTAGGTTGCCAGCATGAACAATGGCTCTGAAGAGCCACCAACAGACATGACAGCTCTTATCATTTTTAATTGTGAATAAACACAATTGTTATAACTCATTTTATTGATTCAATGTACCAATCACAGAGATAGTTCAATCCATGCCTGTATAATGTGTCGTAAAACACAATGGTTGGCCATCTCGAAAATTTTTTTTAACTTGAAAACTAACCGTCAGAATTTGATAATTTTTCAGTGGTGCAAAGCTAACACATATAGCTACATTTTGTTCACTAGGTTACCTAGGGTAACAGCATGAGATCATTGTCAAATGTCAGTCGCAAGGTAGAATAACTTTCAAAGTTTTACCAAATTTACTAATTTTTTTTTCTAAATTGTGATCAAATGTCAACATTTTATGAAACTATCCTATTTCTATGTGTACACACATGTGGAGAAATTACTACTGTTCAAAATAAATACAACTTGTAATTATCAATATTGAATACTTTTTTTTCTACAGATTTTGAACACAAGGAGGTAAAATCGCTCGAAATTTGCCAGAAATCCTGGGAACATGGTGGCATGTTTTAATAAAATCCTGGGGCCTAATGGGTTAAACAGCTGTAGTTGTTGCTGACGCACTCCTTTGTACAACTGCATGAAAGTGTTGCTTAGAAATAGAGTGGAGCAGCACCAGGTCTTTATATTCCAGCTTCCACCCCAAAGAGGTTACATCTGGAAGTTCTGGATGAACGCGGTGGGTTTGGATCCATAGCATGGCAGTAGGCCCTCTTGATATGCAGTCTTGCTGCATCACTAGTGGGTGGTAACCCTTCTTGCGATGCAGTGACAGGGCTTATGTAGGAGTGCGGGAGTGGCGCGGTTTATGTAACAGTGCGAGGGTGACATGGCTTATGTAAAAATGCGGAGAAGGCAGGGATTATGTAAGAGTGCTGGAGTAGCATGGCTTATGTAAGGGGTTTGTGCAAAAATGCGGGTGTGGTAGGGTTTATGTAAGATTGCAGGAGTGGCTATATATATATATATATATATATATATATATATATATATATATATATATATATATATATATATATATATATATCCATCTTTCTCTCTCCTCTGACTCTCTCCCAATATATATATATATATATATATCCTCCGCTCCCCCTCTCTGTGTGTGAGTAGGGAGAGATAGGGGGAGCTGGAGAGTGAGATAAATGTGGAGAGAGAGAGAGAGGTAGGAGGGGAAGAGGGGGAGAGAGAGAGGGTGGGATAGAGGGAAAGAGAGAGAGAGAGAGAGAAAAAGAGAGAGAGAGAGAGAGAGAGAGAGAGAAAGAGAGAGAGAGAGAGAGAGAGAGAGAGAGAGAGAGAGAGAGAGAGAGAGAGAGAGAGAGAGAGAGAGAGAGAGAGAGAGAGAGAGAGAGAGAGAGAGAGAGAGAGAGAGAGAGAGAGAGAGAGAGAGAGAGAGAGAGAGAGAGAGAGAGAGAGAGAGAGAGAGAGAGAGAGAGAGAGAGAGAGAGAGAGAGAGAGAGAGAGAGAGAGAGAGAGAGAGAGAGAGAGAGAGAGAGAGAGAGCGAGAGAGAGAGAGAGAGAGAGAGAGAGAGAGAGAGAGAGAGAGAGAGAGAGAGAGAGAGAGAGAGAGAGAGAGAGAGAGAGAGAGAGAGAGAGAGAGAGAGAGAGAGAGAGAGAGAGAGAGAGAGAGAGATAGAGAGAGAGAGAGAGAGAGAGAGAGAGAGAGAGAGAGAGAGAGAGAGAGAGAGAGAGAGAGAGCGAGAGAGAGAGAGAGAGAGAGAGAGAGAGAGAGAGAGAGAGAGAGAGAGAGAGAGAGAGAGAGAGAGCGAGAGAGAGAGAGAGAGAGAAAGAGAGAGAGAGAGAGAGAGGGAGAACATGTGACCATTTACTGTGTGGAAGCATTCACCGTTTTTCAATAACCCTTATTAAACCATATTAATCTGGATCTGTTGAGGCGTTTCTGTCTTTTGCCAGATTTGATCGATTGCTCTTGATATTCGTCAAACGTTACAGCGATCCTGTCAAACGTTACAGCGATCCTGTCAAACGTTACAGCTATCCTGTCAAACGTTACAGCGATCCTGTCAAACGTTACAGCGATCCTGTCAAACGTTACAGCTATCCTGTCAAATGATGCTCCTATTTGGTGAACTGCGTCCACGAGATGTCAGCGAAGTCTCTGGATGTTCTTTTCTCGTTGACTATTTTGAACTGCTGTAATTGCACTGAACCCTGCTAAGCGCATTTTATATTGCTTAGGAAAACCTTCAGTTGCTACGCAATGTTAACTGAAAATCCAAAAGCTGCCATATTTACCAACTTAAATAGGTAGGTGTGATTACATTAATTTCCTTATATGATCAATAATATACAACAAATTAGAAGGGTGATATATTTTTCAGTGGAAAATCGAAAACCATTTTTGTGTGTAATTGATGGGGTAAAGGATCCCTCTTCCTGTTTGCCACCATCACTTGTTTGTATTCAGCACATCCAAATAACCATACATCAGTCGCTAATATATAATTATCACAATAATTACAGGAATGTAATATATACTAGAGAGATGTGATATATATCTAAACATTTCATCCACATCGTACTTTGCTAAATATTGTGTGGAAAACTATAATTGTTCATAATGCAAAGGCTTTTAATTAACGCTTGTTTGAAGGTCTAGTGACTGCATAACGAAAAGACAATAGAAACAAAACAAACACGGTGCTAAATGTTAATTCCGTTTAACTGTATTGTGTGATATGTGTGGTCAACATAATGCTTCGCACAAACTGAAAACAAATATACTGTTATTAAATGAGTTGGCATAACATTTACACGTCAATGGAAGCACGTAAACTACATTCGCAATCGCGAACATCTAGTCATCAACGATCCCATAATGCCTTACAGTAAGACACATTTGCCGTCTGGCGATTAAAGATACGCTAGTTTCGGTAATAATTATTGAGAGACGTACTACCATTCAGCTAAAGCGTGGTGCATATTCGTTTCGCTACAATCACCCAGTAGGACATATTACTTATACGGGTGATAATACGTGTATTAAGAAGAGATCACTTGACCAGTGTTGATTACATGTTTATCCATTCCTTATACATATGTTTAAGCAAATGTGTTACACATGGCGACTAAGATGCTAAAACACGAAGACACAACACTGTCATCATGAGGTTGGCGAATTTTTTTCAGCTGCTGCTAGTGGCTGTGACGTTCTGGTTGGAACGCATAATTCCATACTCAATATTCCAAAGGACAACTGCACATCTCATCCACGATTTGGTTTTCCAACAAATCGACCGATGATAACGGTGAAATGTGATATTTAAAAAAGCATACGCAATTTTGCTTTAAGCATGAATCCTTCGACAGTGATAATGGGTTGAAGTAGATCGTTCCTGACATTTGGATTCGATACATTTGCGAAGCCAGCCTACGTAAATCAATATCTTTGATGCTATGAGGCAGTTTTCGAAATGTCCTTCGTGAAATCTCGTTGGCGCGCCATTTTTAAACATACCAGAAACACGTGGTGCCTCCAGTGGAAAGGACGTCACGGAATGACGACCCGGTTTGAAAACAAACGCCGTTTTGTTCAGGTCTGCTTACAATGCGGAAATCAAACATATTGTTACAATGCTTTAACAATGATCAGAACTTAGACGATCCAAAATGATGTCTTTCGTTTTCAAGGTGGATTTTTTTTTATTACTGAGCTTTACTGTGTTTTTAAGAGATATTAAATGATATGGCCCCCATTCCACAAGGGACCATGGAGGAAGAAGATTTAAAATGGTATTGTGTCCACTACACTCTTTAGCCGACCGATTATAAATACTTTTTTGTAATATTTTAGAACATTTCTGTAAAGTACTAAATGAAAAAAATTCAGCTTTCACTAAAACACTTTATTTCATTGTTCTGTTAAGCACTGATGAGTAGCAAGCGGTGAATGCTGGGCGAGAGTCAACGGGTCACGTTTCTTAATTTGCACCAGTTTTGTTCACTGATCAAATTCCAAAAAGCAAAGGAGTAGAGGTTGTCCAAATATTGATTAATTAATTATGCCTACTGCTCTTGTAACAGGAATAATCTGGGGACATCATCATGTCGCAATCAGTCTCTCTCTCTCTCTCTCTCTCTCCCTCCCTCCCTCTCTCTCTCTCTCTCTCTCTCTCTCTCTCTCTCTCTCTCTGGGCCTCACAAAGTCTTCGCTCGACCGCAGCCTGACGCCCGTCTGTTTAATATATAATTTAAGGTTATTCTCCCAAACAGTTAGCCATAACGAAGATAACTGAGTAAAAGTTCGACCTAATTAAAAATATGTTTTAATGATATCACGCGAAAGTAAAGTATGTAAAGTTTCAAATACCCAAAAATAATATCTAATTTGGTTTTCAGGGGAAATTTATTAAATCTATTTCCCCCTGGTCCAAGTTTACCGTTTCAAATTGTCAAACGTTGTTCTGGTTGTAAAGTGTATAATTTCTTTTATTTATATATCTCATATAATGGAAGTATTTAGTAACCTATTCAATATTTAAATAGTCAACATTATCTTCGTAAATGTATTTGTTATGCATTAGTAACTGGATAAAGGATTTTCTTGCAATTGATTCATACTGTCTCTTTCAATGGCATCCAACTCTTGTTCTATGTAGTTAATACTATAAAAAGATACGACCAGTGGTCGTTTCATTTAAAGTAATTTGACATATGTTCGAACAGATCCATTTTTTTTCGTTAAATAGAAACACTTCATTCCAGAGCAATTTGACTATGTTAAACGGCTGATTATCTCAAGGGGAGATAGGGCAGCTAGATAGGACGTTTTCTTTTACTTGCATAGTTAGTGCAATTTTTTATACCCAAACTGTAGAATAGGTTTTTGCTATAAAACAAAAACAAAATCGAAAAGTTGTTGATATTTTAAAAGAATATGCCGGTGAACACAACAATCCAATCCAGACGACCATGTTATTTTACATTTCAGAGTGTTGTACTTTCTCGCAGCCAAAATTTAATTTCTTGAAAATGGCTTATCAAGGATTGAATGAAAGCAATGATTACATGGTAGATGCAAGCTTTATCCATGAATAATGCTAATTTAGAGTTATGTCATTGTTATAAAATTTAATTGTTTTGACAATAAACACACAAATGTATTGGAATACGTAGGTAAGACATGTTGAGTAATTTTATCAAAACATCATTCTAGCTGCCATATGTCCCATTAAATGAATTTCCAAGAAACGATTGACTCATAATACGTAGCAATGAATGCATTTCACACAAATATGTTCAAGGAAAATGTGGTATTTCGCGCTAAAATGTATTGTTTTTTATCTGATTATACAGTAGTAGATGTAATTCAGTCAAGTGGGAAATTGTTCTGCCAGTCATTTTGATTCTATTAAACGGCTGATTCTGTTATCTGTGATTCTTACAAAACTAAAAACTTTGCATTTTGTAATAGACTGTTACTTTTTCAATGCCAATTAAACCGCAGATATCACCTGCAAATAGCAAGTGCATAAATAATTTCTTAATGCAATACACACTTGACATTTGTGCAACAATACGTTTTATGAAGTCTCCTAAGATTATACAATTGAACCCAACCCTATGTGGGGCAAATTGCAACAACCAGAGAGGCATATTGTGTAATATATAAAATGTGTGAATAAATTAATTATCTCATTTATAGATACTTACTGGAATGCTTGTGTAGAAATAATTCACAACAGAAGACTGTGTCATCTTCTTCACTGCGGGCATTTGTTCCATCCTCCTGATGTTCTATTTTATACAACGTTTTCAGTTGTGGAGGAGTCAGTGCTCTTTTCTCCACAACCAACAACTGGCGTGTGGCATGAGGGTTGTCATTGATGTGGCCCCAGATATATCCATCTTGAAACTGCCCTATTACTGGTAGGATTATGTTAATAACAACACACGTCTATGTCACATGACATTGGTCATGTGACACATCCGTAACTTCAGTCTGCTGAAGAAGACTGCGAGATGCAGTCGAAATATTCAGAACAAACATCACGTTTCTTGAGAGGTAATTATGCTTAATATTAATAACCAAGAAACCGGATCATCTATCCATTCAAGCACGTCTTTGCTTTGTTTCAGGTCATGAAGTAGATGTCACCCTGGAGGAGATGCAAGACTGCACAGACATAAGTTTTGTATAGGAAGATGAAATAAAATCAAAACGAGAGTACACGAAACCCGAGAGCTTGCAGTCAATCTCCGGTTCTTAAATACCTCAAGTTCGCCAATAGCGCATACTTCGCAAACTTCCGACAAACATCATAATGCGATGTACAGGCAAAACGAAAAAAGAGCGGAGAAGAACGTCATCAACACGTTGGTTGTTAATATTTCATAGGCTGACTTCCAAACAAGATATACATTGCCCTTTACTTAGTGGGTGTCACGTCGTACTTCGGAGACATCTTCCAGTTGACCTCCATTCTCGAGTTCGCTAACTGTTGCACCAATCCGTTCATCTACATTGCCAAGTAAAAATACTAGTAATAATAATATAGACATATCAAACATTAAGAAAAGTGCCGTTAATAGAAATATGTGTATAGTCGCTGTGGCTGCATTAACCGCGCCTCTTTAATTGGCACCGCCAACTACCGCCGGACCCAGAAGTTTGTTTGAATAAAATAATGACATTGGAAAAGAAACTTCAAGAAAAGTGCCGTAAATAGAACTAGGTGTGTATATTTTGTCACCTCAAATTAAAAAACATCCATCCTAATAAATCTTCTCATATAATCAATGGATAGGCCTCTACATCTGCGCCGTAGTAACCGGGTTCAAAGGTATTATTCCTCAACATTCGAGATAGGCTGGATCCTAAGCCCCGACCAGTTGTAGTTGCCGCTTGTCGCGCATTCACAGCTGAACCTTTGTACTTTTGAAGTGTCAATGTTGTTGTTTTATGGATATATGTAAAACAAGAGGACAACGACATTGGCGACCCTGTGCAGACAGCAATGCAGATACCACATAAAAACCCTGCAAAATACATATAATAAATTGGGGTAACCAATTGCATATACTGATAACGACTTTTAAAATGAACTTTAAAATCAACAGTCATAATTTATATATTTTAATTAATGATAGTCACGGCAGCATGAATTGCAGTGTTATCTTACTCTGTTTCAATAATTGTTTCTAACGATATACAATGCTATGTACACATGGTACGACGAGTCAAAGTTCTGTCAACCCATCAACTTACACTAATTAAAGCAATAGGTCTGTGCTGAGGTTATGCGTAGTGAATAACTGCGATAACAGTAGTGAAGTCACAGATGGGTTTGTAGAACAGTCATATAGCAATAAATAATGCACTGACACTTTAAATAATACAACAAATAATGTTCAATGTTTACAGTTTATCTGACTATCTGCCGTGTTGTGTTTGTCGCCACACGCCTAAACTGTACCGCACCCCCAAATGTACGCATTATTTCCCCCACCCAACATAAATCCACGCATGTTACCTGTTGTAGAGGGCAAAGGTCGTTAGGCGGAGTCACTTAATTGGCTTTTTAAAATTAAAGCCTCAACTGTCTCAACTGTAGAAGAAAGTACAAATTGCGGCCGGGGTTTTGGGTCCAGGCCCGGCCCAGCCGATGCCCTACGGGTCGGATCGGGCCGCTGCTAAATTTGTCTGGACGGGCTGGGCCTGGTGGTACATTTTATGGGCCTGGGCCGAAAAAAAATAAACACTCCGGGCTTGGGTCGGGTATGGGCTATCGTGAGTGGGCTCGGACTGAGAAAAAAACATGTTATTTTGTTATACAAATTAGGGAAGCCGTATATATGCACAAGCATACACATAATGATAAAACATAACCTTTTGAATGAAACTCAAACGGCATTTATGTGGGCAACGCTACCGCTTATATTTTCGATTATACGGTAGGCCGACCTGAGCACGTGATCATTTCCTCCCGCCGTCGGCCTGGCCTCTCTTTCAAAAGTATTTTCAAAGGTAATATTTTCGCTCGTGTTGTGAAAATTTGTGTTTCTCAGAAATAATGTTAAGAGGTTCGTTTTGAGACGATACTATTGGGTTTATTTAACTCGTTTATTTCTTAATTGCGCTTGCGATCGCAGTGTGCCAGTGATGGAAAGGGTGAAAATGGGAATCGTTGGTCATTCCTTTGTTCGCAGCAAACTACGCTTTGCTGCAGCGGTCAATGAATCTCGATTTTAACACACGAAGTTACTTTTGTGGTTAAGGGTGGGATGAACGTGCAACATTCACCTGTAACGAATTTAACGACATGGTTTTCCTGTACATCAAATATATGCATGCAGCTACTCAATCTTTCGATAATAATTTTTATAGACTTTTGGTCTCACTGCTAGTCTGCGGTGTTTGGGCCAACTGAACGGACAACAGCGCAGTATTTGCACAACGATGGTGCGCATTTCAACCAGGAGGGTAACCGGCAGTACTATAATAGGGTTCGCGGGGCGGTTATAGCAGCAGCTAATAAGTTGAAATGAAGAAAAGGCTTTTCTGACAGTGACAGATGTGTGGCCAGTAAACGGTTAAGGCTTTTATGACAGATGTGTGGCCAGTAAACGGTTAAGGCTTTTATGACAGATGTGTGGCCAGTAAACAGTTAAGGCTTTTATGACAGATGTGTGGCCAGTAAACGGTTAAGGCTTTTATGACAGATGTGTTGCCAGTAAACGGTTAAGGCTTTTATGACAGATGTGTGGCCAGTAAACGGTTAAGGCTTTTATGACAGATGTGTTGCCAGTAAACGGTTAAGGCTTTTATGACAGATGTGTGGCCAGTAAACGGTTAAGGCTTTTATGACAGATGTGTGGCCAGTAAACGGTTAAGGCTTTTATGACAGATGTGTGGCCAGTAAAAGGTTAAGGCTTTTATGACAGATGTGTGGCCAGTAAACAGTTAAAGCTTTTATGACAGATGTGTTGCCAATAAACGGTTAAGGCTTTTATGACAGATGTGTTGCCAGTAAACGGGTAAGGCTTTTATGACAGATGTGTGGCCAGTAAACAGTTAAGGGTTTTATGACAGATGTGTGGCCAGTAAACGGTTAAGGTTTTTATGACAGATGTGTGGCCAGTAAACAGTTAAGGTTTTTATGACAGATGTGTGGCCAGTAAACAGTTAAGGCTTTTATGACAGATGTGTGGCCAGTAAACGGTTAAGGCTTTTATGACAGATGTGTGGCCAGTAAACAGTTAAGGCTTTTATGACAGATGTGTGGCCAGTAAATGGTTAAGGTTTTTATGACAGTGACATATGTGTGGTCAGTAAACTGTTAAGGTTTTATGACAGTGATATATGTGTGGTCAGTAAACTGTTCAGCACCTTTTTATAACTGCACTTTTGGAAGTACCCAGCTGGATGAGTGCAATGAAGTTTGGCCCAGTGTCTGTCGGGTTGTCGGTATGTAATGTTTCAGGATGCCACGTAAGCGTGAAGCGAGGGTGTCGGCACTGTATCGTGACGAGGCCTTGGTGCGATCGCCTCACAAGCGACTGAGGACAGCTGCAGCGGTTCCGACCACGCAGGAGACAGACGAGGCCCGGGTTACAGCTGAGACGACTGCACCAACCCATGAGTCCATCGCTGTGCTTCTGACTGGCGAGATTGGCGCTCTGCAGCAATAGAGCCAGTCGATGCGGGAGCAATTCCAGTCGAGGCAGGATGTAATTTTGCAGATGACCGCCGCATCGTCGCAACCTGCAGTGACAGCAGCAGCTGCCGGGTCAACAACACAAACAACTGGAGTAGTCACTGCAGCAGCCACCAGGTTAGCGGTAGCAGCAGCAGCAGGTTGGAACGTGACACCAAATCCGGGTCAGTTTGACACAGATGAGTCTGATGAGTTCGATATAGGGGATAATGAGGATGTGTCCCCATTTAACATGCAACCTTTTACATCTGTTCCACTGGGGTGTTTGTTAGAACCAAAGTTGAAGGCCAAAATATGGGCCATGCAGTTTGTCGATTTGGAATTGTTATTTAGCGACTCAACGTACTAAACTACTATCCGGCCACTAGTAAAACCTTTGTTCATGTTACAGACCAGGCAAGCAAGATAATTTCAAATATCGAGTAAGGGTCCGATGCCTTCCTGATCTGCATCGCTCTCTATACACAGCAATACCCAACGGAAATTCTAAAATATTTGCAAATGGTTCGCACCATGCCTCGGACATGGTTTATTCACACTGGATATATAGGTAGAACTACTTGTATAGACATACAGGCTGTCATTTGAAACACAGATGCTTTCTACCTAGATGGGGCATTCTGTGTAGCATATTTAACAACCCAATACTAAGGAATCATTAGTCTACAACAGCGACTAGTAGTAATTGTGTAAGGTAGATGCACTTGTTGTAATGCTACCTAGTGACACGGAGTCCCGTGGGGTGGGGGGGAGCCATTCTGAGTGTATTGCAGAATTGGCCTGATGTGGTCGGTTCCCCCATCTTTGCTGTTACTTTATGTATTTTCAATTATCTATACTAAATGACGACATTGTATATATTATATGTGCATAATGTATTCTTGCATATAAAAAGTTGGCTTACTATAAAAACTCATATACAAATATACTTTGAATTTTTTGTTCAGCAAACGAGCCACGTTTCAACATCTCGTTAGCCGGTAGTGTTGTCCTACATAAAATCACCTTTGGATGACACTAACGGCATTTATACGGGCAAGGCTACCGCTTGTATTTTTTATTATACGATAGGCCGATCGGAGCACGTGATCATTTCCTCCCGCAGTCTGCTTGGCCCCTGTTTAAATTTTCCGCCGAAGGTCAAAGGTAATATTTTCGCTCCTGTTTAGACAATTTGTTTCCCACCCTCCTACCCCATCTTCACCTGTTTAAGTTTGTTTCCTGGTTGGGTCGGTTTACTAACTTCGACTGGTTACTAAATGTTCTATATGTTTTAACTTAATATCTGCATAGATCTCCTGTGTCAGATATCTAGTTTTGTTATGCAATAATAGGCATACTTTATGATTAAAGATAGTGATTCTTGTTGTGGTAATTGTCTGTAAGGGGTTTAGGGTGAGGTCTGGCACCTAATGCTTTCCCCTTTTTGGTAGTACTGTGTACACAATGTTTTTAGCCTTGTTATTAGGTTGGTGGGATCCTCCACCTGCGTGTGGTCGGTTCACCAACCTTTGTTGTTACTTTGTGTATTTTCAGTTATCTACACTAAATTACAACATTTTATTTATTATATATGCATAATGTATTCTTGCATATAAAAAAGTTGGCTTAGTATAAAGCTCATATACAAACATACTTTGGACTTGTGAATTTTGTCTTCAGCAAAAGAGCCACGTTTCCGAGTCAACATCTCGTTAGCCGACATAAATAATAATAAAAACGTAACGTAGCAACATAACAAGTGATCTATTTACTTAGTTAAACCTTTAGATTGAACACTTGGTCTCTCATTCAAGGGTGCATTCCTTTCAAGTGGGGTGTCTTCCTGTCTCAAACAAAGGGAATTTACAGGCAGCAATGAGATCAGGCCTGAGTGGTCAGTAAGAAAGATTTGGACAGTGACATGACTGCAGTGACTGTTAGCACTTGCTGGTAATGTGCGAAACTTCTGAGTGGCAGGGACTGTTGTTAGCAAGAAGAGGTGCAGCCCCAGAAGCTCAGTGGTAAATTATTTATTTACTGTAACGCTTGCCTGCATACACAGGTGGCAATTGTGACTACACCAGGGAAGCCAATGTTAAAGGCAATCGACCCCCAAACTTGTGGGTTGACGTGCAAACTTAAGAACACAGGTGGCGCCACCATGAGCCCTCTAGTTTGACCAACGATCAAGGTCCCTACTCTCTTGCTAATATTTTTTTGCATATAAATTGTTTTATGATTCTACTAAAGGCGTCTAATGTTTAACAAATATTTATACAATTGTAAAAACAAAACAAATAACTGCCTAACAATAAATTTAATTCAATACATCCCTTTGAATATGGAGTTACATAAGAAAATTAATGTCACAAAAATCGTAATAACTATTTTTCCAACGTTCAGAACCTCACCATATTTCGTCAGACGAATTATCTGGCGGTACTATTTCACACAGAAAATAAATATTGAGGTCCACGTTGAAACGTTTGAGCTATGACCATTCAAAACTACATAAAAGTTGACTATTTTATTCACCTTTTCTTTTAGACCCTAGAGGCCATCGATTCCAAAGTTGTCACGTTCAGATCGAGTTGAAACTTCACCAAATTATATATATAAGTTATCTGCCCCAAAACGAATTGGGATTGACGGTCAAACATAAGAGCTATAAATACCTAAAAAAAAAAAAAAAATCGTGATAACTGTTTTTTCAACGTTGCAAACTTAACCAGATTTCATCATCATAATAATTTGGAGGTGCTACGTCATATAAAATTACAACATAATGAGGTTGTTGAGCTGTGACAATTAAAAATATGCAAATTGACAAAAAATAAAAAATCGCGCGCCACACGCAGTGTTTGAGATGCGCGACCTGGATGCGCATGGGCAAGAGCAGCGAGGTGGATGACGGTATGCCCATGGGTCATTAAGTGCCCACTGTGTATGGCTTTGAGGGCACTGTCCGGCCTGCAGCGTTTACAGGCAAGAATTCATGGCGTTATTAATATTGACATGAAGTGTACGTCAATAACCTTACATCGGAATTATGTACGAACAAAACACACTGGCACGCACGTACACGTATACACACGGCTCTATCTGTAGGTTTGTTTCCAGGCTACACGAGTTTACCAGAAAGTCTACAGTACTCTCGAGCGGCGTTGTAGTTTCAATCTGCTGATTGAAATATCTAATCCATGAATATTTTAAGTTATCGAATGCGACACCGGGAGAACACGCAAAGGACATGAGTTGAACAGTGCATCACTTCCATTAGTTACGACAGATGTGTCTATTGTATTCGGAACTGTGGCGTCCTCAGGGTTTTGTGCATGACTTGACACATCTATGACATGGTGCTCTTGTCCCCGAGGATTATATGTTACCAATTTGCCAGTCAAATGGAAGTTGTCACTCACTTGATGAAAGACTCCAAACAACAGCTGACTGCACCTAACTGGGAGGAAGTAGTGAGGTTAGCTCAATTATGTGAGCTCACGTTTTTTCCATTTCCCTGTTAGACAGAAGGACCAATTGTCTCTTCCGAAAAACACAGGCAAAGTGGAGTGAACGAAATTGCCCAAGTTTCGAAACGGCAGCAGGCGGTTTTAAACCCCGGTCCCCTCGACCGACAGTCCGACACTCTAGCCTCGACCGACAGTCCGACACTAGCACTCCGACACTCTAGCACAGTCCGACACTCTAGCACAGTCCGACACTCTAGCCTCGACCGACAGTCCGACACCCTAGCACAGTCCGACACTCTAGCACAGTCCGACACTCTAGCACAGTCCGACACTCTAGCACAGTCCGACACCCTAGCACAGTCCGACACCCTAGCACAGTCCGACACTCTAGCACAGTCCGACACTCTAGCACAGTCCGACACCCTAGCACAGTCCGACACTCTAGCCTCGAACGACTGTCCGACACTCTAGCACAGTCCGACACTCTAGCACAGTCGGACACTCTAGCACAGTCCGACACCCTAGCACAGTCCGACACTCTAGCTTCGAACGACAGTCCGACACTCTAGCACAGTCCGACACTCTAGCATAGTCCGACACCCTAGCACAGTCCGACACCCTAGCACAGTCCGACACTCTAGCACAGTCCGACACTCTAGCACAGTCCGACACTCTAGCACAGTCCGACACTCTAGCACAGTCCGACACTCTAGCACAGTCCGACTAGCACAGTCCGACACTCTAGCTTCTGCCACACAGCCACATCAACCCGCTATTTCACCACAGACGTGAGGATCAGATAATTATATATTAGATATATGGCAGCGTGCCCTCCGTCAACGTTTAATACATCTAGTTACCTGGTCCTCCAAACTGTTGGAATAAACAACGAAGACACGTGTCTGTAGCTGTGTTGGTCTCAGGCCGTTTCACTGTGTATTGTAATAGTCATCGGCATGTCAGAAACCCTGTAGCCGTTTCAGTCTGGGAACGTTCGGTTAGAGTTATCTGTGGAAGCATTACTCTGGACTTCTGGAAGCGAAGGCTTGTGAAAGTGGCTCTAAAAACAGCACCAACATCTATTTTTTTTAAATTGGTAGAGACGTAAACTTGGTATAAATGAAAAATCCACCGTGAAATGGAATGATCCGTTGCAGTGCCTGATTATATTTACGAAACGAGTAAATTTGGTTCTGTCGCCAAAACCAAACCATCGTCATTACATCGTGTGTCACAACCACTTATGTAATAATCAACACGTCATGTAATAATCAACCGCATATGTAATAATAATAATGATGAAGAAGAGGACAAGAATGAGTATGATTGCGGCAATATAATGAGTGGGTAGCGGTGGTCTAATGGTTAGTGAACCCGCCTGACGATCGAGTGGACGGTGGTTCGAGAACCCACCTGACGATCGAATGGACGGTGGTTCGAGAATCCACCTGACGATCGAATGGACGGTGGTTCGAGAACCCACCTGACGATCGAATGGACGGTGGTTCGAGAACCCACCTGACGATCGAGTGGACGGTGGTTCGAGAATCCACCTGACGATCGAATGGACGGTGGTTCGAGAACCCACCTGACGATCGAATGGACGGTGGTTCGAGAAACCACCTGACGATCGAATGGACGGTAGTTCGAGAACCCACCTGACGATCGAATGGACGATCGAATGGACGATCGAGTGGACGGTGGTTCGAGAACCCACCTGACGATCGAATGGACGATCGAATGGACGATCGAATGGACGATCGAGTGGATGGTGGTTCAAGAACCCGCCTGACGATCGAATGGACGGTGGTTCGAGAACCCACCTGACGATCGAATGGACGGTGGTTCGAGAACCCACGTGACGATCGAATGGACGGTGGATCGAGAATCCACCTGATGATCGAATGGACGATGGTTCGAGAACCCACCTGACGATCGAATGGACGGTGGTTCGAGAACCCCCTGATAATCGAATGAACGGTGGTTCGAGAATCCACCTGATGATCGAGTGGACGGTGGTTCGAGAATCCACCTGACGATCGAATGGACGGTGGTTCGAGAAACCACCTGACGATCGAATGGACGGTGGTTCGAGAATCCACCTGACGATCGAGTGGACGGTGGTTCGAGAACCCACCTGACGATCAAATGGACGATCGAATGGACGATTGAGTGGACGGTGTTTCGAGAACCCACCTGACGATCGAATGGACGATCGAGTGGATGGTGGTTCAAGAACCCGCCTGACGATCGAATGGACGGTGGTTCGAGAACCCACCTGACGATCGAGTGGATGGTGGTTCGAGAACCCACCTGATGATCGAATGGACGGTGGTTCGAGAACCCACCTGACGATCGAATGGACGGTGGTTCGAGAACCCACTTGACGATCGAGTGGATGGTGGTTCGAGAATCCACCTGATGATCGAATGGACGGTGGTTCGAGAATCCACCTGACGATCGAGTGGACGGTGGTTCGAGAACCCACCTGACGGTCGAATGGACCGTGGTTCGAGGATCCACCTGATGATCGAATGGACGATCGAATGGACGGAGGTTCAAGAATCCACCTGACGATCGAGTGGACGGTGGTTCGAGAACCTGCCTGTCGATCGTGTGGACGGTGGTTCGAGAACCCACCTGACGATCGTGTGGACGGTGGTTCGAGAACCCACTTGACGATCGAGTGGACGGTGGTTCGAGAACCCGGCTGTCGATCGAATGGACGGTGGTTCGATTCCATCTCCGCCGTTTCGCAGCTTGGGTAATTTCATTAAGCTCACACCGCCTGTGTCTTTCGGAAGAGATACTAAAAGCCATTGGTCCCTCTGTCTGGTCTCTGTGCCAGGGGAAGTAAAAGGTCCCACACAGGGAAATGGACAGACTGTGATGGACGCACTAATTGTAGAGATGGACATTCTTAAATAAACCCTCAGCGCAATATCCTAATAGGACTTTGCTGAATAATTATCCCGATCCAGAAGATGAAGAAGATGATTATGGAGATGAGTACGATGAGCATGATGATGATGAATATGATGAGGTTGATGAGGGTGAAAACGTGGATAATGATGATGAAGATGACACAATGATGAGGATGATGATCACAATGAGCATTATGGAGGAGGAGAAGGAAGGACAAGATGATGTGGGTGATGAGGGTGATAAGAAAGATGATGAGGAGGATGAGTGGCAGGGCTTATGTAAGAGTACGGGAGTGGCAAGGTTTATATAAGAATGCGAGAGTGGCAGAGTTTAGGAATGCGGGAGGGGCAGGGTTTATATAAGAGTGCGGGAGTGGCACGAATTATGTAAGAGTGCGGGAGTTGCAGGGCTTATGTAAGAATGCGGGAGTGGCAAGAATTATGTAGGAATGCGGGAGTGGCAGGGCTTATGTAAGAGTGCGGGAGTGGCAGGGCTTATGTAAGAGTGCGGGAGTGGCAGGGCTTATATAAGAGTGCGGGAGTGGCAGGGCTTATGTAAGAGTGCGGGAGTGGCAGGGCTTATGTTAGAGTGTGGGAGTGGCAGGGCTTATGTAAGAGTGCGGGAGTGGCAGGGCTTATGTAAGATTGCGGGGGAGTGGCAGAGTTAATGTAAGAGTGCGGGAATGGCAGGGCCTATGAAAGAGTGCAGGAGTGGCAGGCTTATGTAAGAGTGTGGGAGTGCCAGGGATTATGTAAAAGTTTAGTAGTTGCTTGGATTATGCAAGAGGTGTGTATGAATGCGGCAATGGCAGGGCTTATGTAATATTGCTTGAGTGGCGGTGATTATGTAAGAGTGCGGGTGTAGCATGGTTCGTGTAAGAGTGCGGCAGTGGCTGGGCTTATGTAAGAGTGCGGGAGTGGCGTTGCTGATGTAAGAATGCGGGAGTGGCAGGGGGAATGCGGGGGTGGCAGGGCTTCTGTTATAATGCGGGAGTGGCATTGCATACGTAAAAATGCGGGAGTCGCAAGGCTGAAGTAAGAGTGCATGAGTTCCAGGGCATATTTAAGAATGCGGGAGTGGCAGCGCATTAAAAGCACCAGCACCAGACGTTGTATTCGCGGAGACGTTCAGTGCAGATGCAGTGCACTGAAAAAAGCTCTGCTGAACCTCGTGAATCTTCACAAACAAGGGGCGCATTTAGGGGGAGGCTTGTGGGACTTGACCCCCTTGATTAAATGTTTATCCTTTGCGCCGCTACATCATCGCTAAACTGATGGGTAACTAAACTGTCCTCCCCTCTACCTCCCCCTCCCCCTCCCCTCGTCCCCCTCCCCTCCCACTTCCCCTCCCACCCCGTCCCCGTCCCCTTCGCCACGCTTCCCCTTCCCTCCCCTCCCCCTCTCCCCCCTCCCCCTGGTGCATATCATGTTTTGTGCAACCGCATCACCAATAATCCCACCGCAGCCCTGTTTAGTATCACCAGTAACCCCACCGCAGCCCTGGTAAGTATCACCAGTAACCCCACTGAAGCCCTGCTAAGTATCACCAGTAACCCCACTGAAGCCCTGTTAAGTATCACCAGTAACCCCACTGGAGTCCTGATAAGTATCACCAATAACCTCACCGAGCCCTGTTAAGTATCACCTGTAACCCCATGGAAGCCCTCTTAAGTATCACCAGTATCCCCACCGAAGCCCTGCTAAATATCACCATTAACCCCACCGAAGCTCTGTTAAGTATCACCAGTAAACCCACCGAAGCCCTGTTAAGTATCACCCGTAACCCTGCCGAAGCTCTGTTAAGGATCACCAATAACCCCACCGAAGCCTTGTTAAGTATCACCAATAACCCCACGTAAGCCCTGTTAAGTGTCACCAGTAACACCACTTAAGCCCTGTTAAGTATCATCAGTAACCCCACCGAAGCCCTGTTAAGTGTCACCAGTAACCCCACCGAAGCCTTGTTAATTATCACCAATAACCCCACCGAAGCCCTGTTAAGTATCACCAGTAACCCCACCAAAGCCCTGTTAAGTATCATCAGTAACCACACCGAAGCCCTGTTAAATATCACCCGTAACCCCATCGAAGCCTGTTGAGCAATCAAACTCCGTTTCAGACGGGACACAAGTTTGGTCATTATTCGATCACGAGAAATTACATGTTTTCAACAACAATGGCGTAGTCTGCTTCATAATTTTTTCTAAAGTTGTCGACTCGATATACCAACGGAAACTATGGGTTGCTTTGCGCGATTTCTCCTACATCAACATGTTGCATTTTGGTCCAACAACCACCGGCTAGAGCCGAGAGCGTAGACTCCTCTCGATTCTCACAGGCGTATGTCTGTTCGCATTAGTTAGATCGCGTGGAATGGAAGACAAGGAATTGTTGTTTTGTGTAATACCAATAATTATTCGTACAGTGACGTTGATTTCAATTCATATGTCGAGACATATTTCAATTCGGCGCACTTTATAAGTCCCTCGTCAGTTTGGCGTACTTTAAAGGTCCCTCGTCTATTCGGCGTACTTTAAAGGTCCCTCATTAGTTCGGCGTACATTAAAGGTCCCTCATTAGTTCGGCGTACTTTAAAGGTCCCTCGTCAATTCGGCGTACTCTAAAGGTCCCTCGTAATTTCGGCGCACTTTAAAGGTCCCTCCTCAATTCGGCGAACTTTAAAGATCCCTCCTCAATTCGGCGTACTTTAAATGTACCTCCTCCATTCGGCATACTCTAAAGATCCCTCCTCAATTCGGCGTACTTTAAAGGTCCCTCCGCAATTAGGCGTACTTTAATGATCCCTCCTCAATGCGGCGTACGTGAAAGGTCCCTCCTCAACGTGGCGTGCTTTAAAGGTCCCTCCTTAGTTCGGCGTTCTCTAAAGATTCCTCCTTAATTCGATTTTTTCGCTCGTCTCGATTATTTCAAATCCATTTTGCGAAAAAGGAAACCTATTTAGTGTGCACTGCAACATGCTAGCTCGTTCATGGTGTTTTTTATGTAAAATCATCAGCCAAACTATACATTTTTGTAATGTTTGGACAAACATCAATTGAACTGAAAATAGAAACGCTGGAAATTGACTCGACAGGTTTCGCCGTTTCGTCACCTTTTTCCCGCTAGGGCGCCTCATACCGCAGTGTTTTCTGTTTTGGGTATCCACTATTTAGAGCCTAACCAGATCTAAAAGTCAAGTCTATTTAATCAAAAGCACGCACTCTTTTCTTAACTCGACTGCGGACATTACTTAGACTATTCACGTACTACACAGGTCTATTTGGACATGAAATAATCGGATTCGCGATAGGCTAAATCAGTTGCGGATGGAGTAGTACGCTATTGCCTGCCCCGTGCACAGAAATGGCTCAGCCGCCCAGTGGTGTGTCTAATCGAGTTAATAATGACGACAATATTCTGACATCGATTGCTCTCACT